>CM062290.1:306542747-306706984 GCA_031216915.1 Pictodentalium vernedei | reverse complement strand
AGGCGAGGATTTGTACCACGGAGACTCTACTGTATTGTAGTTTTTGTTATTCGCAAAAAGGTTATAAAAATTTATGTTCGCCTAGCATCAAGGATTTTCCCTTGCACACATCAAAGCTAACTGTCAGTGTGGTTTATTAAAGGTCCATTTCCTGTACATAAGGTGTTAAGATGTTAAATGCTATATTGAAAATCAATAAAAAAAAAAATTGTTTGGTCAATATGTTCACCCAATGTGTGTTTCAATGTGTCTTCTTTGAAACTGATCCGGAGCTTGAACCCAGCACTGAGGCCCAGTTATTACCCCCCCCCCCCCCACACACACACACACACACATTCCCCACTCCCTTAAAAAGGAGTTTTGGTTACCAAATATCGACGCACAGAAAGTAAACCGCCACGTAGACCCTTTTTTTTATTCTGAAATCTCAGTTACACAAGCTTGCTCTGAGTATATTAAAATTAGGCGATCAAAAGGAGGATTGGACTTTTTGCCGAAAAAGCTTTTTGCCAGAAGGAAAAAAGTAGACCTTTTGCCAACATTTCGCCAGAAACAGATGGAATTTTCGCCAAACTTTTGGACACTTCGCCGAAACTTTGGACACTTCGCCATAAAAAATGCCTGTTCGACAGAAAATGTCAGACAGTCCCCCCCCCCCCCCCATACCCCCCGCCCCCCCCACACACACGAATATCAGTGTAGGGCCTGCACTCTTCACAAGTGAAAAGATTATTTAAAAATCTTCCTTGTAGATTGGGAGTGCCGTGAATTGTTACAGTGGCGTAGGAGTTGGGAAAGGTTATTGGTGATATTTACCCCCAGTCCCCCCCCCCCCCCAAAAAAAAACCCAAAACAAAGCAACAACAACAAAAAACCCTCAAAACTAAATGTCTCTGGCATCCCTCACATGGGTAGACGGTTACATCATCAGCCTCAGACATAGGCATATGAGCTGATTTTTTTTTTGGGTGGGGGGGGGGGGGGGGGGGGGGGGGGGGCTCTGAAGTTGTTAAGTCGGATCTCAAATTTGGTCTAAAAATTATTTTGAAATTGCCCGGAAAAATTCTTTTTTTTTCAGAAAAATGTCCGGCAAATGCAATTTTTTTCAGACTTTGGATGGGAAAACTATCCCTCCCCCAGCCCATACGCCTATGGCCGCAGAACTGCCAATAACACGCGTTTTGGCTCTCATTGACTCAAAACATTCACGGAGGAGACCCCACAACTTCTCGACCGCCTACCATCGAGAGTGGGAGATCCTCTCTCGTACTCTTGTAATCAGGTATGGGAGTGTAAACTGTGCACAATACCCTTATTTTGGGATTTGCTGAAGTTGATTGAAGAAACTCACCAACGTGGATTGTTCTTAATTTACTTTGTAAAACACGTTGCGAAATTATCTGTAATATCTCTGTGAAGAATTTGAATGGTTAATGGACACTGGAAATGGTTCCTTTCGTTACCTTTTATCGTTTTACTTGGAGGAAAAAAGAGACGAGGTGTCTTTTTTTTAATTTTATGTTCCGGCGAACTGTTTGTTCTGGCGAAATGTACCTTCCGCGAAAAGTGGAGGATTCATTTTTTTAACCAACTCGCGTGCAATCTCCATAGAAACGGTCAAGGTTACTGTGCTTCTCTTGATAAAATGGCTTTAACTTTCGTGTGGTGGAGTTGGTCACTTGTCTTGTCGAAAATAAATACAAAATGACACATAAGTCTAGCACCATTACCTGTTTCAACTATTTGAGAATTTATTGGAGTTCTGTTCACGTTCAGGAATGACATCTTACGTATTTCTGATAAACTCAACCCATAATATCGCCACTCTTTTTGCGAATGTGTTTGTGATCAAAACCAACTTTATCAAGCCAGGGAACGTAAGTTAACCCCAGGCCAGGCCCCCGTGCTCTGACCAATATTTTAAAATATTGGTTATCATCGAATATCCCTAGTATTGATTTTTGATGGCAACCTGTAGTTTTAAAATATTGGTCAAACTACTAGGGTCTGTGGTCAAAAGAGGAGGTCTCTGGTCAAAAGAGGGGTGACGTGGAACTGAAGGTGTGGTTCCCAATAAAATTAAAAGTCCAAATTCTCTGACGTCATTGAACATTCTCTCGAAAATACTTTGTTAGAATTTTTCTTGTTACAATTTGTGGTAGAGTGCCAAAAGGTTCTCTTCTATAAATTGTTAAAAGGCAAAAACACTGTCAATCACTTTTTTTTACTGAGCTTAACTCTTATATGCTTAATCTCTTCCAGTTCATTCAAACCAGTAATGCAATCATTAATTGATTAATTTGATTTGAATGAGCCAGAAGAGATGGATCACGTTAGAGGTCATGCTATGCAAGTTTTGCAACAAACAAGAAGCCCAACTAGACCTGAAGTCGCTCACCTTGCTTGAATTCTGTTTTAACAAACTTAAATCTGCACGTACACCTCAAATGCAAGCTGAATGCCAACTCATTATATGCATTGCCATTGGTTCATGAGCTTTTTCTTTTTAAATTTGGACACAATTTGGGGGTATGATTGACACTGCAGGATAAAATACAAAGTACTTATTTAACCCTTTACCTAACGTAACGGCCAAAACCGGCCAGCGCTATACATGAAAATTGCCATTCATATTTTTATTCAATGAGGGGTCACAACCTATGTTTTGGAAGCAAAAAAATGAAAATGTTTAGTTATACGAGAATTTTTTTTACGGGTATCGTCTGCTACTAGCGTTAGGTAATGAGTTAACCAAGTTTTACCAATTGGTCATACCTACCTTATGTTGCCTACTTACTGCGGGGCCGGCCTGGACTGGGATAAGGTAAAAAGCTTGTTCCAATGAGAGTGTCGTAAGCTATGTTTTGGGGCCAAAAATTTATTAATTTTTCTATCCATTTCAAGTTTTCAACAATTCTACATTTAGTAAACATGCAAGATCCAGATGGAAACGGAACATGGCAGATTTTCTATTGGAATTTGGGAATAAAAAATAAGACAATTGACAATATTTTCATGTTTTTATTAAGCAGAAGAAAAACATTAAAATAAAATCCTCCCTCTTTCGTTGAATTAAAAAAATATGCTTGAAAGCCAAAATTTTTGTTTTGGCTGCATCAGATGAATTTCAAATTTTAACCTTAAGGCTAAGGCTGGCCACTGTAGTTTCATTTGACATTGCATACCACGCGAGTACTTTTTCCTGATATTTTATGCCTTTTTTTTCACTTTTAAATGAGCTTTTAAAAAAAGGAGGGTTATTTTGACTCAAAATAATTTTTGACAGGCACAATTTTCAAATGACAGGTACAAATGAGATTGTGCCTGTCATTTTGTCAGGCACAAACTTTGAAATTATAATCAGGCTTGGTCCTAGGAAAGCTTCCTAGCAAGCTCTGTTCTGTAAAGTATTAAAAAACAACAACCGAAAGAATTTTTTGTTTTGTTTTAAACTACTGAGGTTCTCTCAAGCCACCCCCCCCCCCCCTCCAAAAAAATTTTTTTAAAAAAAACGAGAAAAAAAACAAGCAAATCAATTTGAACAAACTTGAATTTGACACCCCTAGAAATGTTATATACCAAACATGAAAGGATTCTCACTGGTGGATCTGAAGAAGAAAAATTTTCAAGACATTTTCTCATATTGCTCTAAGTTAAACTTTGGGCTTCAATAAAAAGCCCAAATATTAACCCTGGGACCAGATTAGAACAAACTTCAATCTAACCCTCCCAGAGGTGTTGTACACCAAATATCAAAAGAATCTAATTGCTGGATCTGAAAGAGATGATTTTAAACGATAATTCCACATATTGCACTAAGTAAATATTTGGGCTCCCTTGGGTAACCCAAAATTTAATCCAGGAACTCGATTTGAACAAATTTGGACCTTACACCTCTAGAGATGTCACATACTAAATATGAAAGGATTCTAACTAGTGGGTCTGAAAAAGAAGATTTTTTAAGAAATTTCCTCATATTGCACTAAGTTAAAATTTTGGCTCGAATAATGAGTCCAAATATTTATCCAGGGATCCCATTTTAACAAACCTGAATCTAACCCCCCTAAAGATGCTGCATACCAAATATCAAAAGAATCCGACAGGTGGATCTGAAGAAGAAGATTTTCAAAGAATATCCCCCATATTGCACCAAATTAATATTTGAGCTTCCACAGGAAGCCCAAATGTTAACCCAGGGAGTCGATTTGAACAAATTCAAATCTTACACCTCTACAGATTTCACATACCAAATATGAAAGGATTCTCACTACTGGGCCAGAAAAAGAAGATTTTTTAAGAAATTTTCTCATATTATAACAAGTTAAAATTTGAGCTCCAATAAAGAGCCTATCTACAACCCCCCCCTCCCCTCCCACCCCCCTAGAGATGCTGCAAACCAAATATCAAAAGAATCTGACAGGTGGATCTGAAGAAGAAGCTTTTTAAAGATTATTCCCCATATTGCACCAAGTTAATATTTGGGCTTCCACAGAAGCCCAAATATTAACCCAGCGACTCAATTTGAACAAACTTCAATCTGACCCCTGTAAAGATGTATACCAAGTATCAAAAGAATCTGACTGTTTGATCTGAAGAAGAAGATTATTTGGGCTCCTCTGTTGAGCCCAAATATGAACCGAGGGAGTTGATTTGAATATATATATGGATGCTGTATACCAAATATCAAAAGATTCTGATCAGCAGTTCTGAAAAAAATCTTTTTTCAATTTTTGCAAATATGCCGACTCAGCATTTTTTTTAACACCCCTACAAAACACCCTGACACAACCGATGGCCTGTTTTTTAAAATCCATTCTACTAGTCAAAAGGATGCTTTATACCAAATAACAGTTCTCTGTTCCGGGTACTTTGGAAAATATGGGCATTTGAATTTTTTTTCTATTTTTAGCCCCTGAGGTACCAACGGGGCAGCAGAAAAAAAAATTGGGCATCTGTCAAGTACTTTGGATCCACTTATGCTACATGACAAATTTGGTTCAAATCAGCCAAACTGTTCATGAAACAGAAATTTTGGGCTGAGCCCAAAATGGGTATCTGCCCACAGAGAGCCCAAATATTGATCTACCAACTTCTCTTGAACAAACTTTAATCTTCAACACCAAAGAGTGTTACATACCATATATCAAGGCAATCTCTCTGGTGGTTCATGAGAAGAAGATTTTTAGGCTTTAGCATCACTGATCAGAGCCCAAAGAAGGCAGCCGTTTCATTTGAACAAATAGAAAGGGTATACCCCAGGGATGGTTTGTGCAATATATGTATGAATTTGGCTGAATGGCTGTGAAGAAGAAGCCAAGTTTGCAAAACTTAACAAATGACGAAAGCCAAGTTATGGCAATACCTCATATTGACGAAGAAGAAGATTTTTAAAGAATATTACTCATATTGAACTAAGTAATAATTCAGGCTCCCACAGGGAGCCCAAATATGAATCCAGGGACTTGGCTTTTACAAATTATATCTCACCTCCCCAAGGATACTGTAAATCAAATATCAAAAGATTCTAACTGGCGGATGTGAAGAAGATTTTTTAAGAATATTCCTCATATTGAACTAAGTTATAATTCAAGCTCCCACAGGGAGCCCAAATATCTACCCAGGGACTTGGCTTGAACAAACTTGAATCTCGCCCCTTAATGATGCTGCATACCAAATATCAAAACATTCCGATTGCTAGATCTGAAGAAGAAGATATTTAAAGAAAATTCCTCATTTTGAACTAAGTTATAATTTGGTTCCCTCAGTGAGCCCAAATACGAACCCAGGGACTTGGCATAAACAAACTTGAATCTCACCCCCTGACGATCCTGCTTACCAAATATCAAAACATTCCGACTGCTGGATCTGAAGAAGATTTTTAAAGAAAAGTCCTCATTTTGAACGAAGTTATAATTCGGGCTCCCAAGGGAGCCCAAATAAGAACCCAGGGATTTGACTTGAACAAACTTTAATCTCACAAACCTAAAGATGCTGCATACAAAATATCAAAAGATTCTGATTGGTGGATCTGAAGAAGAAGAGTTTTAAAGAATATTCCTCATTCTGCACTAATTTAAACATTTGGACTCCTTGGAGAGCCCAAATATGGACCCAGGGATTTGATTTCAATAAACATGTGAAACAATATTCCAAAGATGTTATATGTGAAATCTAAAAGCTTTTGGAGCAGTGGTTTGAGAGAAGAGCAGTCTTAAATGTTTTTCCCATTGGCCAAAAGTGTTAAAAAATACTGACTAAGCACTTTTTCAAAGCCCCGAAAAAGTATCCTATGATAAAACCGATAGCAATTTTTTTTTAACATTCCATTCTGTTGGTTCTAAGGAAGCTTTACACCAAATAAGAATTCTCAGTGCCATGTAGTTTTGAAAATATGGGTATTTTAATTTTTTTCTATTTTTAGCTCCTGCGATCCCCATGGGGCGACAGGAAAATATTTTTGGCATAAATTAAGTACTTATTACCTAATAAGCCTTCATATCAAATTTGGTTCAAATCAGCCTCTCGGTTGGAAAAATAGAAATTTTGGATGGGGCAAAAATTCTAGCCACCTCCCATAACAACGGCAAATATACCTCCTCAAAGTTTTCTTGAACAAAACTGAGTCTACACCTCAAAAGGAAGCCCAACACCAAATAACAAGTCTCTGCTACTGCTGGTTCAGGAGAAGAAGATTTTTTACGATTTAAGCACACTTTTTAGGCGTAGCTCTACTGAGGGGCGAAGTAACTTGATTTGAACAAAATGAAAATGCAATGTCATAAACAATTATCTCAAATTTCACTTGAATCGGTTCAGCAGTTTTGGAGGAGAAGATGCAAACACCATGTTCACGGACGACAGAGGTGAGTGATCACTATAGCTTGCCTGACTTTCAGTCAGGTGAGCTAAAAACTGCCCACATGCAATTTTACAAAAAAAATGGCCCGATTTATTTATTTATTTATTTATTGGTGTTTAAGGTCACATACTTATGCACAATGGCTAATCGTGACCGTGACAGTTTTACGGGTGGAGGAAGCCGGAGTACCCAGAGAGAACCACCAAGCAACGACAAGCAGCTGTCAGCTCTCCAACATCGTAACTCTGAACTCTGCACCGCAGCACAGGCAGGGTTAGATTGGTTGAAGACATGCGCACCATCGACGTGCAGTACGCCTCAGTATACAGCGTCATCGTGCCCCCATGTAGGCAATCGGGGTGAAGTGTCTTGCCCAAGGACACAACGCGGTTGCCGCAGGTGGGATTCGAACCGAGGACCTCTCGGCTTGCAGCCTGCACCTCTACCAACTGAGCCACCGCGCCCCCAAAAATGGCCCGAAAAACAGAAGATCTATTTGTGGGGCCTTAACCCATAAATTAATGATTAGATGACAGAAAACTTTTTGATATTGTGAGTTTTATTGCTGAAGAAAATAATTTTGTATCACATAACCAAAGGGCCATTTTAGAGAAAATGGTTGGATACATTAATAAATGACTTAATTAATTTTTAATATCTGCAGCGATACACTCATGTGACATGGTTAACACTACCGTGCAATGTTCAGCACACAACTTCCAGTCTACTTTTACTACTTTTGTTCTGAAATCATCTTCAACTCTTTACATAACACGAAAGGCAGTCGACAATTGCAAATAAAACTCCTGAATAAGTCATTTTTTCATATCAAAAATATAGCTTCTGACCCCTCATTGGAACGAGCTCAATGGGCACGTTCCAATGAAGATTCATAAGCTATATTTTGAGTCAAAAAATGAAAAAAATAATGAAAATTAAATAGTGATTTTTGTGACGAGCACTGGCCAGTTTTGGTCGTGAAGTTGGGCAAAGGGTTAAAGAATGTGTAAGGCCAAATAAAAAAAATGAATTGATTCTCAGGCAATTTTTTTTTCAAATCAGTGAGGGAGGGAGAATTTTATTTTTATATTTTTTTTTTTATTTTTTTTTTTTCGTGTAAAGGGTTGAGTATACTCAGTAAATCTTTTTCTGTCTTGCCACTTGAAAAAGAGAAAAGGTGTTGTATTTTAGTGAAATTATAGTATAGCTTTTATAATTAACTGCCGTAACAACAGCTGAAAGGATGTGAATTTTATTATTCTTTTTAATGGTATAGATCTGTCAAGCATCATGATCCATTAAAATAGGCCCCAGTAACCAATGCTTGGGGTAGGAGACCTTTAAAATGGGAAACATGGCTCTAAATGATTGGTTAAAGATGAGTTTATATTGGTGATGCGGCCATTATTAGCCATTATGCAGAAATATATGACCTTAAACACAAGCAAATAAATAAATAATTAAATCATGATCCAGTATATCAGAATTTGCCTTGTTACAGTTTTTGGGAGAGTGCCTCTGGGCACTCTCCCATAAACTGCAACAAGAAAAACCGATTTACTGCAAACACAGCTAAATAATTATATGTCGAGAAATGTGCAAAAATGACCATTCCAAGTTTTCACAAATTCTTTAAAAAACATGACATAATAAAAATGTCTAATGAGGAGGTTCAAATCCAACGAGGGAGGGCCTGAGAATCAAAACATTATTTTTTTTTAGCCTAATGGTCTTTGATTTGATTTGGCTACAGTTCAAACAAAGCAGTGGGTATGTGCTTTCCTTTGAGGTTTGAAGGTCTAGGTATATATGAATTGCCATCTGAATGTATATTTATTAAAACTTCATGTGTATGTCAAGTAACAATTATCATATGATAATAATACTGACTCGGTCCCTAAAAATTACAAATTTTTAGTAAGGCCACACAAAGTAGATCTTCTGTTTCTCGGGCCATTATTTGTGAAATTGCATGCGGGCAAGCGTTTTTTTATTTTATTTTTTATTTCAGTAATTACTTCTTTGCCATCAAAAGTTCATGTTCTTGGTTCAAGTTTTAGATCCCATAATCTACAGAATAGAATGGGTGGTGGTGTATTTCATCCCTTGAGTGCAAGAAGGCTTTGCAATGCTAAAGCATTGCAAAGCCTTCTTGCACTCAAGGGACAAATTCATAAATTTTTTTAACTTTGGTAAAATATCAAACATAAACCATTTAATTTTAATTTTTTCTAAGTTTAAATTGGTAATAAAAAGAGAGCATGCGGCAACCAAAAGGACCATGTGGGGCCCTGAGAAACAGATTTTTTATTTTTTTAGGCCTAAATTTCCTTTCTTATTACACCCACCACAACGGAAATATACTCTGTATTTTGTTCTTTCCCAAGCAATCTGGGAAAGAAAAAATGGTGCAAAAGCACCAAGAAAAAATAACCCAAAACTGGGTCAAGTGTGGCTGGCACAACCCAGTAGGGGACACTCTTCTCTGTACTAAAGCCACGGCTTTGTGGTCCCAGTGCCCAGACATATAACCAACGTGTCATTCTATTTGAATTCGCCAACATTGGAGTTATGTGATCAGCAGGGAGGAAGGATTCTTACCCAAATAATTGTGGCCCAAACGGTCTGCAAACTCTAATATCCTTTCTCCAGCCTTGGACGAATCGAAGTGAGGGCCTTCATTTCAAGCCCCAGCAAGGCCTGCAAGAGGAGAAACACCTCTACTAGTAGAAGGTTTCCTTGACCTCGCTCTTTTCTATCGGTGCTTACCCTTACCACATAAGTAAGAGGAAGAAGCAGAGGCAGGAGGATCAGCCTGTGACTTCGCAGTGGACTTAGCAGGGAGGGCACTTGTTAGGCTTGGAACGGTCTCAGCCTCCAGCAGAAGGCGATCAAGTTGGTGAAGCAGCAGCTGATCTTTGGAATAACGCAGAAGGTTATCATGGAATAGATGCAGACCCAGCAAAGAAGGGGATCAAAGAGCAGTGCGCTGCACTTCTGGAAGGGAATGGCTAGTGTCCAGCACTGAGTCCCGGAGAACTAATTCCAAATTAGCTGTGTTACAGGCATGCATGTGAGTAAGGTGCATAAGCCCCTTAGAAATCACACACAAAGGAGCCTGTATGTCATCAACCTTATGTGGAGGCAGATAAGCAGCCAAGGCAGAAACAACATGATCCGAGAGAGAAAGCATGCCCAGCATCTCTCTAGATAAGCCCAAAAGGGACTCCAAAGTCGCCATTGGAATAACAGCCGACAAGGAAAGAGGAGTCTTGATCCAAGACCGTCAACGTCTGGCAGACTGACAGATTGTCAGAATCGTAGGAATGATGATGCACAGGGGGCAAAATGGTATCAACCCTAGTGAAGAACAAAGTCTTCATAGCCTTGGAACTTAAAAGTTCAATGCTGCTAAAACTTTGATCACCTGTACTGACTGGTACTGTTTGAAGATGACCAGAAGCAGGTTAGCCCACCAATGGTCACAGCCTGGCTGAAACCTCTGGCTGGTCAGACAGTTTAAGCTCTGGAAGGACCTCAAGCACAAAGTCAATAGCTACCTCCAAGTTGGAAGACACATAGCCCATATCGGGCATATCAGCCGATGCCTCCCATGATGAAGGAACACCAGGGGGATCAGAAAGCGGCCTGCTTCCAATCCCGGGAGGTAGTGCAACAGGAGGCACCTGCAAACCACTAGTAGCCACGCTGGATACAACGGGAAGGCTCTTGGAAAGAACCTGCGTGAGCAAGGAGAGGGCCTCCCTAAGCTCACAGCCCATATCCTCCAGTACAATATGGGAAGGGCCAGGCATAGCGGTTTTGCATTTGATCCTCTTAACCAGCAAAAAAGGGGTCATGATCCTCAAGAACATATAATGTGGATCAACGGTTGGCAACCGAAGCATCTGAAGGCAGATGCTTATAGGGGTATGAACTTAGGAGACTCGCTGTGGACCTCTGACGGACAGAAGATCTTAACTGCACAAAATGCGCTTGTCCCGCAAAACTGGCTGACAGACCAGAGTGTGTGGACAGGAAGCGTAGCACAGCCCATGGTGATCCCACCATGGGCATCTGAATCCAAAGCAAAACCTGTGTGGCT
The DNA here is from genome assembly GCA_031216915.1 of Pictodentalium vernedei. Taxonomy (NCBI): domain Eukaryota; kingdom Metazoa; phylum Mollusca; class Scaphopoda; order Dentaliida; family Dentaliidae; genus Pictodentalium; species Pictodentalium vernedei. Next base: position 306,696,020 of record CM062290.1, on the reverse strand, counting down.
CAATGGCTGAGATACCACAGCAGAGGAATCAGCCTGCAACGCCCTTCCGACTTTGCTGAGTTACAGTCAGGGAAAGCTGAGGCCTATATTCCACGTCCAAATGAGCAGATATCCCTGCAGACTCTGCAGGGATAAGCCAGAGCCTGCTGAAATAGAGACCAAAGATGTCACCGATGGAACGGCAACAGCAGCACGTGAGACGTCGGTAGATGTTGACACCAGTGGAAAAGCAGATAGAGCAACTGAGCTTGGCTCCAAAGGAGGAGTCACAACCGTAGTAACAGCCGTAGTAACAGCCTCAAATGTCGATTGGAGAAGGACAACCCACCGGAAATGTCAACACCTCTCGCAATATACACTGCAAGGATAGACTGCAAATTCCCAACGGAAGGGGTAGAACTCTCATCAGACATGGTCATGTCGGGAGACCCTGAATGACAGCGTTTTCCTTTCCAATGGGCATGGGAAGAATGCCCATGAGAATGCACCACTCGGTTCACGGAAGCCCAAAAGGTGAATGACCAAGACCTGCAGAGCCCACATATGAATATCATGCTGAGTTTTGTGTATTAATATGGAAAGCCTCAAATCTTGGCCTCCAGTCTAAAAATGTCATTGGTGAAAGAATAGTGTACAACAGTTTTTTTTTTCTAATTCTATTCAAATGTATACATAGAAATTATTGACAATGGCCAGCAGATGCATAGAAATTGCATTGAAGTATTAAGTATTAAGGCATTGCCGATGATTTGAAGTAAGTGTTGAACCGATACTGATAGGTCATTATTGGCCGATAGCCGATGCCAATGCAGGGTTCCTGCACCAAATTGAGAAGTGAATTCCAGAAGTTTCCAGGAGTTCAGATCAATTTTTCAAGGAGTTTCCAGGAGTCAGCAGGGTGAAATTCAAGGGTTTTCAAGGAGTATAAAGCAACCATGTGTTGAGAAGAAGGAAAAATATTAGGAGTTGAATTAATCCAGTGAGCAACAGACTCAAGTTTTCCAAAATTCCAGGAGGTTCCAGGAGGTGCTTCAAAATTCAAGGAGTTTCCAGATCTTTGGAAGGGGGTTTGGAAATTCAAGGACTTTCAAGGAATTCAAGGAGGCGTGGGAACCCTGCAATGATCGGTACATCACTAGTCGATATATGACTCACAGGCAAAGTCAGACATGTTAACTCTCCCGGAATGTCTGGGTAAATCCCATAAATTCAGTGTAGTTCCCGGCCTCCTGGAAGGGAATCTGTTTTGGGCAAAAATCCCAGAAAATTGTACACACAAAAGTTTTTCCATTTCCAGACATTCAGTGTCAAATCATAGGCCGTCAAAGCTTCTATCATAACGAATGAAACCAAGAATATGCGAACAAGTGAATTATATTTAATAAAAGAGTACTTCATTATAAATATTCCACTTATATCCGTTTTTTTCTGTTTTATTGACATCTTCCTTCATTAATGACTTGTGTCGAATAAAATGTACGAAAAAGAATTAAAGAACATATATTTCTTTATTAGGTTCAAACAACCACTTACTTTTATTCAATTATCCATTCGATCTGTGATCCACTTCGGCAAAGCAGAAGAATACACTTTAAAAATGAAAGTGTCAATGACACTGTAGCTTTACTTGTGTGTTTTGTGTTTGATGAAAAGGATAATGTTCAATGTTTATGAAAGGAGTATGAAATAAGACAACAATTGTGATAATTTGGAATATGTTCATTTGTTCCCTGAGGGGTGGGTTCATATGACCTACAGTTAATGTATGTGGCCCTCACAGTTAATGTATATCAACAAAAGTTACCAAGTTACAGTGAAATTATTCCAAAACGAGTCATCCTATCAAGTTACATTGAAATCCCTTCATAAATATGGCCTGTAAACTGTGCTAAAGGTTTTTGAGTTTCAGGCCTCTGTAGCCGTCACAGTTGCCCAATCGTGTCCTAAAGGGGACATTCTCATCTAGACATTTAATGAAGTCAACCTACCAAGTTACAATGAAATCCCTTCATAACTATGACCTGTAGACTGTGCTAAAGGTTTTCGGGTTTCAGGCTTGGGCAGCCATCATGGTTGAATGATCGCAACCAAAAGGGAACATTCTAATCTGGGCATTATCTGGAGTGATCCTACGAAGTTACAATGAAATCCCTTCATAAATATGACCTGTAGACTGTTCTCAAGGTTTTCGGGCCCCTGAAGCCGTCACATTTGACCAATCAGGAACAAAAGGGGATGTCATCATCTAGGCATTATATGGAGTCAAACTAACAGGTTACAATGAAATCCTTCCATAAATATGACCTATAAACTATGCTAAAGGTTTTGGGGATATTGGGCTCAGGCAGCCATCAAGGCTGAATGATCACCACAAAAAGGGCACGTTCTCATCTAGACATTATTTGGTGTCATCCTACCAGGGTACAATGAAATCCCTTCATAAATATCACCTGTAGACTGTGCTAAAGGTTTGAGGGCTTGAGGCCCTTGTAGCCGTCCAGTTGCCTAATGGTGCCCAAAAGAGACAGTTCTCATCTAGACATTATATGAAGTCAACCTACCAAGTTACAATGAAATCCCTTCATAAATATGACCTGTAGACCGTGCTAAAGGTTTTCGGGTTTTGGGTTTGGGCAGTCGTCACAGTTGGCAGATCACGCCCAAATGGGGAAATTCTCCTCTAGACATCATAAGGAGTCATCCTACCAAGTTACAATGAAATCCCTCCACATTAAACATGACCTGCAGACTGTGCTATAAGTTTTTGGGTTTCGGGCTTGGGCAGCCATCACAGTTGACAGATCATGCCCAAAAGGAGACTTTCTCATCTAGGCATTATACAGAGGCATCCTACCAAGTTACAATGAAATCCCTTCATAAATATGACCTGTAGACTGTGCTAATGGTTTTCTGGTTTTGTGTTCAGGTAGTTATACCGGTTGACCGATCGCGGCCAAAAGGAGACGTTCTCATCTAAACATGACCCTAAACCTGCATATGAAATTTCATGACGATCAGACAGGAACTGTGGGGTGTAGCCTGTGCAAAAGGAAAATGTGAACTGACTCACAGACTAACAGACTTCCGCACGCGTGATGGCAATAGCTTATCTTGACTTTGTCAGTTTGTTCACAGAAATTCACATGCTTCCGTGATATGCCGAAAAATTATAGCTGAAAATCGATACACAAGGTATTTTTGAATGATCAATAACACTGATTTTTGTTCTGCTTCACGAGTTGTAGTTGAGGTGTCTATTCCCAGAAAGCTCTGAATTGTATTTCCTCAGGTCAAAACAGAATTTTGATTTACTTGGTGCATGAAAAATACTGCATATGAGGAAACACATCTGAAAATAGGGTAGCTGGATTAAATATTGTGTGTCATGAAAAACGGAATTACACTTTAGTGCTCATTCAGAAGAAAAATATATGATTGCGCACTCTAGTCAAAAGGATGGAATAGGTGGGGAGTGTAGTAGGGGAGGTATGAGGTGAGGGCCTGAAGAAAGGTGGGAGGCGAGGATATTCCAACAAATGATTTTTTAACATGGCATAAAGGGCATCAGCACATTTTTAGCCTATGAACCACTGGCTGTGACCGGGTGCCAGTGGTGGTCCAAGAAATGAAATTTTTCAGTTCTTATGTATATTGTTCGTGCACATACATTTCCCTGAAATTCATCCAATTTCCCTCAAAATCACCCTCAAGTTCTCTGAAAAACATTCTCTGAGCGCAGTCGAGGCTTCAATACAACATCCTGGAAACCCACTTAGAGGTAATGGCCAATTTATCTTGCAATATTCTTGACTTGTTTGCATATATTTCGACAATCAGTCTGTATCTATGAAGTGATTTTTATGAATAAAGATTATGACATAATGGTATTGCACTGGGCATGACTTAATCCCCATTCGCTGAAGTTTATAGTAGTGTTTCAATTGTGTGATTCTCTGATTTATTTTTCAGCTTTAACACATGGTGGGCCAATATAAAAATATCATCATGGAAAAAAATTATCTAGACTAATTTTCTGTGCCAAATTTGTGGTTTATTTAAGGTTTAATTATTGTTATCAAAACAATGGCCTCGACATGTGAAATCAGTTTTCAATGACTGCAGGCAAAAAACGTTCTCTCTTTAATGGAATGATTGCATGTGTGGTTGCTAACCTCAATACAGATTTGTATTTAGTCTAGATGTTTTCACTTGTACACTGGAACCCCGTTAACTGAATACCCACTTTGCCAATGGAAATTATTCAATTAACAGGAGTATTCAATTAAGAGGGATTGTGTAACTTTCCTGTATTCTAGAGATAAATTTAGCATTTATTAGTGGCCGACCGATTATCGTAATCGGTGGAATAATCAGCCGATTATGAGGAATCAGAATCCAATCGGCGCCGACAAAAAATATCGGCAGTTGCCGATTATATCACCCTTTTCTAAAGACCTTTCTCGCCACCAACAGGGCCTATTCTAACCACAAATAAACAGATTTCCGTTTTTTTAATTGTCTGGGGTATGAGGTACGTTCAGGTAAGTATTTAGTATTGTATTTCGTACAAACCAATGAGACAAGTTCAGACAACGAATTTGAGCCTTGATAAAAATATCGGCAAGTCCTTGGTAAGTAAGTATTGAACTATTTCGTATTTATTTACGATCATCAACATGTGGTTGAAACTCCGTAGATGGCCGTCGGCTTCACTTCCGCAAATATTATGATAAACCATTCAATGTTTTGATACTACATTTGGGAAGGGAAACTGATGAAAATGTACAAAGTGGCACTGGTGTGTACTTCGTGATTGAATCGTGAATTTACGTCAATGTGTGGAAATGCGAGTTACATGTGCTCCTCAAATTCTTGGGCCAAATACTTGGCGGTTTCACATTTAAAATCAGCGCTGTTTTTAACCACGTGGGTTCTGTGTTTGCTTTGAAAATTCGCTTGGAAAATAATTTGAATTGGAAATATATTAACTGTAAAATTATCATGGGTGAATCACTGAACAACTCTGTCAGAGAAGGATGCGAGGGTAGCATTGTAAGTGAAAAAAGTGTGACAATGGATTTCTACAACAAAAGAAAATAACGAAAAAAAATTCAGATTAGTTCAAGTTAAATTTAGGTAATGCGTTTCTGAATTTATCGATTACATTCGATCTGTCTTTCCATATCCTCGTTGGGTTTCCTTATCGGTGATTTCAGACTGCAAGGTTGACACAATCCAGGGTCATGACCGAGTGCTTCTAAATCTTCCCTATGACCAAAACGGCTGCGTTTTTTTAACTTAGCGGAAACACTGCCTATTGCTCTTTTCTCCATAATTATGAAGTGGACACTTTCAGATTTGTATCCCTGACAATCAAGTTTCATTTCGTAACAGTTTAGCCACAATTTTAATACCTTCATCAAAGAAATGAGGGGATTAACAGACGAATTTTGGGTAAATTTTATTGAAGAAAAATAATCGGTATCGAAATCGGAATCAGCCGATTATGGTTCGCTTTAATCGGAAATCGGTCCATAGGGGTCTCTCTCTAATTGGCCGATCACTAGCATTTATTCTATTATATCTTGTTTGACAGAGCTCCATGAGCTCTGTCAAACAAGATATAATAGATTAAATGCCTGTATTGGATGTACTGAGGCCAGAGTCAAGGAAATTTCTCAACAGGTTTACAAGATTTTTTATTCAATTAATCCACAGCTACCTAATATTTCTTTTGTTCTCTGTCCTGAAAACAAGCCCTATAAAATCACACCAAGTACAGTTTTGATGAGAACAGCTCAGTAAAACAGTACCAATATCTGGATATTGAGACGGTTTAGAAACAGTCCCAATAACTAGATATTTGTACGATTGTCACGGTACTGTAATCATAACCATTCAAAAGTAAAGATGCTGTAAAGGAGGTGTGAAAAACTTTCTAACACATGAATTATCGATAAGCTTTTCTCGACAGAGCTACTGAATTGAGTGTGCATCATGTCCAAATTATAATGTACTTTTTAATTTTTTGTTGCTTTTAATAACCAACAGCCCTGGTAACCTAAAAAGGACTCCTGTGGAAACTTTGGAAGTGAAGCAGTGCTTGTTTGCTGTGGTAAACATGTTCAGTTTTACTGGTAAAATAGGACCTGGTCACCAGTGCACGGGGTAGAAGTCCCCTAAAATGGGCAGCATGGGTGTAAACGATTGGCTAAACTTGACTTTACACCTTTTTTGCTGTCACAATTAGCTGCAGAAAAGTGACCTTAAACACCAGTAAATAAATAAATAACCTAAAAAAAATGCCCTTTTTCAAATATTAAGACGGCAGTCAGGCACCACCACCCGCCACCCCTGAGGGAAAGCGAACCTCTTCTTCAGATAAAAAAAAGAATTATTCTTCCAAATGCTTTAAAAATGAACGATTATTAAGTTTATCTGCCGCACTTTCGATGAGGGATTGAATAAGTGTTCCACCCTTGAGCTGAGACATTATATTAGCGAGAGAAAAAATTATGTCATGATGTGAGTTCACTTCGAAGCCACAGATCTGTTCACAATATCTGAACTCCTGATGCGTGTCATAACTTCAAAAGACTTTCTAGCATGCAAACAATGGGTTATGCCCATTTTGTTTTTCGGGGGTAGAGCAAGCAAAAAGTGTTTTAAAATGTGGTTTTACTCGTGTCAAACGTTCTAAAATATAATTTTTTTTACTTTTGTTAACATTGAGGGGCTGTGGATTAAATCACATATATCACTATTTTGTGTACGATATGGGTAAATAATTGTACAGTTGAGCAGGTGTCCTCCAATATTTGGACTCGGCTTCGCCTCGTCCAAAATATCTCCGGACACCTGCACAACTGTACAATTATTTACCCATATAGTACACAAAATAGTGATATATCTATTACTTAACAGGAGATTGCTCTATAACCTATATTCAGTTAACAGGTTAAATTTGTACTGGATGTATGGTAAATGGTAAATGTTGGAAAATTATATCCAATTAACAAGGTTATTCAGTTAAGAGATATCCGAATAAGTGGGCTCCTCTGTATTATGGAAAATACATTCTTGTTGTAGGATAAATTACTTCCTTTCTGTAATACATTTTATTTATTTATTTATTTATTTATTTATTTATTTATTTATTTATTTATTTATTTATATTTATTTATTTATTTATTTATTTATTTATTTATTTATTTATTTTTTTATGGATGTTTAAGGTCACATTTTTCTGCACAATGGCTAATCATGACTGCAACATGGATATAATGTCAAATCCAGCCAATCGTTTATACACTGTGCATTTCAGAGAACTTCCATCCCAGGCATTGGTTTCTGGATCATATTTTACTTTTAAAACTGTGCTTGTCTACCGCAGTAAACAAGCACTGGTTCACCTCCTGGGGTTCCCACAGGGAACTCTAATACAAGAATTCAATGTTTTTAAAATGCCTGAAAACCTTTCTTGAGCAGTTATATTGTCAATTTGAGTTCTGATTTTCTGTTAGCACAAAAACCATGTTAGGTTGGCCAGGCAACTCTCACCACCACCAATACTGTAAAAAAGATAATGTCCCTGAAAGAGTTAACTCTTTCAACAGGAGAGACCACTTTTCCGGTCCAGCAACACAATACGTCATATTTTCACTAAGTATGTTGGCTACTAAGTGAACGTGTGGAGTAGAACAATTAATATTTTCAACGTGCAGCCTTCAGGCTGCATGTTGAAAATATAAATTGCTCTACCCCTAAATAATGGATATGGACTCTTCCAATTTCTGCCATTCAACTGGCATGGAAGATACCACCAGTGTTCAAAGGGTTAAGTATAAGTTGCAAGTGCCAATCAGTGTATTATAATATATAAGGTACATACCTGATCAAATCTGTTTACATCATTGGACATTAAATTTACAATTTGACCAGTGGTTGTCTGACCTAATGCTGCATTGCTCAGACGTAAAGACTGTAAAAGTATAGAAAAAACGAAAACAATTTAAGATAAGAAAATTGATGGTATGGAAAAACTGTAAAAAACTTAATGAATTCTGATTAACAAGACACAATAGATGTCCAACAAGTAATAGAGGTAACAAAAACGAAGTCTTCCTAACAATAATGAAATTATGCTGACTGTGGTTTACAGCAAATGTCGGCAGCCAAAACTTCACTAGAAATCATCGTCATTGCTGCAGACTTGCAGGTAATCGTTTGTTGTAAATGATCAAAATCTGTCCAGGCCTTTAAGGATTTATCAAATTTAATAATTTATTTAGACCCCACAAAGTAGCCAATTTTGATAAAATTGTGGGCGGGCAGTTTTTTGTTTGATTTTTTTATTTTTGTTATTATTTCTTTGCCATCAAAAGTTCATGTTCTTGGTTTGTTTATGTTTTAGGCTTCATAATCTACAGAACAGCATGGGTGGTGGTGTATTTTGTGTCCAAAGTCCTGATGAAAAACTTCTGCAGTACAGCCTGAAATTCTGATTTACAGAGCTCAGTAGTTCCTATTTACTGTATATTATGAATATCTGAGTACTCCCACTCCCAGTTAACTGAACTCAACCACAGAACACCTCCCTATGTCTTGTGCATTTTGTGTGCTTCAGATCAATAACTTAAAAATCCTGCATGGTAGCCTCCATCATGCAAGGGGGGACAACGGAAACACATCACTCTAAAGTAACATGCTAATGCATGCATACTAACACACTGTATCATCATGGTAAAATCACACTATGGTCAACAACTCACATACACCCATCATGCATCATGGTATGATGTCCAGTGTTCACGCTGGTAAGTGCCAAATGCACATTTTTTAGAAATTTGGCACATAAATGTGAGCGTTTGGCACAAAAATTTGGCACATAAATTCAAAATCACAAACCTGGTATATTACTGATTTTCATCCATCAATATGAAAGCCAACATCATTAATTACAAAAATGAAAGTGTCAATGACACTGTAGCTTAACTTGTGTGATGTGTTTGATGAAAAGGATAATGTTCAATGTTTATGAAAGGATTATGAAATAAGACAAGAATTGTGATAATTGGGAATATGTCCATTTCTGTTCCCTGTGTGCTGTGTTTATAATAAAAATAATATGAGGTGTACACTGTACTAAAAAGTTGAGGGGTGGGTTAATATGACCTCACAGTTAATGTATATCAACAAAAGTTACCAAGTTACAGTGAAATTATTCCAAAACGAGTCATCCTATCAAGTTACATTAAAATCCCCTCATAAATATGGCCTGTAGACTGTGCTAAAGGTTTTCAGGCTTTGGGCCCCTGTAGCCGTCAGTTTCCCAATTGCGTCCAAAGGGGACGTTCTCATCTAGACATTATATGAAGTCAATCTACCAAGTTACAATGAAATCCCTTAATAAATATGACCTGTAGACTGTGCTAAAGGGTTTTGGGCTTTGGGCTCTGGCAGCCATCATGGTTGAATACTCGCAACCAAAAGGGGACATTCTCATCTAGACACTATTTGGAGTCATCCTACCAAGCTACAATGAAATCCCTTCATAATTATGACCTGTAGACTGTTCTAAAGGTTTTCGGGCTTTGGGCCCCTGAAGCCATCACATTTGCCCAATCATGTCCAAAAGGGGACGTTCTCATCTAGACATTATATGAAGTCAACCTACCAAGTTACAATGAAATCCCTTCATAAATATGACCTGTAGACTGTGCTAAAGGTTTTCGGGCTTCAGTCTAGGGCAGCCATCATGGTTGAATGATCGCAACCAAAGGGGACAATCTCATCTGGGCATCATCTGGTGTGATCCTGCGAAGTTACAATGAAATCCCTTCATAAATATGACCTGTAGACTGTACTCAAGGTTTTCGGGCTTCGGGCACCTGTAGCCATCACAGCTGACCAATCACGACCAAAAGGGGATGTCATTATCTAGGCATTATATGGAGTCAACCTAACAGGTCACAATTAAATCCTTCTATACATATAACCTTTTGCCTATGCTAAAGGTTTTTGGGCACGGGCACCCATCAAGACTGAATGATCACGGCCAAAATGGTACGTTCTCTTCTAGACATTATTTGGAGTCATCCTACCAAGTTACAATAAAATCCCCTCATAAATATGACCTGAAGACTGTGCTAAAGGTTTTCGGGCTTCGGGCACCTTTAGCCGTCACAGTAGCCCAATCATGTCCAAAAGGGGACATTCTCATCTAGACATTATATGAAGTTAACCTACCAAGTTGCAATGAAATCCCTTCATAAATATGACCTGTAGACTGTGCTAAAGGTTTTCAGGCTTCGGGCTCGGGCAGCCATCATGGTTGAATGATTGCAACCAAAGGGGACAATCTCATCTGGGCATCATCTGGAGTGATCCTAAGAAGTTACAATGAAATCCCTTCATAAATATGACCTGTAGACTGTGCTCAAGGTTTTCGGGCTTCGGGCACCTGTAGCCATCACAACTGACCAATCACGACCAAAAGGGGATGTCATCATCTAGGCATTACATGGAGTCAACCTAACAGGTTACAATGAAATCCTTCCATAAATATGACCTTTTGCCTATGCTAAAGGTTTTTGGGCTCGGGCACCCATCAAGGCTGAATGATCACGGCCAAAATGGGACGTTCTCATCTAGACATTATTTGGAGTCATCCTACCAAGTTACAATGAAATCCCTTCATAAATATGACCTGTAGACTGTGCTAAAGGTTTTTGGGCTTCGGGCACCTTTAGCCGTCAAAGTTGCCCAATCATGTCCAAAAGGGGACGTTCTCTTCTAGACATTATATGAAGTCAACCTACCAAGTTACAATGAAATCCCTTCATAAATATGACCTGTAGACTGTCCTTAAGGTTTTCGGGCTTCGGGCTCGGGCAGCCATCATGGTTGAATGATTGCAACCAAAGGGGACAATCTCATCTGGGCATCATCTGGAGTGAACCTAAGAAGTTACAATGAAATCCCTTCATAAATATGACCTGTAGACTGTGCTCAAGGTTTTCGGGCTTCAGGCACTAGTAGCCATCACAACTGACCAATCACGACCAAAAGGGGATGTCATCATCTAGGCATTACATGGAGTCATCCTACCAAGTTACAATGAAATCCCTTCATCAATATGACCTCTAGACTGTGCTAAAGGTTTTCGGGCTTTGGGCCCCTGTAGCCGTCACAGTTGCCCAATCATGCCCAAAAGGTGACTTTCTCATCTAGACATTGTATGAAGTCAACCCACCAAGTTACAATGAAATTCCTCAATAAATATGACCTGTAGACTGTGGTAAAGGTTTTCAGGTTTTGGGCTCGGGCAGTCGTCACGGTTGGCAGATCATGCCCAAATGGGGAAATTCTCATCTAGACATCATAAGGAGTCATCCTACCAAGTTACAATGAAATCCCTCCACATTAAACATGACCTGCAGACTATGCTAAAAGTTTTTGGGTTTCGGGCTTGGGCAGCCATCACGGTTGATAGATCATGCCCAAAAGGGGACGTTCTCATCTAGGCATTATACAGAGGCATCCTACCAAGTTACAATGAAATCCCTTCATAAATACGACCTGTAGACTGTGCTAATGGTTATTCGGGTTTTGGGCTCGGGCAGCCATACCGGTTGCCCGATCGCGACCAAAAGGGGACGTTCTCATCTAGACATGACCCCAAACCTGCATATGAAATTTTGTGACGATCAGACAAGAACTGCGGGGTGTAGCCCGTGCTAAAGGAAAATGTGAACAGACGTCACAGACTCAAAGACTTCCGCACGCGTGATGGCAATAGCTTATCTTGACTATGTCAAGTTAAGCTAAAAAGTAATTTCATTCAACAGTGTGTACAATGACCAGTCACTCTCCAATCGCTTTTACCAGTGACCTCGGATTAAAAAGTTGAGTATTGTGTAAACAATGCATACTTTGTTTGTTCACCAGAGAACAACAGACCAGATTATCAACTGTTTCCCCATTGACCAAAATCAAAGATTAACACAGTAATAAAATGACAAAGGTTTCAATCCACATGTCAATCAGTTACCGTATAGATTGTCGAGGTGCAAATTTCAATCTTAAAATGTAAAACTAAAACAATGACAGTGTGGGGCTGACGTGGAAGACTATATATGTTTCATGATCTTTTATTATTTTATGTTCCGTTTTATGTTATATTAGAATTTATGTAATGTTATGCTTTTGATCTTTCTTGAATAAAATATGAAAAAAATGTTTTTATAGTTCCCCACATAAAAAAAACCCATCGCACAAAAACATATTTGGCACAAAAAATTTTCGGCTTTGGCACATTAAAATATTGAGCCAGTGTGAACACTGATGATGTCACATTTTGATTGCTGGTTTGCCCTCCTTGATAAGGCTAGATGCATCCTGGATATACTACTTATTCTGTAAAAAGAGGTTTCTGCTTCTTGAGCTGTGTTTTGGAAATGGCAACTATAGAACCATTCTTGGACCAAATATCAAACATTTACATAAAAATGTAATGAAAAGTGATTTAGGTCCTCCTTCCCCTCAACTCCTTATTATTCAGTATTTAACCCTTTGAACACTGGTGGTATCTTCCATGCCAGTTAAATGGCAGAACTTGGAAGAGTTCATATCGATTATTTGGGGGTAGAGCAATTAATATTTTCAACATGCAGCCTTCAGTCTGCACGCTGAAAATATTAATTGTTCTACTATACACGTTCAGTTAGTAGCCATCCTACTTAAAGAACTTATGACATATCATGTTCCTGGACCGCAAAAGTGGCCTCTCGTGTTGAAAGAGTTAATCACAAAAGCTGCCTCTTTCTCAATCCAAATTACAAATTTTATCGCGACACAGTTACACGAGTGAACTGAGACTTTACATATACAGTGGAGCCCACTTAATTAGATATCTCTTAATTGAATAGGTCTGTTAATTGAATATAACTTCCAAACACAAAACCATTTACCATACTACCATTTAGGAGTGTCCTCAGGCGAGGTTGAGAAATGTACTGACAGTTGGGAATTGTCGGGCGACAGGTCAGTGATTGTAATGCGCAATGTGTGACTGGGTGAGAAAGATGTTACTCTCATCGGTTGGATGTTGGTTAATATCACCATATAATTTGGGAGGGGATGGTTGATGGCGTGTGGTCTCAGGTGGGAGTATGTTCTGGGTGGCGAGATTATGGTATTCCAGGTAGGAATGGGCTCAAGCCGGTAAGAACATAGGTGACCACTCAATATTATAGGACGGGTTGTCCTGTTTTGCAGTCAGATGGTGAGTTGAGTTGGAAAGTAGGGGGTCACAAGTTCTAGGGCCTCTCATGTGACCGGTTGAGAGTGTGCGATCTCAGGGGATCGTATTGCTGGGTGAGGAGCTTGGCTGGTCCAAGGTAGCAAGTTCTGACAGTGGGGGGGTACATCTTGTTCGGAAATGTTTGGACATGGGATCAAGTTATCTTCCTTGATGTGCACGGGACTGGTTAACCCGTCTTTGGAGTTATTTCCCTTGCGAGTCGCACCAGAAGAGCGTGACAACTGGGTAGAATGTTGGGGAAAGTCAGGCAACAGGGTAGTGGTTTGTTGTGCTATTTGGATCCGGGTAGGTACGATGTTACTCTCAAAAGCTGGGTTTGTGGTAGCGTTAATATGTGGGTTAATGGTCTGTAGGTTCCGACCCCAGGTGGAATTATGCCCCCTTGGGTGGCAAATATAGGGTTCTCCAGGGTGGAGTAGTTTTTCGCCGGTGAGGGCATCTGGGACCGAATAGTACCTTGGGACGGGATGTCCTGTAGTACAGTCAGTGGATGAGTAGATATTGGTGATTGGAGGTCACATATATTCGGGCCTCTCATGTGACCGAGTGAGAGTATGAGATCTCGGAGGAACAAATTGTTAGTTGGGAAGCCTTGTTATAACTGGGTAAGGGTGGCAGTAACCGACATAGAGGGGGGTGACATCGTTTATAGGATCAGCGGGATTCAGGTGCTGAGCGGGGTTGGTTTCACCACTATTGGAGTTAACATGCTTTACAATAATTTTGTGGTTCCGGGTGGACACAATGTTGGTCCTACCCATCCTGCAATGTTTTGGGGTTCGTCGGAGGTGGGGATCATGCTAGCCTTATCGGATTAGGGTTGTTCGGAGGGGTTATGCTGGAATTTAAGGGTATTGACAGCTGGAGTCTGCAAATGGTTCAGGGTTGAACGGTAAATATTTGTCGGGAAGACATGGGTTATTATGTGTACCTATGGAGAAGAGAGGAGGCACGAGCATTTTTAAACAATAGGAAACAGGTATTGTTTAAAAGCCGTCGGAGTCGGCTGTGGGTGGAGGGGTTAAGTGTATTCATACTGTAACTGGCGTTGGTAATACGAGAGGTCCTTAGTTACTCGTCCGGAACTATGTCCGCCGGGGGTAACTAGTTTCACCTAATCCAGGCTTATCAAACCAACAAGAAGAAGGGAAGCCTCAAGTTGGTTTATAGCTGTCGCTGGTGTATGGTAATTTTGTATAGAATACAACTGAATGGGTATTCAGTCAGCCCTGTTAGGGTAGGGTTAATATAATGCTGTAAATTGGGTTTGTGGAACAGCAGCGAGCGTGAGATGGGATAAACTCAGTCAATATCATGTTCTAAGTTAAAACGCGGCAGTCAATCTTATGGGAAGAGACCAGCGCAATTTGTATTATTAAATTATACTGAGTATCAAGGGTTAATCTCAGTCAATATCGTGTTTTAAGTTAAAACGCGGCAGTTTGAGTGGGTCAAACTGTTCAATATTTGGTCAATCTTATGGGAAGAGACCAGTGCAATTGGTATTTAAATCATACTGAGTGTCAAGGGTTTGACTCTGTGTATAAAATCAATTGCAGTCAACAACTTGTGAAAGGTTTTCACAGTCGGAGTTGGTATTGGGTAATACGCAGACTGCCATCTACAAAATGAGATCCCCAGAGAGTGAACTTAGTGATGCTACCCTGCACAGCAGGGTAGCATCACTAAATTTACCCTCTGTGAACCTCAATCTGAATCAGGTTCTCAAAACTAAACAGAAAGAGGTACACAGAGGATAAATTAGCCCTCTGTATGGGATAGTATCATCAAATTCACACTCTGGGGACCTCATTCTGCAAATGTCAGACTGCTTATTTTCAGGCCTGAACTCAGCATTTATTCTATTACATCTAGTTTGACAGAGTTCAATAAGCTCTGTCAAATAATATATACTGGATTAAATGCCCATATTGGGTGTATTGAAGCCAAACATGTCTAGAAGGGTGAGGAATTCCAAGGATGTTGGAGTAATTATTTGTCAGATAACAAGATCTTTTATTCAATTAACAGGGGTTTACTCTACAACCTGTATCACGTTCCCTATTAGTGGCTGAACAATCCAACACTTGGAAAATTCTGCTTCTCAGTGATAGGAAAAGCTGCAAATGCAATTAACAGGTCAAATTTGGAGAGAAGGTATGGTAAATGGTTTGGTGTTTGTAGGTTGTATACAATTAACATAATTATTCAATTAATAAATATACAATGAAATGGGCTCCACTGCCCTATAACATCAGGGATGCAAAACACAAGAACCAAGTGTTTTCTACATTTTGCTAGTTCTGATAAATTTTAGGAATCCCATCTTCTGTAAGCAACAGTGTAGCTGTCCACCGAAGACCCATTATGTGAGCAGTAAAACAATGATGAATGGGTCACAAGCTAGTTTATAAGAAATCAGTGTGGTCATTGCTATTGTTCTCTGAATTTTTGTTGGGAGAAATTAACAATTAATTTGTACTTAAAATATCCTAATGGTTCATTATTTGTCAATTACATTCCATTAACAGAGTTATTCCTTTTCAATGAGATGCAATTATATGAGTGTTTGAACTGTCTATCTACTAAGGTACATATCTGGTTTACTTATCTATACAAAATAAGCCACTACTATCCATAAAAAAAGCACAATGTGATGAGACAATACTGTGACAAAAATTTCCCAACAATTACATGAAAATACTATTAAAATCAACCCTCTCAAGAAAACAACCTACATCAAGTCAGTATCTGATCAATTAACCCTTTACAAAATACAGATGATATCAAAATTTATTAGTTTAAATATTAATGTTTTACATTTTAAAAAAAAATCAACAAAACCATATCATGTGACCCCTCAGTGGAACAAGCTCAACAAACTTGTTCCAATGAGGGGTTTTATGATATGGTTTTGTTGAAATTTTTTGAAAAATTATATTTTTTCAGCTGCTCAGTTTGTATATGACATGGACAGATGGTGCAGATTCATTAGATAAAGGGTTTAAACCTAAGTTTCTTACCTATAGAAATCACACTTTCTTTTGCTAACTTTAACCCTTTACCCAACACAGACGATATCAAAATTTATTATTTTAAATAACATTTTTTTTATATTTTCAAAATATTTCAACAAAACAATATCAGGTGACCCCTCATTGGAACGAGCTTGACAAGCTCGTTCCAAAGAGGGGTCACATGCAATGGTTTTCGAGAATTTTTTTGAAAAATTGTATTTTTTCAGCTGGTGAATTTGCATATTACATGAGCAGATGTGGCCATTTCGTTGGGTAAAAGGTTAAGTCAAAAATTAATTCAAAATCAGGGCTTGATTTAATCTGAAAATTTTGAATAGCAATTTACTATTCACCCTGGAAAATTGATTAGCAGTTGATCCAAAAGCACTTGAAACTAATAAATCTTGAATAGCAAAATTCAGAAATTGGAGAGCAAAGTGCTATGCTAATCCAGTTAAATCGAGCCCTGTTCAAAATTCAATATCAATGAGTAAAACATTACACATAGAAAACTTTAACTTGTGTGATACCTGTTTCTAAGAAACATATGTTGCAACCAGAGACGAATATGCCCAGAGACAAAAATCCCTGAAAATCTTTTATCAGGAGAATAAGGCTCTTGCTTAATGCCAAAGATAGAATCTGAGAGGAGACACAGGTGAGTCCTCATCATATGTGCAGGGATCTATGTGTGTTAAGACAAAACTTCCAAAATTGAATTGCCCATCATCACTGAAATTCACCAACTCTGAACACTTTATGGACAAAATCTGTAACAAAAATAAATCCCTGAATTCAGGAAAATGCCTGAAAATTTTCATCCCTGGTTGCAACACACAGGAGAAAGCAAGTCAGTCCAAAATAAGCTGCAACAAACTACTTTTTCAATGAAGTTGCTTCCAGGACTATTCACATGTCTTGCCAAGTCTTTCAAACCTGTCAGCTTGTAGATGGGCGGTACTGGAATTGTGAGTTTTTTTTCTGTTTCAGCATTTTTACAGGGGGTATACCTCAGTATCGGTTTGGTTTTCGGTATCTGACTTGACTGAGATTTGATGATAGTATGAAAGAGGAAGTCACATCAGGAAAAACAGAATAAGTTGTAGTATCATTCAACTACAACACGATAAATGACACTGCCGACAAGCTCAACAGTGGTATTCTTTTATAACCACAAATCATATCTACAGTAATTCTGTGACTTGTTCTAAATGGACCTTAATATTTAAAGACCTATTTCAGGCTTTTGAGATCTCAGAGCATGTGCCCTGACCATGTCATCTTTAGGAGATCCTGCTGACAATAGACAAAACACCTGGGAAGTGATTTCTAGTCAGGTCATGGCTGTCTTAACAGGTAGCAAAGACTTGACTAGAAATCACTGATAAGCAATTGGACATGCACAGGTTATAGTCTAGTGGGAATTCAGGACAGTTGCCCAGTCCATTGAGGGATAACAAAACTGAAAAGAAAATCAGTCACTTCTTTCATGAAAATGAACCTTTCAACTGTTATCAAGCCTCAACAGGGACTTATAAATAGTGAATGTAGGAGAATTTGAAGAAAATTCTGATATTTCGGTATTCAACGATTGGTTTGGTTTGGTTTTTCGGTATCTCCATAATATCAGTATCGGTTTGGTTTTTTGGTATACTGCCCATCTCTACTGTCTGCTAAATATATAACGTGTAGCCAACTCGGTTTGGTTTTTCGGTATCCCCATAATATCAGTATCGGTTTGGTTTTTCGGTATACTGCCCATCTCTACTGTCTGCTAAATATATAACGTGCAGCCTACTTGATGGATATTTCTTAATTTAACCCTTTCAACACAGGTGGTATCTTGCATGCCAGTTAAATGGAAGAAATTGGAAGAGTCCATATGCATTATTTGGGGGTACAGCAATTAATATTTTCAACGGGCAGCCTTCAGACTGCACGATGAAAATATGAAATGAAAGTGTCAATGACACTGTAGCTCAACTTGACAAACTTGAACTTGGTAAGTTATAAATGAAATGCCAAAATTGAAGATCATTGGTACCAATGTCATTTTTTTTGCCAGTGGCAACATTTTTTGACAGAAACCGAAGAAAATAGATAGCTCCCATCTAGAGGCCTCCCCAAACAAGCATGCCAGGTTTCAAAGCAATCCGATCATAAATGTGCCCTGTAGGGTGTATAAAAGGGAAATATTGTGGTCTGACTAGACTAAATTCTAAGAACGTTGGCCGTGGCAACATTTTTTGACGGAAATGGAAGAAAATCGATAGCTCCCATCTAGAGGTCACCGTAAATAAGCATACCAGGTTTCAAAGCAATCTAATCGTAAATGTGCCCTGTAGGGTGAGCCAAAGGGAAATAATGTGGTCTGACTAAACTAAGTTCTAAGAATGTTGGCTGCGGCAACATTTTTTGATGGAAATTGAAGAAAATCGATAGCTCCCATCTAGAGGTCACCCCAAACAAGCATGAAAGGTTTCAAAGCAATCCGATCATAAATGTGCCCTGTAGGGTGTGCCAAAGGGAAATATTGAGTCTTCTGACTAAACTAAGTTCTAAGAATGTTGGCCGCGGCAACATTTTTTGACGGAAATTGAAGAAAATCGATAGCTCCCATCTAGAGGTCTCGCCAAACAAGCATACCAGGTTTCAAAGCAATCAAATCATAAATGTGCCCTGTTGGGTGTGCCAAAGGGAAATATTGTGGTCTGACTAAACTGAGTTCTAAAAATGTTGGCCGCGGCAACATTTTTTGACAGAAATTGAAGAAAATCAATAGCTCCCATCTAGAGGTCACCCCAAACAGGCATGCCAGGTTTCAATGCAATCCGATCATAAATGTACCCTGTAGGGTGTGCTAAAGGGAAATATTGAGTCTTCCGACTAAACTAAGTTCTAAGAACGTTGGCCGCGGCAATATTTTTGGACAGAAATTGCAGAAAATCGATAGCTCCCATCTAGAGGTCTCCCCAAACAAGCATACAGGTTTCAAAGCAATCTGATCATAAATGGGCCCTGTAGGGTGTGCCAAAGGAAAATATTGAGGTCTGACTAAACTAAGTTCTACGAACGTTGGCCGTGGCAACATATTTTGCCGGAAATTGAAGAAATCGATAGCTCCCATCTAGAGGTCACCCTAAATAAGCATACCAGGTTTCAAAGCAATCAAGTCATAAATGTGCCCTGTAGGGTGTGCCAAAGGGAAATATTGTGGTTTGACTAAAGTAAGTTCTAAGAACGTTGGCTGCGGCAACATTTTTTAATGGAAATTGAAGAAAATCGATAGCTCCCATCTAGAGGTCACCCCAAACAAGCATGCCAGGTTTCAAAGCAATCCGATCATAAATGTACCCTGTAGGGTGTGCCAAAGGGAAATATTGAGTCTTCTGACTAAACTAAGTTCTAAGAACGTTGGCCGCGGCAACATTTTTTGACAGAAATTGAAGAAAATCGATAGCACCCATCTAAAGGTCTCCCCAAACAAGCATACCAGGTTCCAAAGCAATCTGATCATAAATGTGCCCTGTAGGGTGTGCCAAAGGGAAATATTGAGGTCTGACTAAACTAAGTTCTACGAACGTTGGCCGTGGCAACATTTTTTGCCGGAAATTGAAGAAAATCGATAGCTCCCATCTAGAGGTCACATTAAATAAGCATACCAAGTTTCAAAGCAATCAAATCATAAATGTGCCCTGTAGGGTGTGCCAAAGGGAAATATTGTGGTTTGACTAAACTAAGTTCTAAGAACGTTGGCCGCGGCAACATTTTTTGACGGAAATTGAAGAAAATCGATAGCTCCCATCTAGAGGTCACCCCAAACAAGTATGCCAAGTTTCAAAGTAATCTGATCATAAATGCGACCTGTGAGGTGTGCCAAAGGAAATTGTGGACGTACGTACTAACATACTAACGTACTAACATACTAACGTACGTACATACATACGTACGTACAGGGTACGTACGACGGACGAGAAGTGATGGCAATAGCTCAGCTTGACTTTGTCAAGTTGAGCTAAAAATTTATAGTGATTTATATGTTTTTTATACTTACCAATGACCCAGACTTAGCTGGTGCTAACTCTAAATTATTCAGGGCCAAAACACAAATTTTGCCCCCCACTCCCCCCAATCCCCCAAATTTGCATCCAAATCAAAAAATCCAATGTCCTATATGGTCCTTCATACTTTTGTCATGCGCAGTGTCAAGGAAGTACCGAAATTGGCGCCAAATCTTCATTCTTACAACCAGTGCCTGGTAAATGTTATATGATCATCGGGGAGGTATGAGTTCCCATCTCATGGCAGGGCCATCCCCGTCTGGGTCATTGGTAAGTATAATAAATATATAAATTACTATGAATTTTTTCAGATTTTTATATTGTACCAAGACTTAGCTGAATAGAAAAAAGGCTGGAGTGCCTAGGACATAAAGGAAAATCCATATATAGAATTATCCCCTCAAGGAGAAAAGGAGAAACAGGATTTACACATATCTTTCTTGTTTATACAAAATAAGAAAGACATATTACCAATCCGTAATTGAGCACAATAACATCAATGATCTCTATTAACATCCAGTATAATCCATTATACTAATTTCTTAAAGGATAGCCAATAAATAAAGATAGTCCAGAGAATGAGACTCTTTATATTCATTTAAAAGTGTCCGAAGATTGTATATTAACACTCGTATGACACGTGACATATACAAACACTTCACACCGAGCTACACTTTAAAAATATTACCTAAATGAGACAGACATTAGCTTTACACTTTAAAAACATCCCAGCACCGACTCGGAATTACTGATTCCAGAGGAGGTATTCCCTTGCTTTTCACTATAAAGCAGGCGATATAAGGGAACACCATCCCCGCCCCACCCCCCACCCCCCTCCTTCCCCTTTGCTCTGGGTCAATCACCCCAGAACGAAGAGGGCAGCAGGACAGAGTTACTGCTGGAACAGAAAGCCTGCATAACTATATCTGCAACTGTTTAGTGGACGACATTCTGAGCAACAGATAACAGACCCAAACATCTAAGGTCACCAGAAATAGACTCAATATTTCTAAGATAAAAAATAGTGAACGTAGAAGGCTGAGACCAGTATGCAGCCTTCATCAAATCCATAATAGCAATACTATTAGCATAAACCCAAGATGTAGACAGCGCTCTAACTTCATCATGCACTGAAGTCTTAAGCACAGACTGCTGAGTAGAAGATAATCTTTCATAAACAGTATGAATAGTCAACTGAATCCACCTAGAAATAGAACTGACCGTGATGTCCATTCTATTTGGAAGCAGAGACAGAAAGAAACGTTTTCGTCCCTTTCTGATAAACTCAGATCTACGTTTGTAAATACGCATAGCTCTAACTGGACACAGCAAAGGCCTATGGCCATCTGAGGATGGAAGAGCCTTAATAACAATAGGCTCAGGTACTTATTAGGAGCCTGATTCTTAGCCAAAAATCCCACATTGGTAGTCAAAGTAATAGTATTACCAACACTATGATAGTGAGACTCATCAACAGATAGAGCATGAAGCTCAGTAACTCTTCTAGCAGAAGAGGAAGCTAAGAGAAAAGCTGTCTTATAAGATAAGTATTAGAAGTCTACCATGTCAAGAGGTTCAAATGGCGCTTCTTTTAGCTTCAGAAGAACCCAAGCTAACTTCCACTTAGGAATTAACCTAAGGGTTTTAGATCTATTTATCGAGAAGTTTTTAACTAACTTTGATAAAGAGACATTAGATCCAATTTGTAAGCTATCATGATGAGCATAAGTATCCAATAGCATAGACCTATAACTCTTAATAGTTATTGGCTGCAGTTTGATCTCATCAAACAAGTAGACCAAAAAATTAGCAATGTCTGGAATGGAGGGATCATAGATATCAATTGAATGATCCCTACACCAACGAGAGAAAACCTTCCACTTTGCTGCATAATTTAGCGAAGATGATGTCCTTCTATAGTTAGAAATCGCTCCACTGCTCGTCCTGTAAATTGCTTGCCGTGCAAGAAGGACCGCACAAAGGAAATACGTGAAGGTTGAGACCTTGCGTGTTGTGATGCAGTGCGCACGATTTCGTCGGCGAAAGAAGGTCCTCCCATGGAGGAAGCTTCCGAGGAATGTCCCATAACAGACACCTGAGTAGATTTATCCATGGTCTCTGGGGCGACAGAGATGCTACCAACAGAATCTTGCAGTGAGATTGCTTGATTTTTAGCAATATCTGTTGAATCAACGGAGCTGGAGGATATGCGTATCCTATCATTCCGTCTCAAGAGATCGAGAGAGAGTCTACTCTGAACGCTCGAGGATCTGGGCATGGCGACACATACGTCTGCAAATGATTGTTGAGATGCGTCACAAACAAGTCTATCATTGGACGATCCCATTGGTAGCAGATCTGACTGAATACTCGTTTGTTGAGAGTCCATTCTGACGGCAACATACGTCCTTTCCAAGAAAGGGAGTCCGCTAGAACGTTCAGACGACCCGGAATATGACGGACCGACAAAAGAACATGATGCTCTGCTCTAGGACAAACAGAAGGATTCTTTCCGTTAAGCTGAATAACAGAATGGAATGAGTGCCTCCCTGGTTCCGAATGGACGCTACTACTGTCGAATTGTCGGACAGTATTTGAACATGTGAATTCTGAATTATGTTATCCAATGACGTAGCGCAAGCCAAATTGACATCATCTCTTTGATGTTTATGTGTTTGTTCAGAAACTGCAGATCCCAAAGACCCTGGCACCTTGAATCTGCAGGGCTCAATGTCGCACCCCAACCAGTTTGACTCGCATCCGTCATAATCGTAAAAATCGGATCAGGCAGTTGCAGTGGAACTCCTTGAGTCAACCACTGAATATCTGCCCAAGTCTGAATCTCTTGTTTTACTTTGTTCGACAAGACAATCTTCATTTCGAGCGAATGAATCTTCACACTCCAATTCTGAGTGAAAAATATCGGGAGTGGACGAGTGCATAGGCGCCCCATGGGAATAATGTCTGCGGCACAAAGCTATCAGTCGCATAAATTCTCTCGCTGTTACTACATCTGAGTGTAGACAAAAGCAAGCATAACAACTGACTAATTTTGCTCTGGGTACCGGAAGATGAACCAGATTGTTGTGCGTCTCGGAGCTTATTCCCAAGTGAATGAACGACTTGGACGGAACAAGATCAGACTTCTTTTCATTTACTATGAAACCGAGACGTTGGAGCAATTGAAGCAGACTCAGAACATTGTTCTGAAGAGTTAATCTGTCGCCGAACCTCTGAAGAATGAATGTCGACCAAGTAGGCCGACGTTACTGCAGACAAATGAGCTCGGAAATGAGTCATTACTGAGTTCATTATTCGAGTGAAGGCCCAGGGCGCTAGATTCAGTCCGAAGCACATTGTTCGGAACTGATAAACGACTCCTAGGACAGCGAAGCAGAGGTACTTTCTGAATGTCAGATGTACCATGACTTGAAAGTATGCATCCTTGAGATCTATGCTCGCAGCATAATCGTTCACTCGAATGCTCACTCTCACCGATCGAATGGTCTCCATATAAAATTTCGGAGCCATGATCGGCTTGTTTATCCAGCTTAGATCTATAACTGGATGGAACGAGCCATCTGGTTTTGGTACCAGGAACAGGCGACTGTAAAAAACGGGAGATTCCTGGTTTTCTACGACCTCTATTGCGTTCTTCTCCAGAAGAGATTGCACCTCTGATAGAAGCAAATCTCTCCTTTGAAGGTTTGACGGAAGCTGAGTCCATCGTGGACTTCGTGTTAACGGAGGCATTTCTCTGAAGGACAGTTTTAGACCTTCCAAAATAACCTCCTGAACCCATCGGTCATCCTTAATTGACAACCAACTGGTTAAGAATCTTGACAGCCTTCCGCCCACTGGAGCGCAATAGAGGTTCTGACCTTCATCTCCTGGACCTGCTAGGCTTGCGGGAGGAGAAACTACGTCCTCCTTGACCCGCACCCCGACCTAGGGACATCTGACCGGTTGTCTCGGCCAGCATTACGTCCCCTACCTGAGTCACTACTCTGACGGGTCTCTGGAGTAAGAACTAGAGGCTTTTTTAGATCCTCTATAGGAGCTTCCCTTGGACGTACTCAGCCCAGGAGTTCCTGACTTATTCCTCTCTGCTGAGTCTGGTTTTTAAGAAACGGACTTAAAAAGCAGAGAATCTGAAGCTTTCTTGGTAATCTGATCGTAGATTAATGAAAGCTTACCATCAAAGAGAAGTTCTCCTGAAACCGGAGCGACTCGAAGAGAGTTTTTCACCTTAGAATCCACCCTAGTGGATGAAGCCAGAGCAGCATCACGTCTAACTAACTCCAAATTTGCCACTGAAAGGGCGGAGTTATACATGGAAAATGCGATTGCCCTAGAAAGAACTCTCAAGGAAGTTTGAACATCCTGGAATTCTTTACCATCGAGACGTTGTGCTAACACTCTGGTAAGGTGATCTACGTATGATAAGGCATCTAAACTGGCTCTGTTAGACGAGATTGTCGTCTCCAACATACTGGAGAGAATCCACATAGACGCTGGCAATGACAACTCCAAGTCTTCAGCCTGGTCGTCTAAATGCAGAGGAACTCTCGGAACGCTCTTTCCTGCCGTTTCAAATTTATTTCTACTGTTGATGAACGGCAGATGTAGAGCATGTTGCGATAAGAAACTGGATCTGCCAGTCTTAGAGACTAGCCTAAAAATAGCGTCATTCAGCAATTCAAACGTCCGGGAGACACTGCTGGACTGGACCGGAAACTCAGGAACGACGTCCTTAGTCCGGCCGAAGAAGTCTGTGTTCAGTGACGCTATCAGTCTCTTATCTGGTATCGCAGCTCTCTGGTCCGATGGAACAACGTCTGGACAGTTGTCCCTATCTGACACTGCAGGGGAACGTACCGACCCAGCTTCCTCAGACAGTTCCTGATCTGAAGAGTTTCCGAAGGTTGCTGGGATGTTGCGATGAGTTGCACTATCTGCGATAGCAAGTCCATCACAGAGGCCTGTGGAGCTGCGGACTTACGTTGTTTAGCCACTGGAAGCTCCTGGGACGGTAGGCCTCATGTCCTTGGCTACCAGATGGAGTGACCTGGTCGCCATGGAATCCTTTGTCGGCGAAGCAGGCTGGATATCTGAGGTCACGTAGCCCAGGTGCGGTCGTGTGTGCTGGCATGTGGAAGAGGAAGCCAATAGACTAGCCGACCCTGGCTGTCTATGCGACGGAGCATCCCGAGCAGGAGGAGTGGACGTAAGCTCTGACTGATAAACGTTATGTACAACAACAACTGGCCCAGATGTTGTTACTCTTTCTCCTCTCCTGGACCGCAAGGGACGTACCCGGCATCACATCACGCACATTACGAGTGATAGCCGGTTGAGCTAGCTGGCGACAAGGTCATCAATCCTACTAAGGATCTAGGCAATTGTCTGATTTCCTTGGACACATTTGCCGCTAGCTCTTCATTGGTTTGCGATGACGGCAGCACACTTCCGGAAGACATCATGGAAACATCACCCTGTTCTTGTTCCTCTGAAAAAGAGACTGAAAAACTAAGAGTGACCCTGTGGTGAAACGACCGGCATGGACCTCTCACCACTAACAATATACCGTGACACACGTCTCCAACATTTGTCATTCCAACTGGCACACACTGAACAAGAATTAGTGTGAGTACAGTGACTACAGCAAATACAATGAGCATGAGAATCAGAGGAAGACTTGCTCGATTTACAATTTGAACAATATTCTTTCATAATTAAAAAAACAAATATTATACAGCTGTAGAAGTCACTGCTTAGCTTCTAGCAATGTGCAGGTAGTGGTCAAGCGGGTATTCAAGAAACTTCTCCAGACCCTTTAACTGGTAGAGTGCTAAGTTATTTTTGGTCATCAGAAATTGTTCACATGTCTTTGTTTTGTTACCAGGGCTGGGAGGAGTTAAAATTTTCTTAACGTAGTTAACGCGTTAACGAAATAACGCGTTAACGCGTTAATAAAACGTTAACTGTGGTCTTTTGTATAATGAGTAATATCGACAATTGTTCAACGTAACATAATGTTACATGTTTTAATGAACAAATAAATGACTAGTAACTCATGAACAGCGTTCTTCGCGTTCTTTGAAATACTGAAAAAACTCCGGACTCCGGCAAAGTTCGATGAGTCGTGCTTCGAGCGCTCAAAAGTTCTATACTCTTAAGTTAAGTCGAGTTAAGTTATAGTCGCTCACTCCGAATTCTCATGCATAAATATTATTGCCCGAGCCACGTCTTTAGACAAAGACATCCGTCTTTGCTCGAACACCAGGCCATATGACGAAAACAGCTGCTCCAACGATGCGGACGTAGCAGGAATAGCTGTATCTTCTCGCAAGTCCTGCCATTTTGGGAAGGAGTCTTTCGTAGTCTTGCCACCATTTCAAAGGGTCGGCTGTGACAAGAGCAGTCCGGAACTTATCATACTCAGCAACTTCACCAGCAGATGATTCTTGGTCGTTCGATCCAAGCATTTCTTCAAGAAATGATTTTCTTGCTTGTTTCATGGGTGGAGGTTGAACGTCCTGCGAGGAAGAAGGATTACTGACTTCATCAGTTTCACTGGTCGCCAGTTTGCCGACTTCTTCTCTCACCGTTCGCTTCACTGATGCGGCCACATGTAGTTTGACAAATGATAAGTTTTTGAAACGCGCATCCAAGTAAGAGGCAATCATGGGAATACTCATATTGAAGACTCGCGTTATTAACATGTTATTTTTTTTCTAACTCAGTTAAAATATTTTAACGCGTTAACACGTTAACTCCTCCCAGCCCTGTTTGTTACAATTTATGGGAGAGCGCCAAGAGGCACTCTCCCATAAATTGTAACAAGGCAAATCCTAACAGTCTAAATAATTTCAGTTCAAAGATAAAGCGAAGCACATTCACTGAATTTGAGGTCTTTAAGTTGTGGTAACTGTACTTCAGAGTAAAGCCCAAATATGGGCTTCCAGCACTCTACAAGTTAGGGGTTTTAACTGAGGTAACCTGATAAGGCGTTACAATAAATGTTTTCAGGCAACCCTCTTTCTGGTTCATTTTATGTGAGAAAAAGACACAACAAAACTTACATGTTTACCATTGTTAGTATAGTGAGGGCCCACTTAATTCGATATCTCTAAATTGAATAACCTTGTTAATTGAATATAACTTTTAAATACAAAGCCATATACGATACCCTCAATACAAAAATGACCCGTCAATTGCATATATGCTATAGAGTAAAACTTCTGTTAATTGAAATGAAAGTGTCAATGACACTGTAGCTCAACTTGACAAACTTGAACTTGGTAAATTATAAATGAAATGGCAAAATTGAAGATCATTGGTACCAACGTTATTTGATGAAATTTCAACGTAACAGCATTGTGTGTGCACAACATCAGAGCAATCCATGCATTTTTAAATGTAAACTGTAAGACTGGCTAAAGGAAGAATGTTGATAAACAAATGCAGTATGTTCAGAGATTATTGTAAATGGCAACTTTTTTCACAGAAATGAATGCTAATCAATAGCTCTTATATAAAGGTCTTGCCTAATGAGCACACCAAGTTCAAAAACAATCCTATGATAAATTTGGCCTGTAGGCCATGTCAAAGAATGTTGATGCACAAATGCAATAAATTCAAAGATTGTTGCTAACAGCAACAGTTTTTGATGGACATGAAAAGAAAATCAATAGCTCCTATCTTTGTCACCCTGCTTAAGCATACACAGTTTCAAAATAACCTGATAGTGAATGTGCCCTCTGAGGCATGCCAAAGAAAGATGTTAATGTACAAATGCACTAAGTAGAAGGTCATTTCTTTTTATGGAAATTCATAAATATACCCTGCAGAGAGTGCAAAAGTGATAAGTTGATGCAGTAAGTTCAAAGGCTGGTGATAATGACAATAATTTTTTATGGAAATGAAAAAAAGCAACAACTCACATCTAGAGGTCACCCCGAACACACATACCAAGTTTCAAAGTGATCCGATCACAAATGTGCCCTGAAGGGTGTGTTAAAGGGAAATATTGAGGCTTGACTAAACTAAGTTTAAAGGGCAGTGACAGAAATGGAAGAAAATCGACAGCTCCCATACAGATGTCACCCCACACAAGCAAACCAAGTTTGCAAGTGATCCAATCATAAATGTGCCCTGCAGGGTGTGTCAAAGGGAAATATTGATGCTTAACTGCACTAAGTTTTTACTAAGTTCATAGAAGGTCACTGCCAGTGGCAACATTTTTTGATGAAAATCGAAGAAAATCGATAGCTCCCATCTAGAGGTAACCCCAAACAAGCATACAAAGTTTGAAACCGATCTATCATAAATGTGCCCTGTAGGGCATGCCAAAGGAATATATTGATGCCTGACTAAACTAAGTTCAAAGATCGTTTGAACATTTTTTGACAGATGGAAATGGAAGAAAATCGATAGCTCCCATCTAGAGGTAACCCCAAACAAGCATGTCAGGTTTCAAAGCAATCCAATCATAAATGTGCCCTGTAGGATGTGCCAAAGGGAAATATTGAGGTCTGACTAAACTAAGTTCTAAGAGCGTTGGCCGCGGCAACACTTTTTTTACAGAAATGGAAGAAACTCGATAGCTCCCATCTAGAGGTCGCCCCAAACAAG
Source organism: Pictodentalium vernedei (assembly GCA_031216915.1). Taxonomy (NCBI): domain Eukaryota; kingdom Metazoa; phylum Mollusca; class Scaphopoda; order Dentaliida; family Dentaliidae; genus Pictodentalium; species Pictodentalium vernedei. The sequence continues at coordinate 306,666,981 of CM062290.1, read as the reverse complement.
CATACAAAGTTTCAAACCGATCTGATCATAAATGTGCCCTGTTTGGCATGCCAAAGGAATATATTGATGCCTGACTGAACTAAGTTCAAAGATCATTGCCAGCATCAACATTTTTTGACGAACGGAAATGGATGAAAATCGATAGCTCCCAGGTAGAGGTCAACCCAAACAAGCACGCCAGGTTTCAAAGCAATCCGATCATAAATGTGCCCGCTAGGGTTTGCCAAAGGGAAATATTGAGGTCTGACTAAACCAAGTTCTTAGAGCATTGGCCACGGCAACATTTTTTGATGGAAATGGAAGAAAATCGATAGCTCCCATCTAGAGGTCACCCCAAACAAGCATGCCAGGTTTCAAAGCAATCCAATCATAAATGTGCCCTGTAGGGTGTGCCAAAGGGAAATATTGAGGTCTGACTAAACTTAGTTCTAAGGACGTTTGCCGCGGCAACATTTTTGGACGGAAATGGAAAAAAATCGATAGCTCCCATCTAGAGGTCATCCCAAACAAGCATGCAAGGTTGAAGTCTTACTAAAATGAGTTCTAAGAATGTTGGCCACGGCAACATTTTTTGACGGAAATGGATCAAAATTGACAGCTCCCATCTAGAGGTCACCCCAAACAAGCATGCGAGGTTTAAAAGCAATCCAATCATAATTGTGTCCTGTAGGGTGTGCCAAAGGGAAATATTGAGGTCTGACTAAACTAAGTTCTAAGAATATTGGCCTTGGCAACATTTTTCGATGGAAATTGAAGAAAATCGATAGCTCCCATCTAGAGGTCACTCCAAATAACTATACCAAGTTTCAAAGCGATCTGATCATAAATGCGACCTGTGAGATGTGCCAAAGGAAATTGTGGACGTACGTATGTACATAGTAACGTTCATACGCCGACCGACGAGAAGTGATGGGGATAACTCAGCTTGACTTTGTCAAGTTGAGCTAAAAAAGTCTTATAAAAGTAAAACAAAAATTGCCTGACAATTACCGAATTGCCCTTGTTTATAGACATATTTGGCCACAGTACATCCAATACAGGCATCTTGTCAAACAAGATATACTAGAATAAATGCTTAGATTACCTCTAGAATACAGGACTGTGACCAACCCTGTTAACTGAATACTTATTTTAATTGAATAATTCTCACTGGCAAAGTGGCTATTCAATCAACTGGGCAGCACTGTACAAAGGTTGAGGTGGGAAACGTATTTCATCATTATAAATTAGAACATGGTTCTGAAGAAGTTAACAAATGAATACCAAGGACTATCCGAATGTTCTTATTAATATATTTATTTATTGGTGTCTAAGGTTATTTTCAGCATCTTTGGCTGTATCATGACTGCAACATAGGGAAGATGTCAAATTTAGTCAATCATTTATACCAATGCTGCCCACTTTAGAGGACTTCCACCCCAGTCATTGGTTCTGGTCCCATTTTTTAGTAAAGCAGAACGTGTTTACAACAGAAAACAAGCACTACTCCTCTCTTGGGCATTCCCACTAGGAGTTATTATGAATACCAAGGGCAATCTGACCTTGTTGTTATTAGTCTATGATCCACTAAAGTGGGAAAGTGAAAAATGGGTCATCCTTATTTTTTTTGTGGCAAATGATAGATGAACAAAACAAACAATTTCCCAATTTGTACAGTCCTGTGGAAAAGAGTTGCCAGGGTAAAGTCAAATTAAAAACTTAATCTTTACAAACAGGTATGTTTACATTTTTGCGAAAAAGCAAATATGGATGTTTGTTAGCAAACAACATAATGGACAAACAATAGGTGATGAGGGTCAGTACTATTTATTTATTGGGGTTTAACAACACTTTCAACTACCAGGGTCACCTTGAGTCAAATATTTTTATGGCGTGGAAGAAGTCACAGTACCCAGTGAAAATCACTGAGCAACGGCAAGCAACTGTCAGACTCCCCCACATATGAACTCCACACAAGCAGGATTAGCATAGGTTGAAGACAAGAGCACCATCTATTATTTATTTATTTATTTATTGGTGTTTAAGGTCACATACTTATGCACAATGGCTAATCATGACCGTGACAGTTTTACGGGTGGAGGAAGCCGGAGTACCCGGAGAGAACCACCGAGCAACGACGAGCAGATGTCAGCTCCCCAACATCGTAACTCTGAACTCTGCACCGCAGCACAGGCAGGGTTAGATTGGTTGAAGACATGCGCACCAGCGACGTGCAGTACGCCTCAGTACACAGCGTCATCGTGCCCCCCATGTAGGCAATCGGGGTGAAGTGTCTTGCCCAAGGACACAACGCGGTTGCCGCAGGTGGGATTCGAACCGAGGACCTCTCGGCTTGCAGCCTGCACCTCTACCAACTGAGCCACCGCGCCCCCAAGAGCACCATCTATATGCAGTACACCTCAGTACACAGCATGACTATACCCCCTTGGCCAAGGACAGAATGCAGTTACCCTTGGCAGGGATAAAACCATGGAGCTTTCAGTTTGAAGTCCACATACATAACTGCTGAGCCACTGTGCTCCCGAGGGTCAGTACTAACTTAATCCATCACCATTTTTAGACTGTTAGATCAAATTATTACTTAACGTTCTTACAAACAGAAAATGGATTTGTCCAATGGCTATAGCCAGTACTGCATGCAACAATCCCATTAAGATACCTAGTGATGAAAAGGTTAATATTGTTTACAAGTTCTTACAGAACTTGAATGTACATTCACAGTGTGAATAGTACTCTCACAAAATTTCAACTTTTCAAGGTATTCAAATATTTTTTTATGATGTCAAGGGCAGTTGAGAATTTGTAAGACCCATGGCTACCTTCACCATAACCCTTTACCCAACGAATCGCCCGCATCTGCCCGCATAATATGCAAATTCAGCAGCCAAAAAAAATATTATTTTTAGGAAAATTTCAACAAAACCATATCATATGACCCCTCTTTGGAACGAGCTCGTTCCAAAGAGGGATCACATGATATGGTTTTGTCGAAATTTTTCGAAAAAATTTAAAAAATGATATTTAAAATAATAAATTTTGTAAACATCAGCATTGGGTAAAGGGTTAAAGGCTTGGAAGTTTTTTCACACATTTTTGCTCTACAGGGTGTTTGATGACTGGATTATCAGAGGAAAATGACTTCAAAATTGTCCAATTCCTAACCATTTTCTTGTTCCCTCGTCACTTTTTGAAAGCCAAAATGAAAATTCCTGAATAAATTTTGGAAAACATCAGACACCCTATATCCTTTGGCAGTTTATGTTCTGTGACTTTGCAGTTGTGTTTAGGCAAGTCTTGGCTGCCAATACCGGCAGCCAAGTCTTGTTTTGACACAACTACCAATATAAGTTTAGAACGTACTCTGCAAATTTTCTCAAAGACTGCATGTTGGGGTATCTGTCCAGACTCCAGAGGTAAAGATTTACCAAAGTCAGAAATATGCCTTTAAGGGCTAATTAAAGTTTTTAATGATATTTTTAATCTCAAATTTTAAAATAACATGGATTTCTCTCACAAGTAATAAGTAATTAGGAAGCAGAATTTCTGAGGAATATAAAATAAATGCATGAGATATTTGTCCATAAATTGAGTTTTATACTCACAGCACTGTTTTGTGATTGGCATTCTGTTTTGATCACACTACACTGATCTATTATAAGAGCAACCACTGGAAGATTTGGCTGTTCAGAAACTTCCAGCATGCACTGATAATTTAATCTGGCATCGAAAACAAAGAGAACACTGATAGTTTAAACTGGCATTAAAAAAAAGAGAATTTATGCTCCCCCACAGGTTCTGTTCGCAAAAGTCAACACAAACACTTACTATAATGATAAAAAAAAGCTGTTCTATACTTTTTGTATTCTTCTAATAATTCAAAATGATACTTTAGGTATTATAATACACTACTATATACATCCATCTCAGAAGCAGAGAACAACACAAGTTAAAATGTACAAGTGTGAAGAGAAAATGCTAAAGATGGGGGTAGTGGGGGTACCAACATAATAAATCACTTTATAAGCTTTTATATATATGAAGTCAGAACGGCAAACATTTCAAAAGCAAATATTTTCCATAATGCAGCTTGATATTCAATGAAATATATCTTGTTTGATAGAGCTCAGTGAGCTCTGTCAAACAAGATATAATTGGTTAAAAAACAGTTGAACAAGAGAAAACCAGAGTAATTGGAACAAGAGACTCTAGTTGGGCTGAGGGCACTCACCTGACATGGTAGTCTAAATATCAAACCAGGGACTTGATTTGAATAAGCTGCATACGCCCCTCCTAAGAAAAGCATATACCAACTAGATGAAGCAGTTGTGCCCACACAATACACAGGATTTTCCTTCTATTTTCAGTTCCTGCACTTTTACGTCCCAAAATTGAGATAAATGCATAAAAAACAGATTTTTTTTAATTTTTGTTTGGAAATTTTGTAAGTCCCACCCGGCCCCCAAATTTACAGTTTAAAAAAAAAAAATGTTTTTGTCTTAAAATTGACCGAAATGCATAAAAAAACACACAAAAAATTTCTGGATTTTGGTCCAAAATTTCTAAGTCCAGAACAGGACCCCAAATTTTCAGCCTAAATATGAACCCAGGGACTTGGCTTGAACAAACTTGAATCTCACCCCCCCCACCCCCATCCCACCCCTAAGGATGCTGCATACCAAATTGATTTCAATAAACATGTGAAACAATCTTCTAAAGATGTTATATGTGAAATTTGAAAGCGTTTGGAGAAGTGGTTTGGGAGAAAAGTAGTCTTAAATGTTTTTCCCATTACCCACAGTGTTAAAAAATGCTGACTCAGCACTTTTGTAAAATCCCAGAAGAGTACCCCATTATAAAACCGATAGCAATTTTTTTTTACCATTCCATTCTGTTGGTCCTAAGGAAGCTTCACACTAAATAAAAATTCTCATTGCCATAAAGTTTTGGAGATATGCGCGTTTTAATTTTTTTCTATTTTTAGCTCCTGTGGTTTCAATGGGGCGACGGGGAAATTTTTGTTTGTTTTTGGCATAAATCAACTACTTATGTCCCAATAAAATCTCATATCAAATTTGGTTCAAATCAGCCTCTCGGTTTGCAAAATAAAAAATTTGGCCATGGCAAAAATTCTTCCCTCTTCAATAAAGATGGCAAATATAGCTCCTAGAACTTCTCTTGAACAAATCTGAGTCTACACCCCAAACAGAAGCTGCACACCTAATATCAAGTTTCTGCTACTGCTGGTTCATGAGAAGAAGATTTTTTAAGATTTAGGCTCACTTTTTGGGAGTGGCCATACCAAGGGGCGGGTCAACTTGATTTGAACAAATTTAAATTGACATAGGATAGGGAACATGCACACCAGATTTGGTTCAATTTGGTTGAGTAGTTTGTGAGAAGAAGTCGATAATGTAAAGTTAACGCCGGATGGACAATGGACACTGGACGGCGGACGGAAAGAGATTAGTAAAACTCCCCTGAAGCTGTGCTCAGGTGAGCTAAAAAAGCAGTTGAAAAATGGATCGGAAAAATTTTGTTTCACTACCAGATTGCTGGGGGTTAACAGCTATACAAACCTTTTTATAAAGAAGTGAACAACATGCAACCCGAACTCGCATTCCGATTCTCTGAACACTGAAAAAGTATGGATGATGAAGCATAACAAGCGATATGGCACACAGACTAACTCCCATGGCATAGAGATAGGCTTCAGATCTGGGCATGGTGGAGTTAGGGGTGAAATAGCGTATCAGTCCTCCAAGTAACAATGGTTGGAATACTTTCACAGCTTCCTGAAATTACCAAAATAAGTTTGAAATTAAGTGTGGACGAGCAAATGCTTCATGCCATATAACAATTCCCTGTTCTAGACAGATTTGGGTATTTGATACCTTTGTTCTATTTTTAGCTGTGGGGATTCCCTCAGGGGCTTGATAAATAGACAGAACACGATGTGTGTTTGAATTGGTGGATGTTTTACAGAACGAGTTTCAATGGCATAGTTTTCACATGATTACGCCATTCCAACGAGTTATGTAAAACACTCACCGATTCAAACACCAAATGGTTTAAAGTTTAATGGGTTTGTAACAATGTTTTTTCCAACATAGATCACTACATGTCCCCTAAAACTACTGCAAACCAAATTTGGTCCAAATAGGCCAACCAGTTCAGAAAATATAATTTTTTTTGCAGGATAAAAAATTTTGCCCCTCTTGTCATGAAAAACTTTCTTCGAACAAACTTGAATCTTGAGCAAAAAAGGAAGTTGCGTACCAATTTTATTAATTTTTTTTTTTTTGAGTTCAACAACACTTTCAACAGCCAGGGTTACCTCATGTCAGACAGTTTTTAGGGGTGGAGAAAGCCGGAGTACACGGAGAGAACCACCAAGCAACAGTGAGAAACTATCAAAACTCCGTAATATTCTAACACTACACAAGCAGGGTTAGCATTGGCTGAAGATAAATGCATCATCGACATGCAGTATGCTTTAGTACACAGCGCCACCGTGCCCCCACATTGGCAATCGGGATGAAGTGCCTATGTTGTATACCAAATTTCAAAGTATTGTGACTGGTCATTTAAGAGAAGAGTTTTTATGAATTTTGGGGCATCAGGCTTAGCAACTTCTATCAAACAAACCTAGAAGGGTATCTCCCAGAGATGACATGTGCCAGGGTTGGTTAAGTTTGAGCAAGTGGTTCAGAAGAAAACTGATATGCAAAGCTAATAGATGACGTACAATGGACACCAAGTGATAACAATACTTCATCCTGACTTTAACTCTTAACCTGGCTCAGTGGTAGATTACTGGACTTCTATGCTAGAGGTCCCGAGTTCGATCTCCGTACGGGACAACCCGCATTTTGCCCTTGGCCAAGGCAGTTCATATTGGATGCCTATACGGGGGCACGATGGTGCATGTGTCTTCAACCGCTGTAACCTTGCTTGAGCAGAGCTTGAACAGAGTTAGAATGTTGAGGAGCTGACAGTTGCTTGTCGATGCTCAGCAGTTCTCTCCGGGTACTCTGGCTTCCTCCATCCATAAAACTGTCATGATCACGATTAGCCATTGTGCATGGTATGTGACCTTAAACGCCAATAAATAAATAAATAAATAAATTTTAACCGCTGAGTATTTTAAAGATATTTTTCATCAAATCTAGGCATGGCTGCTATGATGCAGCCAAGACTAGATCAGATGAAAAATTTATTGAAATTTAAATCAAGTTCTCATTGGTGAAAAAATACATTACCTTTCATTGATAAATTTGATTGAATGTGCTCAAATTACACTTATTTCAGTAGCAAGAGGGGGGCGCAATGGCGTTGCGGTAACTGGTTCTCATCAGATCACCGAAGTTAAGCAACATCAAACCTGGTTAGTCCCTCGATGGGTTACCATCTAAGCGATTGATTCGGACTCCCGTGTTGTGTCCTTGGGCAAGTCACTTAACCCTGATTGTCCACATGGGGGCATGATGACGCTGTGTACTAAGGCATACTGCATGTCGATGGTGTGCATCTCTACAACCAATATAACCCTGTCTGTGCTGCAGAGCGGAGTTACAATGTTGGGGAGCTAGCAGCTGCTCGTCATTGCTCGATGGTTCTCTCCGGGTAGTACGGCTTCCTCCACCCGTAAAATTGTCACCGACACGATATGATCTTGGCTGTTAATGTGTCATCAAACCTTAATAAATCAATAAAGTGGCAAGAGAAATCCTCCAGCAGCACGCAAAAAGTTAAATCAGGTGAGTTAAAAACATCTTTAGCACATAATCACCATCAACTAGCTCTTTACAGAGATATCATTCACAACCTGTCTAATATAAGTTTGATGTTAGAAGTCAACATCAACATTGTGAGCAAGTGGGTTTCGGAAGTAAAATTTAATTAATCTTTTATATTTTGTAAAAAAGACATTTCTTGAAAATCTTTTTTCACCCTGAAAACATAGCTTATGTCCTCTCATTGGAATAGGTTCCACTGAGGGCACATAAGCTATATTTTCATGGTCATTGTGCTTGTTCCAATGACATGGTAATAAGCTTTCTTTTTGTGGCAAGAAAAAAATGAAAGTTTGTATTGATCCAAGAGGGTGTAGCAAGAGTGATGCACTTCAAACTCAAATGTCCATGGTTTTGATTCTGATGGGTGGTAACCGTGTTGCATCCTCGGACAAAGCACTTCATCCCAAATACCCATTTTGGGACCAGTGACACTGTCTACTAAGATGAACTGCACTTGCCTTCCACCGATGTTACCCTACTTCTAAAGAGGATCTTGGGGAGTTGGACAGTTGGTTATCTCTGATTACTTCAGCTTCCTCCATTCCTTAAAACTGTCTGACATGAGGTGCCCCTGGCTGTCAAAAGTGTCATTATACACCAACAAATACATAAATATTTTTGAATGTGTTATCTGTAAAGGGTTAACCCTTTATCTACGGAATCTGCCACATCTACCATGATAATTTACATATTTAGCACTTTTAAAAGTGAAAATTTTCAAAAAATTTCCACAAAAACCATATCATGTGACACATATTGGAACAGGCTTGATGAGGTCATGAGGCCACAAGGTCACGATATAGTTTCGTGGAAACTGTTTGAAACATTTGAAGAAACAATAATTAAAATAAGGGCTACGCAAAGCATGAGCCACTGCCCCCGACCCCTAGGCATGTTCGAAGTACCCTTATTTATTTATTGGGACTTAACAACACTTTCAACTGCCAGGGTCACCCCGTGTCAGATGGTTTTACCGGTGGAGGAAGCTGGTGTACTCGAAAAGAGCCACTGGGCAATGGTGAGCAACTGTCAGCCTCCCCAACATATTAACTCCACACAAGCAGGGTTAGCATTGGTTGACGACAAGTGCACCATCGACATGTAGTATGCCTTAGTACACAACGCCCACATGGGCAATTGGGATTAAGTGTCTTACCCAAGCACACAACATGGTTGCCGAAGGTGGGATTCGAACCGAGGTCCTCTCAGCTTGCAGCCTGCATCTCTACCTACTGAGTCATCATGTTGCCGTCAAAACAGCCTTAAAGGGATTGTGGGACAAAAAATTTTCTAAGTTGAAAGAATGAAAAAGGGGCATAACTCTGGGAAACCATTTCTCATGCACATCCATTCCCAAATGCAGGTCTATCAGCATACCAAAGGAGATCAAAATCCGATTGATGGCTTTGAAATTACAATCCAAAACGTTTGTAAAGGGTTAACCCTTTACCCAAAGTAACGGCCAAAACCAGCCAGCGCTATTCTCAAAAATCGCCAATTAATTTTCATTATTTCTTCACTTTTTGTCTCAAAACATAAGTTATGACACCTCAATGGAACGAGCTCATTGAGCTCATTCCAATGAGAGGTCATAACCTATGTTTTTTGAGACAAAAAATGAAAAAAATTAGTTATTCAAGAATTTTTTTTTACAAGTGTCGTTCATGTTAGGTAAGGAGTTAAACAATATAAGGGTGAAAGTTATACAGAACTATTGAAATAACCCATGACTGCTAATGCAACAGGAAATTATATTTCAGAGTCAAGAATTAATTTATCACTCAAGAAGTAGCCAAACAAGCCCAATATATCCTCCCCTCCCTTGGGCATTGCAGATGATCCAGTGAAGCACTCAACAGATAACATCCAGTTATTCACTATCTCAATATGAAATCTGGATCCACTAAAAGGGGATGTTGCTGATAATAAGTATCTGATATTATGTTTAACCACCTGCACTCTGATGTCAAAATAGCAAAGTTTTCAGCAGCAAATATTCCATATAATGCCGTTGGATGTTTAACCAAATACACCTTGTTTGACGGAGCCCACTGAGCTCTGTCAAACAAGATATAATTGGTTAAATACATAATTAAACAAGAGGAAAACAGAGTGAATGGAAAAATTCCATTGCTCTACCAGTGTGCTAGGGGTTAAATATGGAAGCTACATGTAACCTGAATCTAAATTGAAGTGAGGTCAGTAACCTTTAGTAATAAAAATTTTCCAATTATTTGTTGTGCTTTCTCATTTTTAATTCACGCACAATTTCAAAACATAATTTGCCACTCCTCAAAAGAATGTACTCAATTAAATCTCAATGAGAGGTTCTACACATGTAATGTGTAAGTAAAGAATACACATAATTGTAAAATTATTTTATTATCAGATGTTCAAAGATTCAGAGAAATTTTAAGTTGAACTTTTGATCTAGCCTTTGAAAGAGTTTCACCAAATTAAGTCAGTTTTAACTGGCTGAGGGGTAGGTTGAGGGCTAGATTATTTTTGGTAGTGTGAATTTGTTATTCAAAATTTGTTTTAACCATTTACCCAACGCAGACGATATCAAAATTTATGATTTTAATATTTGTTTTTTTCAATTTTTTCAAAAAATTCAAATGAAACCATATCATGTGACTCTTCAATGGAATGAGCTCAATTAGCTTGTTCCTATGAGGAGTCACATTATATGGTTTCACTGAAATTTTTTTAAATATATACTTTTTTAAACTACTTAATTTCTAAATTATGTGGGCGGATGCAGCCGATTCGTTAGGTAAAGGGTTAATACAAAATATTGGAGAGTGCCTAGCACTCTCCAATAATTTGCAATAAAACAAATTTATATAAACAAAATATTATTTGCGTTTGACTGAAAATGAAACATGATCATGGAAAATGTGGGCTTTTGCTCTGGTATGGCCTAAAAAAATAAAAAATCTGTTTCTCAGGCCCTCCCGCATGGTCCTTTTGGTTGCCGCATGCTCTCTTTTTATAACCAATTTAAACTTAAAAAAAATTAAAATTAAATGGTTTATGTCTGATATTTTACCCAAGTTAAAAAAATTGATGAATTTGTCCCTTGAGTTCAAGAAGGCTTTGCAATGCTTTAGCATTGCAAAGCCTTCTTGCACTCAAGGGATGAAATACACCATCACCCATGGTATTCTGTAGATTATGAGGCCTAAAACTTGAACTAAGAACATAAACTTTTGATGGCAAAGAAGTAATTACTGAAATAAAAAATAAAATAAAAAAACGCTCGCCCACATGCAATTTTACAAATAATGGCCTTAGAAACATAAGATCTACTTTGTGTGGCCCATCATAATTTTTTTTAAGCCCTGATAATGGCTTCTAGCACTCCATCAGTTAAAACATTTTCATGATAATCCTTTGATAAAGAACAGTTTCGATTCAATGTTTTGAAACCATAAGTAAATATATCTTCCTCATATATTTACTTATGGTTTCAAAAGATTTCATATGAGTTGTGAAACTGAACATCTCAGAATAAAAGCAACCTTGTAAAAAAAACATGTATCTGCAACCCTCTGATGCTGATAGAGTGGAGTCTACTTGATTGTATATCACTTAATTGTATAACCCTGCTAATTGCATATAATTTCCAAACACCAAATCATTTACCATACCTTATGTACAAATTTTAGCTATTAATTGCATATCGGTTACACTGTTAATTGAATAAAAAAAATTGTAAGGCATCAAAGAATTACTGAATTCTTTATGTTAATAGATATATTTGGCCTTGGTAATACAATATAGACATTTAATCTATTATATCTTGTTTGAATGAGCTCCATGAGCAGTGTCAAACAGGATATAATAGAATAAATGCTCAGGTTATCACTAGAATACAAGAAAATAACTCAACTCTTTTTAATTGAACACTTCTGTTAATTTTTAAAGTTTCTCTAGCAATGTGGCTATTCAATTAACAGGGTTCCACTCTATCTACAAACTGAACAAGAGGCCCAAGCAGCCATAATCGCTCACCTGACAAAGTGGAACAAAGTATTTTGGGTCACATTCAGTTAGTCCTAGTTCATAAACACTACAGAGGAATGAAGTCATGAAATTATTCATAACTCTGGTGTCCATGTCAGATGATATTATCCTAGGTCTTCCTGACTGCTTTCAATTCTATTCGCTGTAGAAAAGCACTGCCAAACATCCCAAGATTGTTATGTCACAGCAACCCCCCACCCTCTCCCAGATATAGAGCCCAAATATTAACCCAAGAACTCGATTTGAACAAACTTGAATCTGACCTCCCCAGTGATGTTATATACAAAATATGAAAGCATTCTGTCTGGTGGATCTGAAAAAGATTTTTAAAGAAATTTCCTCATAATGCACAAAGTTAAAATACGGGCTCCCATAGAGAACCCAAATATTAACCCAGGGACCTGATTTGATCAAACTTGAGTCTTACCAACCTAGAGATGTTGCATATCAAATATGAAAGAATTCTGTCTGGTGAATCTGAAGAAGAAGATTTTTAAAGAGATTCCCTCATATTGGTCTAAGTTAAACTTTGGGCTCCAATAGAGAGCCCAAATACTAACCCAGGGACCCAGTTTGAACAAACTTGAATTTGACCTCCCTAGAGAGATGTTGTATACCAGATATGAAAGGATATTCTAACTGGTGAATCTGAAGAAGATTTTAAAAGAAATTTCCTCACATTGCACGAAGTTAAACTTTGGGCTCCAATAGAGAGTTCAAATACTAACCCAGGGACCTGATTTTAACAAACTTGAATCTGCCCCCCCCCCCCCCCCCCCCCCACTCCCCACCATCCCACTCTAGAGCTTGTGTATACCAAATATGAAAGCATTCTGACTGGTGGAGCTGAAGAAGATGATTTTAAAAGAAATTTCCTCATATTGCACTAAGTTATAATTCCTACATGGAGCCCAATTATTAACCCAGGGACTTGAGTTGAACAGACTTGAATCTGAGCCCCTTTGAGATGTTATATACCAAATATCAAAATATTCTAATTGATAATTCTGGAGAAGATTTTTTTTAATTTCGGAAAACAATTTATGGGTGCTATAAGACTAACGCCCCTTGTGGTGCTCCCTGTGGGCCTGGCAACATTATTTAAACAAACTTGAATGGACATATTATAAGGAACATGCACATCAAATTTGGTTCAATGCAGCATGGAGGTTGATGAGAAGTCGATTCTGTAAAGTTCATGCTAGGCAGATGGGCAATGGATGGACAGTCAGATGGATGGTGGACGACAGACAAAAAGTGATCACTTAAGCTCCCCCCTGACTTTCACTGAAGTCAGCTAATAAAAAACTTTTGGGTGAACGTAGAAATTCATACAGATCCTCTTGCAAATGTGGTTAATCATACACAAGCCTTAAAACTGGTCCCAGGTTATGAGAATTGCTTTTGATTCTCATGAATTCCTGCTCTGAGAATCAATTTTAAGCTATTAAATAATTTAGAGTTTGAAAGTATTGTTATACCCTTTTCAGTGCAATCAATACATATTGCATACTACAAAAGAAACTTCATATTAACTAGAGTTCAACATTAACTCTTAACGCGTTGAGTATTTTCAAGATATTTTTCTTCCAATCTAGTCATGAATCTTAATTTAAATAAAGAAATCATTCGTGGAAGGATCCATTTAATATGTGTGGAGAAAATTTAATTAAATGTCCCCAAATTATACTTATTTCATTGGCAAGAGAAATCTTGTGCTGGCCCAGAATATCCATTCACCATCAATATGATAGGAGTTATATGACCTCATTGTGGGGAGTTTCTTTTGTGACATCAACATGTACAGCATATATTCCAACATGCATGCCTCTGGTTATCTTGCTGATGGAAGTTACAACACAATGGCAGAGATTTCTATTGACGTGTTGGCTCTCTGATTCTTAAATGAATTTCAAGTCCTGATCAGCAAGAAGAGGCCCCAAGAGACCTAAGATGCTCATCGGGAAGATTTGGGATCAAGGGTTTTTACCAATTTTTTACATTGGCAGGAGGGAGAAGGTATACAGTGGAACCCTGTTAAATTTGCCAGAGAAAATATTCAATTACCAGGAGTATGCAATTAACAGAAATAGAATCATTTTCTTGTCTTCCAGTTATAAACTGAGCATTTATTCTATTATATCTTGTTTGACAGAGCCCATTGAGCTCTACCAAACACAATATAACAGATTAAATGCATTTACTGAATATATTAAGGTAAATGAAAGTGTCAATGACACTGTAGCTCAACTTGACAAACTTGAACTTGGTAAGTTATAAATGAAATGGCAAAATTGAAGATCATTGGTACCAATGTCATTTTTTTTGCCAGTGGCAACATTTTTTGACAGAAACCGAAGAAAATCGATAGCTCCCATTTAGAGGCCTCCCCAAACAAGCATGCCAGGTTTCAAAGCAATCCGATCATAAATGTGCCCTGTAGGGTGTACAAAAGAGAAATATTGTGGTTTGACTTGACTAAATTCTAAGAACGTTGGCCGTGGCATCATTTTTTGACGGAAATTGAAGAAAATCGATAGCTCCCATCTAGAGGTCACCGTAAATAAGCATACTAGGTTTCAAAGCAATCTAATCATAAATGTGCCCTATAGGGTGAGCCAAAGGGAAATATTGTGGTCTGACGAAACTAAGTTCTAAGAATGTTGGCTGCGGCAACATTTTTTGATGGAAATTGAAGAAAATCAATAGATCCCATCTAGATGTCACCCCAAACAAGCATGCCAGGTTTCAAAGCAATCCGATCATAAATGTGCCCTGTAGGGTGTGCCAAAGAGAAATATTGAGTCTTCTGACTAAACTAAGTTCTAAGAATGTTGGCCGCGGCAACATTTTTTGACGGAAATTGAAGAAAATCGATAGCTCCCATCTAGAGGTCTCCCCAAACAAGCATACCACGCTTCAAAGCAATCAAATCATAAATGTGCCCTGTAGGGTGTGCCAAAGGGAAATATTGTGGTTTGACTAAACTAAGTTCTAAGAACGTTGGCCGCGGCAACATTTTTTTATGGAAATTGAAGAAAATCGATAGCTCCCATCTAGAGGTCACCCCAAACAAGCACGCCAGGTTTCAAAGCAATCCGATCATAAATGTACCCTGTAGGGTGTGCCAAAGGGAAATATTGAGTCTTCTGACTAAACTAAGTTCTACGAACATTGGCCGTGGCAACATTTTTTGCCGGAAATTGAAGAAAATCGATAGCTCCCATCTAGAGGTCACCCTAAATAAGCATACCAGGTTTCAAAGCAATCAAATCATAAATGTGCCCTGTAGGGTGTGCCAAAGGGAAATATTGTGGTTTGACTAAACTAAGTTCTAAGAACGTTGGCCGCGGCAACACTTTTTAACGGAAATTGAAGAAAATCGATAGCTCCCATCTAGAGGTCACCCCAAACAAGCATACCAAGTTTCAAAGTAATCTGATCATAAATACGACCTGTGAGGTGTGCCAAAGGAAATTGTGGACGTACGTACGCCGACGGACGAGAAGTGATGGCAATAGCTCAGCTTGACTTTGTCAAGTTGAGCTAAAAATGAGCTAAAAATGTTTATAAATTCAGTGGCTGTTAATGGGGTTATTCAATTAAAAGATATGCAATTAAGTGGGTTCCATTATAGAAAGTGAATCCCTTCTAGAGAAACTACTTTGGATTCTTTGCTAACAATTGCCTTTTGAGAAAAACTGTCTTGGATTTTTTTCTAACAATTGCCCTTCTGTAACAACTGCATTGGATTCTTAGCTAACAATAGAGCTGGGAGGTTGTGGGATTTACACAGCGATTGTGGTTTTGGGTTTTTAAATCAAAAAACCTTGGTTGCAGTTTCGGTTGTCCATGAGCATATACAAACTATCCATATATACCTATCAGATCGGCCCTATAATTACAATATCTTCTACTAACAACTAGCAAGGCATCTTCTGATTGTATCAGTTGAATAATTATAACATGGCTATGCTTGTAATGTAAAATGTCAGGCAAAAAAAAAACACCTAAAACTGTGTTTAGGATAACCCAACTGACCCAAAAAAATTATGCCGACCCTCAAAATTTTATCAAGTAAAAGTCATTCATTTAGGTCATTGTAACCCTAAATTTCCATCGAACTTCAACTGTGAATCTGAAACCAATTTTGATGTTCAAGCTTTCAAAATTACGTGTAGGAATAAATACATCGGACAGTATAAATGAAGAGCAAGTGGCAAGTTAATAGTTCGTCAAAGGAAACTGCATTTGATAAACTGATGAACATTTTACAATGCTTCAGCATAAATATTAATGAACATCATGTTAAGTTTCATGTGTATTGATACTGAAAGCCTTATATTTTGGCTTACTGTCTTGAAAATGTCATTGGTGCAAGTATATAGTACAACAGTTTTGTTGCAGATTTGGAGATATTACATTTACAGTGGAGCCCACTTAATTGGATATCTCTTAATTGTATATCCCTGTTAATTGAATATAATTTTCAAACACAAAATCATTTACGATATCTTCAGTACAAATTTGATCTGTTAATTGCATATGTGTTGAAGAGTAAACTCCTGTTAATTGTATATAAATTTTTGTAATATGTCGAAAAAATTACTGTGACAAGCATCAAATTCCCCTTATTTATCAACCTTTTTGGCCTCACTACATCCAATACAGGCATTTATTCTATTATATCTTGTTTGACAGAGCTCTATGAGATCTGTCAAACAAGACATAATAGAAGAAATGCTCAGTTTACCTCTAGAACACAGGAAACTGACCAAATCCCTGTTAATTGAATAATTTTCACTGGCAAAATGGATATTCAATTAAGAGGATTCTACTGTATTATAAAGTGAATTATGAGGTCATTCTGGAAATTCGATATTACACCCAGGATCTTAAAACGCACTGGAAATTTAAAACCGAATTTGTGGTTGTGTTTATTGTAGTGTGGTTGCAATTTTCGGTAGTCTCTCACTACCAATCCTGACCTGTGGTTGCGGTTAACCTTCCTGCTCTAGCTAACAATTACCCATCTGGAAAAACTGCCTTGGATTCTTAGCTGATAATAGCCTATCTTGAAAAACTGTCTTGGATTCTTAGTTTACAATTGACCTGAAAAAAATGGTATTAGATTCTTAGCTAACAATTGCCCTTCGAGGAAAACTGTCTTGGATTCTTTGCTAACAATTACCCATGTAGAAAACTGCCTTGGATTCTTGGTTAACAGCTGCTTTTCTTGAAAAACTGCCTTGGATTCTTTGCTAACAATTGCCCATCTAGAAAAACTGCCTTGGATTCTTTGCTAATAATTGCCCTTCTAGAAAAACTGTCTTGGATTCTTTGCTAATAATTGCCCTTCTAGAAAAACTGCCTTGGATTCTTTGCTAACAATTGTCCATCTAGAAAAACTGACAATAGCCTATCTTGAAAAACTGTTTTGGATTCTTAGTTTACAATTGACCTTCTGAAAAAAATGGTATTAGATTCTTAGCTAACAATTGCCCTTCGAGGAAAACTGTCTTGGATTCTTTGCTAACAATTACCCATGTAGAAAACTGCCTTGGGTTCTTGGCTAACAACTGCATTTCTTGAAAAACTGCTTTGGATTCTTTGCTAACAATTGCCCATCTAGAAAAACTGCCTTGGATTCTTTGCTAATAAATGCCCTTCTAGAAAAACTGTCTTGGATTCTCTGCTAGCAATTGCCCTTCTAGAAAAACTGCCTTCGATTCTTTGCTAACAATTGCCCTCCTGGAAAGATTGTCTTGGATTCTTTGCTAACAAATGCCCTTCTGGAAAACTGTCTTGGATTCTTTACTAACAATTGCCCTTCTGGAAAAACTGTCTTGCATTCTTAGAAAACAACTGCCCTTCTTGAAAAACTGTCTTGGATTCTTTCCTAACAACTGCTCTTTTAGAAAAACTGCGTTTGATTCTTTGCTTGCAATCACCCATCTAGAAAAAACTGCCTTGGATTCTTTGCTAACAATTGCCCATACAGAAAAACTACCTTGGATTCATTGCTAACAATTGCACATCTAGAAAAACTGCCCTGGTTGGATTCTTTGCTAACAATTGCCCATCTAGAAAAACTGCCTTGGATTCTTTGCTAACAATTGCCCATCTAGAAAAACTGCCTTGGATTCTTTGCTAACAATTGCCCATCTTGAAAAACTGCCTTGGATTCTTTGCTAACAGTTGCCCATCTAGAAAAAACTGCCTTGGATTCTTTGCTAACAATTGCTTTTCTTGAAAAATTGTCTTGGATTCTTTGATAACAATTGCTCTTTTAGAAAAAAACTGCCTTGAATCCTTAGCTAAGAAGGATCCTTAGTGGTCCTTCTAGAAAAACTGTCTTGGTTTCTTTGCTAACAATTGCCCATATAGAAATACTGCCTTGGATTCTTTGCTAACAACTGCCCTTCTAGAAAAACTGCCTTGGATTCTTTGCTAACAACTGCCCTTCAAGAAAAACTACCTTAGATTCCTAGCTAACAATTGCCCTTCAAGAACAAATTCCGTGGATTCTTTGCTAACAATTGCTCTCCTTGGTGGGCAGTAGATGCTCAGAGTGCCTGCATATCTTAATGAAAGTGTCACTGACACTGTAGCTTAACTTGACTGTGTGTAGTGTTTGACGAAAAGGATAATGTTCAAAGTTTATGAAAGGATTATGAAATAAACAAGAATTGTGATAACTGCGAATATACTAATTTCTGTTCCCTGTATGCTATGTTTTCAATAAGAATAATTTGAGGTGTAGACTCTACTAAAGAAGTGAGGCCTGGGATGTGGAATAACAGTTATTTATTTATTTATTTATTTATTTATTTATTTATTTATTTATTTATTTATTTATTGGTGTTTAAGGTCACATATTTTTGCACAATGGCTAATCATGACCACAACAAGAGTATCAACACAAAACCAGGGTTGTGGGTTAATAAGCCATGTTGCCCACTGGTGACTGGGTCCTATTTTACCAGTAAAACAGATCCTGTTTACCACACTGAACAGGCATTGCTTCACTTCCCAGGGTTCCCGCGGCGATCCCCAACAGTTAGCATATGTCAACCAACGTTACCATGTTACAGTAAAATCATTCCAAAACGAGTCATCCTACCAAGTTACAATGAAATCCCTTCATAAATATAAGTCATAGACTTTACTAAAGGAATCTAGGTCATGTGATGATCTTGACCAAAATAGGAGAGCCTCATCTAGATATCATACCAAGTTATCCTACTAAATTACAATGAAATCCCTTCATAAAAACAACCTGTAAGCAGTGCTAAAGGAATCTAGGTCAGGTGACCATGTGGCAGACCGATCGTGACCAAAATATGACAGTCTCATCTAGACATCATATTAAGTTATCCTTCCAAGTTACAATGAAATTGCTTCATAAATATAAAGTGTATTTATTATTTATTTATTGGTGTTTAAGGTCACATACTTATGTACAATGGCTAATCATTACCAAATATAAACTGTAGACTGTGGTAAACAAATCTAGGTCACGTGCCTGTGCAGCTGTCACTGGTGACCGATCACGGTCGAAATAGGGCATTCTCATCTAGACATTATACAGAATCACCATACTAAGTTACAGAGGTACTGTGAGCAAGCTCACAAAGTGATACCCCCACGCCTCAGTTGTAGCCTTTGTGGTACATTAAAATGTATAAGTTTGATTATCTCCCCTTGGAAATGTCAGAACAGAATTATATTGCTTCATGCACATCTTCATATGGAGTTCTTCAATTGTGTAAAGTTTCATGAAAATTCTTCAAACCGTTTAGGAGGAGTTGCGCTTATAATGATTTGTAGCCTTTTTGGTACATTAAAATGTATAAGTTAGATTATCTCCCCTTGGAAATGTCAGAATGGAATTATATTGCTTCACGCACATCTTCATGTGGAGTTCTTCCATTGTATAAAGTTTCATGAAAATTCTTCAAACAGTTTAGGAGGAGTTGCGCTTATAAGGATGGACAGACAGACGGACAGATGGACAGATGGACGGACGGACAGGGTGATTCCTATATACCCCCCCAAACTTTGTTTGCGGGGGGTATAATGAAATCCCTTCATAAATACGACCTGCAGACTGTGCTAAAGGGTTTTTGGTTTCAGGCTCTCACAGCTGCCACTGTTCCCGATCGCGGCCAAAAGAGAACATTCTCATCTAGGCATTTTATGGAGTCATCCTACCAAGTTACAATGAAATCCCTTCATAAATATGACCTGTAGACTGTGCTAAAGGTTTTCTGGTTTCGGGCTCTTGCAGCCATCACGTTGATCGATCATGACAAAAAGGGTATGTTCTCATCTAGACATTATACAGAGTCATCTTACCAAGTTACAATGAAATCCCTTCATAAATACGACTTGTAGACTATGCTAAAGGTTTCCAGGTTTCGGGGTCTCGCAGCCATCCTGGTTGACCGATCGGGACCAAAAGGGAACGTTCTCATCTAGACATGACCTCGAACCTGCATATAAAATTTAGTGATGATCGGACAAGAACTACAGGGTGTAGCCTGTGCCAAAGAAAATGTGGACAGATTCACAGACTTCTGCAGTGTGGTGGCTATAGCTTATCTAGACTCTGTCAAGTTAAGTTCAGCATGTTAATCTGGATGAAGATTGGATAGTAAAGCTCCTCTAATCAGGTGAGCGAATAAAGAAGAAAGAAAAATCAGGAGGTATTAATTTGTGTTTACCTCTAGAAAGACAACAATACCAAGCATAATATATGTTCTTCCAAACATTCTCATTAATGGCTTCACAAGACCAGGCTTTTTTTTAGTACCAGAACATTTTTCCACTTCCTTTTTCCATTCACTGAAAAGAGAAAGAGGCACATAAAATTATTTCTGGAAATACAATAGAGCCCACCTAATTGGCATCCCTTAATTGAATAGCCCTGTTAATTACATTTAACATCCAAGCACCAAACCATTTACCATTCCTTCAGTACAACTTTGACATGTTATTTGCATATCGGTTCTTGAGTAAACTTCTGTTAATCAAATAAAAAATCTTGTAATCTATAGAAAAATTACTCTAACTACTGCTGAACTCCCCATGATTATAGATAGACCTATTAGGCCTTCATACATTTAATATACACATTTAATCTATTATATCTTGTATGACAAAGCTCCATGACCTCTGTCAAACAAAATATAATAGGGCCAGGGATGTGTTTTTTCACAAGAATAACTGAAAATTTATATTTTACAGTAAATTTCCTTTCTTATTATACCTACCACAATTGTTTACTACAGGCTTGCACCACAGTGGAGGAAACCTAACTCGGAAAATACACTCTCTATTTTGATCTTCCCCAAGCGATTTGGGAAAGAAATTGGTGCAAAAGCACCAAGAAAAAATAAGCAAAAAGTGGGTCGAGCGCCACCGGCGCACACCCAGTAGGGATGCTTTTCTCTTAGTACAAATCCACGGCTTCCGGAAACCAGTTGCAGGCAGTAACTAATGAATCATTCTTTTGAAACCGCCAACATTGGAGTTATGTGATCAGCGGGGAGGAAGGATTCTTACCTGAATAAGAAGGCGGGAGGGCCTTCATGTAAACAATTGTGGTAGGTGTGATAAGAAAGGAAATTTACTATAAAATTTAAATTTCTTAACAACCTCCCGTACAATTGTTTACTACAGGCTGAATAGACAATAGGATGGAGGGAATCACATAACCAACCCCCACCTAACCCAAATGCACTGGAACCATGTTCAGAGGAAGAGGTCCTTAGGCTTATCAAACCATAGCATTACAATCATTAGTAAAAGACAATGAGATGAGGCATATAGTTCTTTGTGACGCACAGACAGAAAGGGCAGTAACAGCATAGAGCTGGAACTGACCTTGTAAGATGGCTAGGGTAGACAACAGCCTGAGCAGAAGAAAGAGGGCCTATAGTAAAAAGGTCCTCTGACTGCTTTTTCAACTGACGCAGATAGGTGGAGAAAGTAGCATTTCTCCAGAAGGCTGCCTGCATAACATCCAACAACATGACAGAGTTAGAATAAGCCCAAGAGGTAGACAACGCATGCACCTCGTGGGCAGAAATACGAATTGGTAATACAATCGTCAGTCGCTAGATGAGCGTAAGCAAGACAAATCCAATGAGAAATGGACTGAGAAGAGATCTTCTGTCAACCAGGAATAAGAGACAAAAAAAAAATGTTTCCAGCCTTTCCTAATGAACTGAGTCCGATTGACATAAATGCAAACTGCACGAACAGGACAGAGTAAAGGGTGGTTACCCTCAGCAGAAGGAAGAGCCCTGATACAGTTAGTAGGTGGAGAAGTTTCTGGTATACAATTCTTGGCCAGAAAGGAGCAATCAGTGGTAAACAGAACACTGATGGGAGAGCTCCTGAAAAAGGCCAGGTCAACCGAGAGGGTGTAAAACTCATTAACCCATCTGGCTGAGGCAAAAGACATCAGAAAAGCCGTCTAGTATATGAGAAAATGCATATCCACCTGGGATAAAGGTTCTAACGGCGAATGATTCAACAACTGCAGGTTCTTATCTTGGTTAGAACCTGAGGCAGAATCAGAACCGGCAGGAAGGCATAGCCGACAAGACCGTTCCAATCGAGTGACAGCGCGTCCATGGTGAAAACCGGAGGATCTGGACATGGGGACACGAAAGTGTCCAAATGATGGTTCCAACAAGTTGCAAAGAGATCGATGTGGGACAACCCCCAGAGATAACAAAGCGACTGGAACACCGCCATATGGAGCATCCACTCGGTGGAAATCTAAATTTTATAGTAAATTTCCTTTCTTATTATACCTACCACAATTGTTTACTACAGGCTTGCACTACAGTGGAAGTCCCTAACTCGGATAAAATACTCTCTATTTTTGTCTTTCCCAAGCAAGTTGGGAAAGAAAAGTGGTGCAAAAGCACCAATAAAAATAAGCCAAAACTGGGTCGAGTGCAACCGGCGCAGACCCAGTACGGGACGCTCTCTCCCAAGTACAACTCCACGACTTCCATTGCCAGTACGCATATGCCGTCTCTAAAGACTCATTCTTTTTGAATCCGTAAACGTTAGAGTTATGTGATCAGCGGGGAGGAAAGATTCTTTACCCGTAAAGAAGACGGGAGGGCCTCCATGTAAACAATTGTGGTAGGTATAATAAGAAAGGAAATTTACTATAAAATTTAGATTTCTTATCAACCTACTCACAATTGTTTACTACAGGCTGAATAGACAAAAGGCTGGAGGGAATCGCATAACCAACCCCCACATAACCCTAGTGCACTGGAACCGTGAAGCAGAAGGAAGAGGTCCCGAGGCTTATCAACCATAATGTCGCAATCATTGGTAAAGGACAATGAAAAGAGACATATGAGCCTGTGTGACACACAGACAGAAAAAAGGGCAGTAACAGCACAAGGCTGAAACTGACCTTCAAGAAGCCTAATGGCTATGGCAGACAACAGCCTGAGCAGAAGAAAGAGGACCCAAGGCAAAAAGGTCCTCCGACTGCTCCTGCAACTGGCGTAAATAAAAGGTGGAGAAAGTAGAAGCATTTCTCCAGTAGGCTGCCTGCATAACATCCGACAACTTGACGGAGTTAGAATAAGCCCAAGAGGTAGACAGTGCCCGCACCTCGTGGGCAGAAATACGATTGGTAATACAATCGCCAGCTGCTAAACGACGATAAGCCGTACGAATAGCAAGACAAATCCATCGAGAAATGGATTGAGGAGAGATCTTCTGTCGACCCGGAATGAGAGACAGAAAAAAACGTTTTCTGCCCTTCCGAATGAAGCGTGTCCGATCAAGATAAATGCGAATAGCACGGACCGGACAGAGCAAAGGGCGAGTACCCTCAACAGAGGGAAGAGCCCTGGTACAGATAGGAGGAGGAGTAGTATCTGGTAACTGACTCTTAGCCAAAAAGGAGCAATCAGTGGTAAAAGTAACACTGTTGGGAGAACTCCTAAAAAAGGCCGGGTCAACCGAGAGGGCGTGAAGCTCACTAACCCGTCTGGCCGAAGCAAATGCCATCAGAAAAGCTGTCTTGTATGTGAGAAATTGCATATCCACCTGGGATAAAGGTTCGAACGGCGCCCCCCCCCCCCCCCCCCCCCCAAGCAAAGCAGCACCCACGAAAGATTCCATCGTGGAGTAAGCTGCAAAGTCCGAGGCCTTTTCAAAGAAAAGTGCCGAACAAGCTTGGAGAGGTAAGGATTAGTGCCGATACGACGCTTCCCCACATAAGAAAAAGTTTCTGAAAGCATAGACCTGTAACCCTTGATGGTAACAGGCTGGAGACCCCGAGAATCAAACAGATATACCAGAAATTCCGCAATCTGTGAAATCGAAGGATTGGCATAATCAACAGAGTGATCAGCACACCATCGACAGAAGACCTTCCATTTAGCTGCATAAGCTAAACCAGTGGAGTGCCTCCTTGAAGAAGAAATGCACTCCACTGCTCGTCTCGAAAAACCTCTACGGAGGAGACAGGACCTGACAAAAGATATGCGTGAAGGCACAATGAAGTCGGGTCGACGTGAAACCTCCTCGGGCGACCTTGACAAAGAAGGTCGCGACGTAGTGGGAGACGTGCCGGAACCGCCGCCATCAGCGAGCGGAGCTGATTGATCCACACCCGCTGAGGCGACAGGGGAGCGATCAGAATGATTCGACAACTGCAGGTTCGAATTTTGGCGAGAACCTGAGGAAGAATCGGAACCGGCGGGAAGATGTAGCCGACTAGACCGTTCCAATCGAGTGACAGAGCGTCCACGGCAAAAGCCAGAGGATCTGGACATGGGGACACGAAAGTGTCCACCTGATGGTTCCAACGAGTCGCAAAGAGATCGATGTGGGGACGTCCCCAGAGATCGCAAAGCGA
Source organism: Pictodentalium vernedei (assembly GCA_031216915.1). Taxonomy (NCBI): domain Eukaryota; kingdom Metazoa; phylum Mollusca; class Scaphopoda; order Dentaliida; family Dentaliidae; genus Pictodentalium; species Pictodentalium vernedei. The sequence continues at coordinate 306,642,249 of CM062290.1, read as the reverse complement.
CTTGAACACTGCCCTGTGAAGCATCCACTCGGTGGAAATAACCCTGCCCTGTCGGGACAGGGAGTCGGCTAGGACGTTCAGACGACCGGGAATGTGACAAACAACCACTCCGGCGTGAACCTCCTGAGTGAGCAGTAAAAGATCCCGAGCTAACTCGTACATCGGAAGCGAGTGCGTGCCGCCCTGGTTCCGAATGTAAGCAACCACTGTCGAATTGTCGGATAGTAGAAGGACCTGGCGATTCGACAGGTGAGGGATCCACTGCCTGAAACTCAGAAGAAGAGCAAGAAGCTCCTTCTGGTTGATGTGTAGAGCTGTTTGATCCTGGTCCCACATCCCGTGTAGGGAAAGACCGAGAGGATCCAACGTCGCACCCCATCCGAGATCGCTGGCATCTGCCGTCAGAACGTGATCGGACGTGGGTAAGTCCAGCGGAACACCCTGCGTAATCCACTGAACATCTGTCCAGGGAAGAAGGTGAGGATACAGAGAGTCCGGAAACGGAAGCACCTGATCCAGAGAATCTACATTCGGTCTCCAACGACTGAGCAGAAAATGTTGGAGAGGTCTGACACGCAGCCGACCTAGAGGAATGAGATCCGTCACCGAACCGCAGAGACCGATCAGCCGGAGAAAACTCCGAGCGGTCACGGACCTGGACTGGGACAGAGTCAGAGCAAAAGCTGAGAGAATCACAGCCTTGGCCTGGGGAACAGCCACCAAATTGAATTTGGTTTGGAAAGACATCCCCAGATGACAAAACGACTGAGAAAGGACCAGGTCCGACTTCTCCTCGTTGACTCTGAATCCTAGCGACGTGAGCAAGCTCAACAGAGTGGCGACATCCGATTCCAGTAAGACAGCATTGGAATGCCTCTGGAGGATATCGTCCAGATATGCCGAAGTAGTCACCCTGGACTGTGTGCGATGGAACGCTATCACATGCGACATCAGTCTGGTGAACGCCCAAGGAGCCAGGTTGAGGCCGAAAGGCATGGCCTTGAACTGGTAAACTCGCCCCAGAAAAGCGAACCTGAGATACTTCCGTGACGCCCGATGCATCGGAACGTGGAAGTAAGCGTCTCGCAGGTCGATGCTGGCTGCGAAATCTCCCTGGTGAATTGATTGGCGGACCGACCTGAAAGTCTCCATGCTGAACTTGGGAGCAATGATAGACTGGTTCAGGATGCTCAGATCGATAACCGGTCGGAGTCGGCCCTCCTTCTTCGGCACCAAGAACAGGCGGGAATAGAAACCCACTGACTGAACGTTCTTGACGACCTCGATCGCCCCCTTTGCCAGGAGATTGGCAATCTCCGTGGACAAAAGTTCCCGACGTAAAACGTCTGAAGGAACTGTGGTTGGAAGAGGCACAGAGTGGGGTGCCATCGGAAGGATATGCGCAGCCCGGACCGAACAACATCTAACACCCATGGATCGGATGTGATGGTGGTCCAATGGTCTGTGAACTCTGCTATCCTTCCTCCAACCTGGGACGAGTCGAGGTGAGGACCTTCATTTCGAGCCTCGACAAGGCCCGCGAGAGGAGAAACCACCTTCTCTGCTAAATGAAGAATCCTGAGACTTCCCTCGATTCTGCCGACCCCTACCTTTACCCCGTGAGTAAGAAGTAGAGGCGGCGGCAGAAGGACCAGCCTTTTGCTTCACAGAGGAAGCAGAAGGGTACTTGTTAGGCTTGGAACGGCCCTTGCCTCCCCGAGAAGGCTGATCAAGCTGACGAAACAGCAGCTGATCTTTGGAATGACGTAGGACGTCATCCCGGACCGTCGACATGGAACCATGGAAAAGTTGCGGACCTGCCAAAGAAGCAGATCGAAGAGTAGCACGCTGCTCCTCGGGAAGGGATCGTCCTGTGTCCAGCACAGCGTCCCTTCGAACTAATTCCAAATTGGCCGTGTTACAGGCATGGGTGTGAGTAAGGTGCATAAGCGCCTTGGACAGCACACGCAAAGGAGCCTGTACCTCGTCAAACTTATCTGGAGGCAGATAAGCAGCCAAAGCTGAGACAACGTGATCTGAGAGAGAAAGCATGCCAAGCATCTCTCTAGATAAGCCGAACGTGGACTCCAGAGTCGTCATTGGAATGACGGCAGACTTGGGCTTGGAAAGCCCGAGGGAAGTGGAGTCCTGATCCAGAACCGTCAAAGTCTGGCAGACTGACGGATTGGCGGAATCGTAGGAACGATAACGCACAGGAGGCAAAAAGGTGTCAACCCTGGTCCTGAAGAACGAAGTCTTCAAAGCCTTGGAATTCAGCTTGGCATCCAAAGCTGAAAAAGCCTCAACCACCTGTACCGACTGGCATGGTCGAAGGCGCCCAGAAGCAGGTTGCTCCATAGGCTGTTGGCGCGTGACCGATGATCGCGGCCAGGCTGACACTGTCGGCTGGTTAGCAGGTTTGAGCTCAGGCAGAAACCCAAACACAAAGTCAAGAGCCGCCCCCAAGTCCGAAGACTGCTGGCCCTCGACCTCAAGCATGTCGGACTCCTCCCCAGAGTCGGAAGACACATAGCCCATCGTGGGCAAACCAGCCGACGCCTCCCATGGTGTCGGGACACCAGAGGAATCGGAAACCGGCCTGTTTCCAATCCCGGGAGGCGGAGCCATAGGAGGCGCCTGGAAACCACCCATAGCCTCGCTGGAAGCAACAGGAAGGCTCTTAGAGAGAACCTGAGTGAGTAAGGAGAGGGCCTCCCTAAGCTCACTGCCTGTACCGACCGGTTCGACAGGGGAGCGAACCGGCAAAGTGGCTTCACCTCTGACCCTCTTAACCAGCGAAGGGTCACGATCCTCCAAAACACCCGACGCGGGACGACGGGCGGCAGCCAAAACATCGGAAGGCAGACGTGTATAGGGGTACGATGCACCCCGAGGATCAATATTGTGAGAACTCATGAGAGTCACCGCGGACCTCTGCGGGGCAGAAGGTCCAGGCTGCACAAAAAGCGTTGGTCCCCCAAAACTGGTCGTGTGACCAGAGTGAGTGGACGGAAACGCCAGAGTGAGTGGACGGAAACGCCATAGTGTTTCCACTACGAACATCCGAATCCAAAGACACAACTGTGGTACTCGACGGCGACGAGACCACAGCGATGGGCTCTGCTGGCAGCCCCTTCCGACTTCGCCGAGTTGAAGCCAGGGAAGGCTGGGGCCGATATCCCACGTCTACAGTATCGGACAGTTCTGCAGTCCCCTGCAGCGAAAAGCCGAGGCCGGCTGAAACAGACAACGAAGCAGACGGACCAGCAGCAGTAGTAGATACGTCGAGAGTCGTTGAGGCTGGTGAAATAGTGGAGAGAGCACACCGGCTCGGCTCCGAAGGAGGAGTCACAACCCTAGTGACAGCCTCAGATGTCGACTGGAGGGGGACCGTAGTCCCGGAACCAGGCATCTCTACACCAGAACACTCAACGGCTCCCGCAGTATCCACCACAGGAAAAGACTGCACATCCCCCACAGAGGAGGAATAACTCTCACCAGACAAAGTCGGCTCGGGAGGCCCCGAACGACCACGTTCTCCTTTCCCGCGGGAGTGGGAGGCACGGCCACGAGAACGAACGACACGATTTACAGACGCCCAAAAGGTGGAAGACCATGTTCCACAGACACCACACGGCCGCTCGGCCGAACACCCATTACAGGAGGAACACGACGAATGTACATCGTCCACATGCTTAGGCAGCAGACACTGCCCACAAGGAATTGTCCTAGGCATGAAAGAGGTGAGAGGAGCAGAGAAGGTGAGATCAGAAAACAGAACACCCCCAAAGAGAGAAAGGTGACAGAAACAAAGACCCCAGACGGTCGACCGGGAACCACCCAACAGGAAGACTACTCTCAACAGAAAGAAGAAACACTGTAGGAGTGGTACCCCGCTGACACCTAACTCTAACACAATTAGAAAATTTTGCAAAAAAAGCATTAACAATAATTGTGAAATAATCTAAGTCCGAACCGCGTGGCCCGCGAAATTCGCGCGCGACTCGAGAGAGAGCAAATAAATATACATTATGGACATATAATAGAAAAAAGAGAATATAAAACACTATTCCTGAGAATACAAAGGATACACTGTGGTATAATGAATCAGGAATCATCAAACATCGAGTTGGTGGAACACTGATAAGCGTGCAAAAACATCTCGACACGAAGCGGATTTTAAAAAGAATGAGTCTTTAGAGACGGTATATGCGCACTGGCAACGGAAGTCGTGGAGTTGTACTTGGGAGAGAGCGTCCTGTACTGGGTCTGCGCCGGTTGCACTCGACCCAGTTTTGGCTTATTTTTATTGGTGCTTTTGCACCACTTTTCTTTCCCAACTTGCTTGGGAAAGACAAAAATAGAGAGTATTTTATCCGAGTTAGGGACTTCCACTGTAGTGCAAGCCTGTAGTAAACAATTGTGAGTAGGTTGATAAGAAATGACCCTGCCCCATCGGGACAGGGAGTCGGCTAGGGCATTCAGATGACCGGGAATGTGACAAACCACCACTCCGGCGTTAACATTCTGAGCGAGCAGTCGAAGATCCTAAGCCAGTTCGTACAGGGGAACCTAGTGTGTGTCGCCCTGGTTCTGAATTTAAGCAACCACTGTCAAACTGTCGGACAACAGAAGGACCTGGTGATTTGAAAGGTGAGAGATCCACTGCCGGAAACTCAGAAGAAGAGCAAGACGCTCCTTCTGGTTGATATGAAGAGCTGCTTGATCCTGGTCCACTGCCCGTGAAGGGAAAGACCTAGAGGATCCAACACAGCACCCCATCCAAGATCGCTGGAGTCTGCCATCAGAACACAATCGGACATCGGTAAGTCCAATGGTAATTCCCTGCATAATCCACTGAACATCCATACAAGGAGAAGGTGACGATGAAGAGACTCCGGTAACTGAAGCACCAGATCCAGAGGATCGACATTCAGCCTCCACCGACTGAGCAGAAAGTGTTGGAGAGGTCTGACATGCAGCACACCTTGAGGAATGAGATCCATCACTGAACAGCAGAGACTGAGCAGCCGGAGAAGACTCTGAGCTGAGAGAATCATAGCCCTTGCCAAGGGAACCAACACCGTATTCAGCTGAGTATGGAAGTCCATCCCCAGATGACAAAACGACTGAGAAGGGACCAGGTCCGACTTCTCCTGATTGACTCTGAACCCTAGCGACCTGAGCAGGCTCAACAGTGTGTCGACATCTGACTCCAGAAAGGCAGCATTGGAATGCCTCTGGAGGATATCGTCTAGATATGCCGAAGTAGTCACCACCTGGACTGTGTGCGATGTAAAGCTAGCACATGCGACATCAGTCAGGTGAAGGTACAAGGAGCCAGGTTGGGACCGAAGGGCATGACCTTGAACTGGTAAAATCGCCCCAGAAAAGCGAACCTGAAATACTTTTGCGATGTCCGATGAATCGGAACGTGAAAGTAAGCGTCTCGCAGGTTGATGCCGGTAGTGAAAACTCCCTGGTGAATGGAGTGGCGAACCGAACTGAAAGTCTCCATGCTGAACTTAAGAGCAATGATAGACTGGTTCAGGATATTCAGATCGCTAACCGGTCGGAGTCGACCGTCCTTCTTCAGCACCAAAAACAGGCAGGAATAAAATCCCACTGAATGTTCTTGACGACCTCGATCGCCTCCTTTGACAGGAGATTGTCTATCTCAAAAGTTCCCAACGTGTAATGTCTGAAGGAACTTGAATTGGAAGATGCCTCCAGAAGGATATCCGCAGCCCGGACCGAACAACATCTAACACTCAAGGATCGGATGTGATTGTGGCCCAATGGTCTGCAAATTCTGATATCCTTCCTCCAACCTGGGACGAATCGAGGTGAGGACCTTCATTTCGAGCCATGGCGAGGCCCATACTATATGAAGAATCCTGCGTCCTCACTCTAGCCTGCCGACGCTTACCCTTATCACGTGAGTAAGTAGAAGTGGCAGCAAGAGGATCAGCCCTTTGCTTCGCAGAGGATGCAGAAGGGCGCTTGTTAGGCTTTGGATGGCTCCTGCCTCCAACAGAAAGCTGACGAAGCAGCAGCTGATCTAAGGAATGATGTGGGATGTCATCCCAGACCGTCGCCACGGAACCATGGAATAGTTGCGGACCCACCAAGAAGCAAATTGAAGAGCAATGCGCTACCCCTCAGGAAGGGAACGGTGTGTGTCCAACACAGCGTCCCTGCGAACTAATTCCAAGTTAGCCATGTTACAGGCATGCGTGTGCATGAGCACCTTGGAAAGCACACGTAAAGGAGCCTGTACGTTATCAAACTTTTCTGGAGGCTGATAAGCAGCTAAAGCAGAGAGGACATGATCCGAGAGAGAAAGCATGCCCAGAAACTCTCTCGATAAGCCCAACAGGGACTCCAGAGACGCCATAGCAATAACGGCCGACTTGGGCTTGGAAAGCCCAAGGGAGGTGGAGTCCTGATCCAAGACCGTCAAAGTCTGGCAGACTGATGGATTGGCAGAATTGTAGGAACGATAATGCACTGAAGGCAAAAACGTGTCAACCTTGGTTAAGAACGAAGTCTTCATAGCCTTGGAACTCAGCTGACAGTCCAAAGTTGAAAACGCTTCAACCACCTGTACCGACTGGCATGGTCGAAGGAGCCCAGAAGCAGGTTGCTCCACAGGCTGTAGGCACATGACCGATGATCGCGGCCTGGCTGACACAGTCGGTTGGCTTGATGGTTTGAGATCTGGAAGGAACCCAAACACAAAGTCAAGAGCTGCCCTGAAGTCTTAGTCAGAAGATTGTTGGCTCTCGACGTCAGGTATGTCAGACTCATCTTCTGAGTCAGAAGACACATAGCCCATCATGGGCAAACCAGCCGATGCCTCCCATGGTGTAGGCACACTTGAGGGATTAGAATGTGGCCTGCTTCCAATCCCGGGAGGCGGCGCTGCAGGTGGGCGCCTGGAAAACCACTAGTATCCTCGCTGGAAGCAACGGGAAGACTCTTGGAAAGAACCTATGTGAGCAAGAAGATGGCCTCCCTAAGCTCACGGCCCGTGATGGCTGGTTCGACGTGGGAACAAACAAGGCAAGGGTCAGTCCTGACCCTTTTAATGAGCGAAGGGTCACGATCCTCAAATACACCTGACGCAGGGCGACGGGTGGCAGCCAAAACATCTGAAGGCAGATGTATACAGGGGTATGACATACCCCAAGGATCTACAGAGCGGGAACTCAGGAGAGTCGCCGTGGACCTCTGAGGGACAGAAGGTCCCGGCTGCACAAAAGGCGCTGGTCCCGCAAAATTGGCCATGAGACCAGAGTGCGTGGACAAAAATGCCACGGAGTTCATGGCAGCCACACCATGAACATCCAAATCCAATGAGAAAACTGCGGTGCCCATGGCTGAGAGACCACAGCAGAGGGTTCGGTTGGCAGCCCCTTCTGACTTCGCAGAGTTGAAGTCAGGGAAGGCTGAGGCCGATACCCCCACATCCATACTACCAGAGATGCACCTCTGCAGACTCCTGCAGGGATAAGACAAGGCCGGCTGAAACGGTGACCGATGATGTTGCAGACGGAACAGCAGTAGCAGCAGATACGAAGGAGCTGTTGAAACAGGTGGAAAAGGGGAGAGAGCAACCGAGCTTGGCTCCAAAGGAGGAGTCACAACCCGGCATCTCTTCTCCAGATAATTCAACAACTCCTGCAGTACCCACCACAGAAAAGACTGCACATCCCCACGGAGGGGGTATAACTCTCACCAGACGTGGTCATGTTGGGAAGCCCGAATGACAGTGTCCTACCCCCCCCCCCCCCTTCTGCATTCTGCAGGTGCGGGAGGAAACAGCCACGAGAGCACCACAAGCTTGGGCAAAAGGCATTGCCCTCAAGGAACAGTCCTGGGCATAACAGAGGTGAGAGTAGTAGAAGAAAAAGGTGAACTCATCAGATGTAGAGAGTAGAATACCCCCAACTATGAGAGAAAGGTGGCAGAAAATAAAGGACCAGTGGGAACACAACTGAACTCAGACGGCCGACAGGGACCCAAAAAATATAAATTCTGCCCTCAACAGAGAGGAGAAATCCTGTCCATAAAGCCCCCACTGACACCTAACTCCAATAATAATAATTTTATCAACGGAAAAATTTTATGTCAGAACCGCACGAAACGCAAAAATCGTGCACTAACACGGAGAATATATAAAATTCAAAGAAAATGTGGTTGAAAATAATAACAAGAATATATAAAACACAGTCCTGTTATTATACGATCCTCAGATCCATAATTCCAGTTGCAGGTAACCATTATCAAAGAGTTGAATTATCACTGTTTCTTAAAGCAAATATGGGTGGGCGAAAAAAGGATGATTCATTAGTTACTGCCTGCGCACCGGTTTCTGGAAGCTGTGGATTTGTACTAAGAGAAGAGCTTCCCTTACTGGGTGTGTGCCGGTGGCGCTCGACCCAGTTTTGGCTTATTTTTTCTTGGTGCTTTTGCGCCACTTTTCTTTCCCAAATCGCTTGGGAAAGATCAAAATAGAGAGTGTATTTTTCGAGTTAGGATCTTCCACTGTAGTGCAAGCCTGTAGTAAACAATTGTAAGGTAGGTTGATAAGAAATTCTACGTGCTTGTTCCAATGAAGGGTCACACAATATGGTTTTGCTGACATTTTTGGAAAAATTTAAAACAATAAAAATAATAAACTTTGATATCCTGTGTGTTAGTTACAGGATTAGCACTTTGCATGCTGCTGGCGGATATTCCTGCCCAGCACAGGGTTTCTCTTGTCATTGATATAAGTATAATTTGGGCATATTTAAACATATTTTCCCCTGTAAATTGAATGGATTTTTTCACCATTGATTTCTTGTTATATTTAGATTAATTTTTCATTAACTCTCCTCATGGCTGCTTTATAGCAGCCATGACTAGATTTGATGAAAAAATATCTTGAAAATACTGTGGGTTAAGAGTTAAACAGTTGAAATAGTTAATCTCTTCAACATAAGATAAGTTGGCCAACATTATTTGAACATGAACTACTGTATTACATACATGTGTATATATAAAGTACAAATGTACTTATAGATGGTTTATGTTTTCACTGAATATCTATCTTATCAATCAGTGGACATGTACCTGAAAATTCGCTGTTCTATCAAAATTCAGTCAACATTTAAGGCTCCACAAAGTTGATCTTCTGTTTTGCAGTCCACTTTTTTGTAAAATTGCATGCGAGCTGGCAGTTTTTTAGTTTTAGGCTTTTCCCTCTGGAAAAGACTCTTGTTATTCTACGGATTATTAATTTTTTTGTTTTTTTTTTGTTTTTTGTTGTTTTTTTTGGGGTGGGGGTGGGGGAGGGAAGGGTGGGGGGTAGGGGGTTTGGGGTTTTTTTTTTCGATGCCAAACATCGAAATTTTGATAAAATAGGCCGGTTTCAGGCCCCCACTGCACCCAAACAATATACACAAGAGATAAAGATAACTTCCTTTACTGGAAGTGTAATTCACCGAGGATCATTTTTGTAAGTAATAAGGGTGTTCACAAAACCAAGCGTTAACCTGTTTTGGGCTTTTTAAACAGCAATACATCCATAAAGCTAAAAAATTCATGTTTTCCGTGGATTTCTCTAAACGAGTCTTGTAGATTTTCAAGAAAAATTTGGCACTCCCAGGCCTTGATGTGACAATAGAAGTTGCCTTGACAAAATACTGCGATGAGCATTTGTTAACCCTCCACGGGCTGCTAAAAGTCAAAATTGTGATAAAATGGGCTGTTTTTGGATGCCGGCAGCACCCGATGGGTCCACTAGAAAGAAAAGTGCCTTCTTTTATCGAGCGCACAATCTATACGGAAACATTTTTGTAAGTAGTAAGGGTATTCAAAAGTCGAAGTCTTAACCCATTTTGGGCAGGCTAAAGATAGAGATCCCTTAAAATCTAAAAATTGCCATTTTCTGTGGATTTCTCTAAATACATCCTGTAGGTTTTCAAGAAAAATTGACTACTCACAGGTCTTTATGTGACATTACAAGTTGCATGGACAAAATATTCCGGTGAGCTTTTTTTAACCCTCTACAGGCTGCCAAGCATCATAATTTTGTTGAAATGGGCTGTTTTCAGACACGCACAGCACCCAACGTGTACCTGAGAAATAAACATAATCTCCTTTATTGGAAGTGGAATTCACCGAGGACCATTTTTGAAAGTAATAAGGGTATTAAACTGAAAGAGTCAATGACAGTGTAGCTTAACTTGTGTTTTGTGTTTGATGAAAAGGATAATGTTCAATGTTTATGAAAGGATTATGAAATAAGACAAGAATTGTGATAATTGGGAATATGTTCATTTCTGTTCCCTGTTTGCTATGTTTTTGTTAAAAATAATATAAGGCGTACACTGTACTAAAGAGCTGAGGGGTGGGTTAATATGACCTCACAGTTAATGTATGTGGCCCTCACAGTTAACGTATATCAACAAAAGTTACAAGTTACAGTGAAATTATTCCAAAACGAGTCATCCTGTCAAGTTACATTAAAATCCCTTCATAAATATGGCCTGTAGACTGTGCTAAAGGTTTTCGGGCCCCTGTAGCCGTCAGTTTCCCAATTGCGTACAAAGGGGACGTTCTCATCTAGACATTATATGAAGTCAACCTACCAGGTTACAATGAAATCCCTTCATAAATATGACTTGTAGACTGTGCTAAATGTTTTTGGGCTTTGGGCTCTGGCAGCCATCATGGTTGAATGATCGCAACCAAAAGGGGACATTCTCATCTGGGCATCATCTGGAGAGATCCTACAAAGTTACAACGAAATCCCTTCATAAATATGACCTGTAGACTGAGCTCAAGGTTTTCGGGCTTCGGGCACTTGTAGCCATCACAGCTGACCAATCATGACCAAAAGAGGATGTCATCATCTCGGAGTATATATGGAGTCAACCTACCAAGTTACAATGAAATCCCTTCCTAATTATGACCTGTAGACTGTTCTAAATGTTTTCAGGCTTTGAGCCCCTGTAGCCGTCACAGTTGCCCAATCGTGTCCAAAAGGGGACGTTCTCATCTAGACATTATATGAAGTCAACCTACCAAATTACAATGAAATCCCTTCATAAATATGACCTATAGACTGTGCTAAAGGTTTTTGGGCATTGGGCTCGGGCAGTCATCATGGTTGAATGATCACAACCAAAGGGGACAATCTCATCTGGGCATCCTCTGGAGTGATCCTGCGAAGTTACAATGAAATCCCTTCATAAATATGACCTGTAGACTGTGCTCAAGGTTTTCGGGCTTCCGGCACCTGAAGCCATCACAGTTGACCAATCATGAGCAAAAGGGGATGTCATCATCTAGGCATTATATGGAGTCAACCTAACAGGTTACAATGAAATCCTTCTATAAATATAACCTTTTCCCTAAGCTAAAGGTTTTTGGGCTCGGGCACCCATCAAGGCTGAATGATCACGACCAAAATGGGAAGTTCTCATCTAGACATTATTTGGAGTCATCCTACCAAGTTACAATGAAATCCCTTCATAAATATGACCTGTAGACTGTGCTAAAGGTTTTCGGGCTTCGGGCACCTTTAGCCGTCACTATTGCCCAATCATGTCCAAAAGGGGATGTTCTCATCTAGACATTATATGAAGTAAACCTACCAAGTTACAATGAAATCCCTTCATAAATATGACCTGTAGACTGAGTTAAATGTTTTCGGGCTTCGGGCTAGGGCAGCCATCATGGTTGAATGATCGCAACCAAAGGGGACAATCTCATCTGGGCATCATCTGGAGTGATCCTACGAAGTTACAATGAAATCTCTTCATAAATATGACCTGTAGACTGTGCTCAAGGTTTTCGGGCTTCGGGCACTTGTAGCCATCACAGCTGACCAATCACGACCAAAAGGGATGTCATCGTCTAGGCATTATATGGAGTCAACCTAACAGGTTACAATGAAATCCTTCCATAAATATGACCTTTTGTCTATGCTAAAGGTTTTTGGGCTCGGGCACCCATCAAGGCTGATGATCGCGATCAAAATGTGACGTTCTCATCTAGACATTATTTGGAGTCATCCTACCAAGTTACAATGAAATCCCTTCATAAATATGACCTCTAGACTGTGCTAAAGGTTTTCGGGCTTTGGGCCCGTGTAGCCGTAACAGTTGCCCAATCACATCCAAAAGAGGACTTTCTCATCTAGACATTATATGAAGTCAACCCACCAAGTTACAATGAAATTCCTCAATAAATATGACCTGTAGACTGTGCTAAAGGTTTTTGGGTTTTGGGCTCGGGCAGTCTTCACGGTTGGCAGATCATGCCCAAATGGAGAAATTCTCATCTAAACATCATAAGGTGTCATCCTACCAAGTTACAATAAAATCCCTCCACATTAAACATGACCTGCAGACTGTGCTAAAAGTTTTTGGGTTTCGGGCTTGGCCAGCCATCACGGTTGATAGATCATGCCCAAAAGGGGACGTTCTCATCTAGGCATTATACAGAGACATCCTACCAAGTTACAATGAAATCCCTTCATAAATACGACTTGTAGACTGTGCTAATGGTTTTCGGGCTCAGGCAGCCATATCGGTTGCCCGATCGCGACCAAAAGGGGACGTTCTCATCTAGACATGACCCCAAACCTGCATATGAAATTTCGTGACGATCAGACAAGAACCGCAGGGTGTAGCCCGTGCTAAAGGAAAATGTGAACAGACTCACAGACTCACACTATAACAGACTCACAGACTAACAGACTTCCGCAAGCGTGATGACAATAGCTTATCTTGACTATGTCAAGTTAAGCTAAAAACAAGCGTTAACCCCTTTTGTGGTTGTAATAGTGATACCCATCAAAAGCTTAAAAATTTATGTTTTCCCTGGATTTATTTACAAACATCTGGTAGGGTTTTCAAGAGAAAATGGCCATTGATAGGTGTTGGTGTCAGATTACCAGTTGATTGGATAAATTATTCTGGTAAGCATTTGTTAACCCTCCGTTCGCTGATAAATGTCAAAATTTTGAAAAAATAGTCTGTTTTTGGACACCAACAACATTAAATGGGAATGCAACAGAGAAATATAACTTCTTTTACGGATGCAAAACTGACAGGGAAACATTTTTGTAAGTAGTAAGTGCATTCAAAAATCGGCGTTTTAACCCATTTTTGACTAGTTAAGAAGATATTCCCCTCTTAAAAGTTTAAGATTCCAGTTTTCTGTGGATTTCTCAAAAAAAATTTTCAAGAGAAATTGACCATTCGCAGGTCTTGGAGTGACATTACAAGTTGCATGGACAAAATATTTCGGTAAGCATTTGTTAACCCTCAAGAGGCTGCCAAGCATAGACTTTTGGAGAAAATGGCCTGTTTTTGGGCAACCATAACACCAAATGTGTACCTGTGAGATAAACATAACCTCCTTCATTGGAAGTGGAATTCACCGTTAATCATTTTTGTAAGTAATGAAGATATTCACAAAACCAAGCATTAACCCGTTTAGGGCTGGTTACAGATCGATACCCCTCAAAAGGTTAAAAATTCATGTTATCCGAGGATTTCTCTAAAAACATCTCATAGATTTTCAAGAAAAAATGGTCATTCTCAGATCTTAGTGTGACATTACAAGTTGCATGTACAAAATATTCCTGTAAGCATTTGTTAACGCTATGCAGGTTCTCAAACATCAAAATGTTGATAAAATGGGCTGTGTTTGCGTACCCACAGCACATGAAGTTGAGAGGAGAAATCAAAATAAGTGGAAGTAGAATTCACTGAGAATTATTTTTGGAAGTAATAAGAGTATTCAAAAAACAACACTTAACCCGTTTTGGGCTGGATAAATAATCATACCCATCAAAAGCTTAAAATTCATGTTCTCCCTGGATTTCTCTGAAAACATCTTGTAGATTTTAAAGAAAAAATGGCCATTCACAGTTCTTGGTGTGACATTACCAGTTGCATGAATAAATATTCCTGTTAGCACTTGTTAACCCTCTATAAGCTGCCAGACATATTTTGGATACTTTTGAGATAAAATGGACCATAAACATAACTTCTTTTGTCAGTCATTGCCTTGTTGGACAACGATACTGACATTAACCCACTCCACCGTTAATGATGGTTTTTACCTAAACAATTTTTTTATCAAAATGTGTCATTTGAGACTACTATACTCACCTTTCTCATAACATCAATGAAGGAACTTCAGTGAGAGTTAAAAACAATTCATCAGGCACTGTGGGGTCATGACAAATCATGGAATCTCATCGGGAAAAGCCATGATTCTCCAGAATCATAAAGTCTAGTTGTAATTATTTCATTGCCATAAAAAATTATTGTTCTTAGTTTATTTTCTTTTAGGCCTTGCCTCATAGTCTACGGAACAGCATGGGTGGTAGTGACTATTTCGTCTCTTGAGTGCAAAACATTGTAAAGCCTTGTTACACACAAGGGACAAATTTATCAATTTTATTAACTTGGGTAAAATATCAGACAAAAACCATTTAATTTTAATTTTTTTAAGTTTGCATTATAAAAAGAGAGTATGCGGCAGCCAAAAGAACCATGCAGGAGGGCCTGAGAAACCAATTTTTAACTGTTTATGCCTAACAGGCAGAATGTTAGATGTCAGTATCAAGGCTCTATTAACAAGAGGCTCTAAAAAGCTGGTAATAGCTCACCTGGTAGAACTGCATATAAAAATGTGATTTCTCATAGTGTTTCCATGGTAACTACAAGCCACAATTGTGGCCATGCTTGCAACACGATCAACATTACATGAGGATTGTTGGAAGGAGGTGTCCCAGTCATTCATCAAGTGAAGTTTCAAAATATTTGGTCTTGTATTTTCAGAGGAGTGGATTTTTCAAAATCGACCAATCAGAATCAAAGAATGCCTCTGGTGGCCATGTTTTCCATTCAACGGGAACAAAATGAGAATCATTTGTAGAGGACCTCCCACAGACCATTCCTGCTAAGTTTGGTTCACATTGGCTCAGAAGTTCCAGAAAAGAAGATGAATATGTGATTTCCCATAGGGTTTTTATAGCAACTATAAGCCACAATTGCAGACATGTTTGCACTCCAATCAACATTAAATAATGAGCATTGGTAGAGGGTGTCTCAATCATCAATCATGAGAAGTTTTAAAACATTTGGCCTTGTGGTCTCAGAGGAGAAGATTTTCAAAATCCACCAATCAGAATCAAAGAATGCCTCTGGTGGCCATGTTTTCCATTCGATGGGAATAAAATGAGGATCATTTGTAGAGGATCTCCCATAAACCATTCCTGCCAAGTTGGTTCACATCGGCTTAGTAGTTCCAGATAAGAAGATAAAAATGTGAATTCCCACAGGGTTTCTATAGTAACTATAAGCTGCATTTGGGGCCATGTTTGCAACCCAATCAACGTTAAATGAGGACTGTTAGTAGAGGGTGTCCCAGTCATCAAGCATGTGAAGTTTCTAAATATTTGTGCCTTGTAGTTTCAAAGGAGAAGATTTTTGAAAATCCGCCAATCAGAATCAAAGAATGGCTCTGGTGGCCATGTTTCTCAACCAACCGGAACAAAATAATGATCGTTTGTAGATGTCCTTCCAAGTTTGGTTTACATTGGCTGAGTAGTTCCAGAGAAGAAGGTGAAAATGTGATTTGACGTAGGGTTTCTATGATAACTACAAGCTGCAATTGTGGCAATGTTTGCAACCCAATCAACATTAAATGAGAATCGATGGTAGAGGGTGTCCCAAGCATCAATCATGTGAACTTTCAAAACATTTTGCCTTGTGGTTTCAGAGGAGAAGATTTTGAAAATCCCCAACCAGAATCAAAGAATGCCTCTGGCAGCCATGTTTTTCAACTGACAGGAACAAAATGAGGATCTTTTGTAGAGGACCTCCCACAGACCACTCCTGCCAAGTTTGGTTCACATCAGCTCAGCAGTTCCTGAGAAGAAGATGAAAATGTAAAAGGTTCACGGACGACGGGTAACGACAGACACCCAAGTGATGCCAATAGTTTACATGGCCCTTTGAGCCAGGTGAGCTCAAAAGTGCTGCAGAGCTTATATTTTAACGAGAATCCAAGAATGGTTTCATGGAAAGAAAGCAGAGAATCTATGTAGATTCTGCCGGCACCTCTGCTAGGACTCGCATGAAAAGAATTGAGTCCATTTAAACCATTACTTACATAGAGGCAGCAAATTAACCAATACAACACTAACACAACTTTGACATACATTGTATTCTAACACTTTGTCATTGAAATTCTACAAATATGATTCTCACTGGAACCAGTTCAATGATCTGGTTCCAATGACTTGTATGGTTTTCCAAGTAAATATTGTTTATTTGTTTTTTAAATTATCAAATTCAGTTCATGCTTTAAAAATTAAAAAGCTGTGTTGGGTAAAGGATTACATGTGTAATCAGTATACAACAGGGTTCAACTATCATAGTGGTGGTTTCATGGGATCCTAAGGACACTCATGGCAGGTACAGATTCTTGCAACCATTTTCACAAGAATCCAAACAGACTCTCCAAAATTTAGATGAAATATAAGCCCTGTACTGGAAGCCAGTTTAGGGGCTTCACACTATATGCATCAGCTTGTTTATTACAGGTGGCAGAAGGAAAACAATTGTAAAAAAATGTCCAATAAATTGAAACATTATGATTGTAATGAATAAAACCTTGCTAAAGTAAGGCTCCTCTTGTTAGTGGCATGGTGGGCTTGAAAAAAGTACTCATTTTACATGAGTAATGATGTAGCACTCTACTGGTTCACTTTACCAACCAAGTCTGGTTGAGGTGGAACCAAAATACTTAGCATTTCTCTCACGGAGATGCTAATGTGCATTTTGTTACACCCAAGCCTGAATATAAGCAGACTATCACCTGCAAAATGAGGTCCCCAGAGTATGAATTTGCACAGCAGGGTAACATCACAAAATTTACCCTCTGTGAACCTCAGTCTGAATCAAGGTCTCAAGCTAAAATAGAAAGTTGAACCTAGAGGATAAAGTGTCCCACTGTAAGGGATAGCATCAGCAAATTCACCCTCTGGGAACCTCATTTTGCAAATGACAGGTTGCTTATATTCAGGCTTGGTTACACTCCAATGGAAAGACTGCCCACATCTCTTTCCAGCATTCCACAGACAATAGCTGATGCACATAAAGTTAAGGTAAGCAACATGTATATTTTTGAAATTTAGATATGTTTCATATAAAAACAGTGAATTTATGAAGGTGGTAGGCTGCTGAATCAGCAGTTGTCTTGATAAGTCTGATGCTATAGTATATGTTAAGTTATATGGGTTTGACTTGGCTATTTGGTTATTCAATGAAAGTGTCAATGACACTGTAGCTTAACTTGTCTGTGTGTTGTGGTTGATGAAGAGGATAATGTTCAATTTTCATGAAAGGATTATGAAATAAGACAAGAATTGTGATAATTGGGAATATGTTAATTTCTGTTCCCTGTATGCTATGTTTTTAATAAAAAATAATATGAGGTGTACACTGTACTAAAGGGCAGAGGGGGGTTAATATGACCTCACAGTTAATGTATGTGGCCCTCACAGTTAACGTATGTCAACAGATCATACCAAGTTACCAAGTTACAGTGAAATTATTCCAAAACGAGTCATCCCATCAAGTTACGTTGAAATCCCTTCATAAATATGGCCTGTAGACTATGCTAAACTGATTACTACTAAAAAAGGATGTCCTCATCTTGACATTATACTGAGCCATTCTACTAAGTTACAATGAAATCCCTTCACAAATACGATCTGTAGTCTGTACTCAAGTTTCTCAGGTTTTGGGCTCGGGAAGCCATTATGGTTGAAAGATCGCGACCAAAAGGGGATGTTGTCATCTGGTCATCATCTGGAGTGATTCTACGAAGTTACTATGAAATCCCTTCATAAATATGACCTGTAGACTGTGCTCAAGGTTTTTGGGCTTCGGGCCACTGAAGCCGTCAATGTTGACCAATCAAGACCAAAAGGGGATGTCATCATCTAGGCATTATATGGAGTCAACCTAATAAGTTACAATGAAATTCATACATAAATACGACCTATAGACTGTGCTAAAGGTTTTGGGGTTTTTGGGTTTGGGCAGCCATCAAGGCTGAATGATTGCGACCAAAAAGGGACGTCCCGTTCTCATCTAGACATTATTTGGAGTCATCCTACCAAGCTACAATGAAATCCCTTCATAAATATGACCTGTAGACTGTGCTAAAGGTTTTCGGGCTTCGGGCTCGGGCAGCTGGACTGGAGGTGAATCGAGGTGAGGACCTTCACTTGCGGCCTCGACGAGGCCCCCGAGAGGAGAAACCACCACCTCGAGAAGCGACAGATTCCTGGGACTTTCCTGCCTGAGGCTACCAGCAAGCCAGGCCACGTCGGCGCTTCTTCTGAGCAGAAGGAGCAGACGGAGCCGAAGGCGTAGCCGACGAGGCAGACGCAGCAGGACGCTTGGCGGGCCTGGAAGGACCACCACCCACAGCAGCAGGTTGGTTCAGCTGTCTCAGCAAAAGCTGGTCCTTCGAATGACGAAGAACTTCGCCACGGACAGCTTCCACGGAACCATGGAACAGCTGAGGTCCAACCAAAGAAGCAGACCTCAGAACAGCATGCTGCTCAGAAGGAAGGGATGGAGAAGAATCCAACACTGCATCCCGGCGTGCAAGCTCCAAATTAGCCATGTTACAGACGTGAGCATATGTCAAGTTCATGAG
Organism: Pictodentalium vernedei; assembly: GCA_031216915.1. Lineage (NCBI taxonomy): Eukaryota > Metazoa > Mollusca > Scaphopoda > Dentaliida > Dentaliidae > Pictodentalium > Pictodentalium vernedei. The sequence goes on along the minus strand of CM062290.1, from coordinate 306,623,499 downwards.
AGCCTGTGACAAAACACGCATAGGCGCCTGAGCATCATCAAACTCCCCAGGCAATAAATATGCGGCCAGGGCAGCGACGACATGGTCCACAAGAGATAACATACCCAGCATCTCTCGGGACAGGCCCACCACAGATTCAACGACCGACATCGGGAGAACTGCCAACTTAGGCTTAGTCAACCCGAGGAAAGAAGAATCTTCATCCACAGTAGTCATCCCTTGGAAGACTGGTGGACAGATGGACGGTAAACACAAAACCGCGATAGAGGCAGAAAAGCATCAGCTCGTGAAAAGAAAGAACCCTTCAGGGCCTTGGAATGCATTTTGGCATCCAAGCCCTGGAAGGACTCAACAACCTGAGCTGATTGTAGAGGACGCAAAACCCCAGAGCTAGAAGGCTCAACAGGGTTACGGCACTCCACAGAGGACCGCCGCCGGACGGTCACTAATGGCTGGTCTGAAGGCTTAATGTCTGGCAATAAGCCAAAGACAAAAAAATCCAAAGCCTGCCCCAAGACTGACGAGGGGGCCCGTCACCTTCAAGAAAATCGTCATCCTCTGTAGCAGAAGAGACCAGCAGGAACCTCCTGTGAATACTGAACAGTATCCAAAGGGCCAGGCAAGGAATCTTGGGGACCGACCAAAGGAGGTTGTGCCTCAGGAGGCACAGGGAAGCCAACTTGAGGGTTGCTAGAAAGCAACTGGGTGAGCGACAAAACAGCCTGTCGCAGCTGACCCTGAGAATCCATCATAGCAGCAGCGCCCGACGGAGTGTCTTCCCAATGGACCCATCTAGCAGAAGAACCCAAATACTGAGAAGGGACCGACGACGAACGTCGATCAGCAGACAAAACGGGGAGACACCGGATGATAGAAGGCCCTACCTACTTCTGCGGAACAGAAGGCCCTACCTGCAAATCCTCTAGAGAGACAGACGGCGTACGTCGATCGGTAGCTGAACCTGGGACACGATGAGAAGACACCAGAGGATTGTCCTAAGAATGACAGGAACCTGCCATTGGCCTCTGTGAGACAGAAGGCCCCAACTACCCATCCTCTGAGACTGACGACAAGCATCGATCGACAGCCAGACTTGGAACACAGTGAGGAATCACCGGAGGAAGGTTCCAAGAGTGACAGCTAACCGGAGCTGTCACTGACCTCTGCCGAACAGCAGGCCCGGGATGCCAATGCCCCAGCCCCACCCTGCTAGTTGGCACACCAGCAGGAAAAGACGGAACAACAAACAATTCGCTCGAGAAGCGAGGAATCGCTGCCGAAACGACCGAACGGCCCAACGACCAGGAGCAAACTTAGCCAGATGAGATGGAGCAGACAGCAAACCCGCACAGCTTCGCTGAGAAGCCAGGAGAGGCTGAGAGCTCAGAGACACACCAGCAGATACAGTCTCGGACCCCCAAGACTGTACACCATCCCCAGAAGAGATGGAAGAGCCACTACCATACAAGATAGGATCAGCGGGAACAACTTCCCCAGCAACTGTCGACGGCGCAGGAGGCAAATCAGAGAGTGTCACCGAGCTGACATCAGAGAAACTCTCAATGAAAACAGCTGCCTCAAGGGTGACATCAGAAGCCAAAGAGACCACAGTCTCCACTTCAGGCATCACAGCACCAGCACCGTCAACAGCTGCAGAAGAACTTGCTACAGAGAGAGACTGATCAACATCCTGCGTGACAGAGTCACCATGTGCACTCCCAGAAATGTATGAAGAGGCACAGCTACCCTTACCCCGAGAACAAGGGTTCTAGCCCTGGAAAAGAACCACCTTGTTCACGGATGCCCAGAATTTAGAGGACCAAACCCTACAAATACCACAGGAATGGGCCTTTATGCAATTGCTGCAAGTGACACAAGTAGCATGAGAATTGTCTACATGTTTCACCTGCAAACAAGAGGTACAAGGAATTGTTTTAGGCATAATTTCAATTGGGAAAAAATCCCCAAGATGATCAAAACAATCAAGCTTCCCGCCGACGGAAAGTCGAAGAACAAAGGTCGCGTTTATACGTGGGGGAAAAGCAAGAATATGTATGAGAAGACAAGCAAAAATGAGCATAAATATTATGAAATAATAATCAATTTAAAGCTTGATAAAGGATACAGTCCACTTGCACATGAATTGACAAGAAGCACATACAAAATTAAGTTGTTCAGGAAGATAATAACAAATAAACAGCACGAGTCACAAAATTTCTGACCATGTCACAATGGCGGAAATAAAAGGAATTGATGTTACTGTTGTTGCGCATGCGCTCGGTAAATGCAAGAGGTGTGCAGAGAAAGTACCTGTAATGTCAAGCGCCAGTCTCGCTCGACCCTTTTTCGATCTTTTTCGTACTTTTGCACTCTTTCACTTTTCCAACTTGTTTGGAAAAGTTTCTTAGCTTGAGTTAGTTCCAAAGTAGGGCTTGCACTTACGTTACAGCCAATTGTAAACAATTGTGAGTAGGTTGAGAAGAAATCCCAAATTGATTTTGAATGGTTGTGTATTAACTGACTGAGGCTAAATTATTTTTAAAGGTTGTTTTTCTCATAGATCCAAGCTCTCAGCAAGGGCAGTTCTGGTGCAGCAAGATTTTCTTTGCCAATAATTGTTTCGTTACAATTCTATATAAACATCATTTTTCTAAATCTAAGCCAACAACATGCCAATGCATGCAGTGTAAAGCCACTGAAGTGGTTTTCAGCACTTTTCCATACAGTAATGATAATGGCTTCCATCGCTCAATCTGTCATGTGTCCATGTAGATGTGTACATGCAAATAATAAGCTTCAACATTTGACCCTGCAACTCACTTTTGTTGATAAGACTTCTCACAAAACTGCAATGGTGTGTAATGGTTATCTCAACTTTAGAGACATTTCTTTATGTTCTTCAACTTAACTCCTCAGTAAAGCCTAATTAACTGAATATATAATGGAGCCCACATAATTATGACTCTCAACTGAACAACTCTGTTAACTGAATATAATTGTCAAACATTTACCACACCTTTGGTACAAATTTGACCTGTTAATTGCCCATGGGCTATTCAGCACACTCTTGTTAACAGAATAAAATTTTTTTGCTAATTCATTTATTGGGGTTTAATCACACTTTTGACAGCCAGGGTCACCTCATGTCGGACAGTTTTACCAGTGGACAAAGATGGATTACCCAGAGAGAACCATCGAGTAATGGCGAGCAACGGTCAGACTCCCCATCGTACTAAACTAACTCCACACAAGCCTTGCACAAGGACGCAATGCAGTTACCCCTGCTGGGAAGAATTCTTACATGTTTCGAAAATACCCTGGCAATCACCAATTTCTCCTGACAATCATCAAATTCTCTTTATTTATAGATCGATTTGGACTCAGTACTTCTAACACAAGAATTTAATGTATTATATCTGGTTTAAGTCTTAACCCACTGAGTAATTTAAAACTAATTTTCATCAAATCTGGTCATGGCTGCTGTGAAGCAGCCATGACTATATTAGAAGAAATATTCATGGAAATTTCACTCAAGAGAACATTGGTCAAAAAAGTCTAAAAGAGAAATTTGGCAAAATATCTTCAAATTTTAGTAATTTTAATATCAAGGGATTTCATGTCCTGGACAGAAATATCCTCCAGCAGCATGCAAGGAGTTAACAGAGATCCCACAATAATAATAGAATAAATCAAAGTGACTAAATCACTATTAACTGAGTACTCTGGTTAATGGAGTATCTTTCATTGGCGAAGTGGGTATTTAACCCTTTTTGTATCAAAAACATAGCTTATGATCCCTCATTGGAATGAGGGGTCATAAGCTATGTTTTTGACGCCAAAAAAATGAGTTATTAAAGAATTTTATTTGCAAGTGTCATCCGCTTTTCATGCTAGATAAAGGGTTAAATAAATTTTCCACTGTAATAACTTTGCCCACTTATGCAATATGCAAATGGTAGGAATATTCAAGTGACCAGAATTTAGATGATGCTTCTTGAATAATGGGCATGTGTGTCTGCATTGCTGTTTTTGTCCATTATCTATTGATGTTTAACCCTCTGTACTCTGATGTCAAAATGTCGAAGTTTTCAGCAGTAAATATTTTCCATAAGGCAGTTTGCCAGTTAACCAAATATACCTTGTTTGACAAAGCTCTGAGAGCTCTGTCAAACAAGATATAATTGGTTAAATTCAAAGTTAAAGAAGAGAAAATCTGAGTGAATGGAGAAAATTCTGTCACACTACTAGGGGTTAATTGGTTGAGTGCTGGAAGCCCATATTTGGGCTTACTTCGGAAGTACAGGTGCTGCTACTTAAGACATCAAATTCAGCAGATGTTCTTCATATTACCTCTAAAGTTAAATAATTTTATCTATTTGCATATGCCTTGTTACAATTGAACAAATTTTGATGATTCAAAATAATTTAACATTCTACCAGCTGAGATCACTCTCAGTGTCCATGTCTTCATAATGACTACAATATAATGGTCTTTTGCTTTTCTTTACATTTATTTATTTATTTATTTATTTATTTATTTATTTATTTATTTATTGGTGTTTAAGGTCACATACTTATGCACAATGGCTAATCGTGACATGACAGTTTTATGGGTGGAGGAAGCCGGAGTACCCGAAGAGAACCACCAAGCATCGACGAGCAACTGTCAGCCCCAACATTCTAACTCTGTTCAATCTTCACGCAAGCAGGGTTACAGCGGTTGAAGACATGTGTACCATCGACGTGCGGTACGCTTTAGTACACCATGCCATCATGCCCCCATGTAGGAATCTGGGATAAAGTGCCTTGCCCAAGGACACAACGTGGATCGTCCCGGACGGGGATCGAACTCGGGACCTCTAATATAGTCCAACAGTCTACCACTGAGCCACCACACTCCCTTTTTCATTATATATATAAATGAGACTGTGGAAAATGTCTTTTGCAACATCCGCTTCTTCGCAAATGATACTTCACTCTATCTTAACACCGAAAAAACATCGAAAAACCCAGCTCTGGCAGTCGACCTTGTAAATAATGACTTGCTGAGAATTTAAAACTGATCCAAACAACCGCTGCTTGACTTCAGCCCAAACAAAAACTGGATCAGGCCTAAAAAAGATAAGAGGCCCCAGAGGGCCTGAGGGTGCTCACCGGACATGGTAGCCTAAATATCAACCCAGAGAATTGATTTGAACAAGTTGCATCTGCCCCTCCTAAGAAAAGCGTATACCAAATATACAAAGATTCTGACCAGTGGATCTAAAATAAAAGATTTTTAAAGAATATTCCTCATATTGAACTAATAATTCGAGCTCCCATAGGGAGCCCAAATATGAACCCAGGGACTTGGCTTGAACAACCTTGAATCTCACCTCCATAAGGATGCTGTATACCAAATATCAAAAGATTATGACTACTGGATCTGAAGAAAAATATTTTTAAAGAATATTCCTCATATTGAACTAAGTTATAATTCGGGCTTCCACAGGGAGTCCAAATATGAGGGACTTGGCTTGAATAAACTTGAATCTCATCCCCATAAGGATGCTGCATACCAAATATCAAAAGAATCTGATTGGTGGATTGTAAGAAGATTTTTAAAGAATACTTCTCATATTGCACTAATCAGAACATTTGGGCTCCCACAGAGAGCCCAAATAAGGATCCTGGGATTTGATTTCAACTACAGGTACTGTGAGCAAACTCACAAAGTGATACCCTCCCCCCCCCCTCCCCCCGCCTGAAATGTACAAGTTAGATTATCTCCCCTTGGAAATGTCAGAACAGAATTATATTGCTTCATGCACATCTTCATATGGAGTTCTTCCATTGTATAAAGTTTTATGAAAATTCTTCAAACGGTTTAGGAGGAGTTGCGCTTACAAGGATGGACAGACGGTATAAGTTAGATCATCTCCCCTTGGAAATGTCCGAACGGAATTATATTGCTTCATGCACATCTTCATATGGAGTTCTTCCATTGTGTAAAGTTTCATGAAAATTCTTCAAACGGTTTAGGAGGAGTTGCGCTTACAAGGATGGACAGACGGTATAAGTTAGATTATCTCCCCTTGGAAATGTCAGAACACAATTATATTGCTTCATGCACATCTTCATATGGAGTTCTTCCATTGTGTAAAGTTTCATGAAAATTCTTCAAACGGTTTAGGAGGAGTTGCGCTTATAAGGATGGACAGACGGATGGACAGGGTGATTCCTATATACCCCCCCAAACTTTGTTTGCGGGGGGTATAACAAACATGTGAATGAATCTTCCAAAGGTGTTATATGTAAAAAATGAAAGCAGTTGGAGCAGTGGTATGGGGGAAGAAGATCCTTTAATATTTTTCCCATTACCCACAGTGTTAAAAAAAATGCTGACTTGGCACTTTTTCAAAAGTGGAAAAGTACCTTATGATAAAACCGATGGCAATTTGTTTTGGACCATTCCTTTCTGCTGTTCCTAAGAAAGTTTCACACAAAATAGAAATTCTCAGTGCTATGTAGTTTTGGAGATAGGGCCATTTAAAAAATTTTCTAGTTTTAGGTCCTGTGGGAGCGAAGGGAAAATTTCTTTGGCATACATTAGGTACTTATGACCCAGTAAGTCCTCATATCAAATTTGGTTCAAATCAGCCTCTCAGTTTGGAAAAGAGGAATTCTGGTACAATTCAGACTCCCATAGGAAGCCCAAATATGAACCCAGGGACTTGACTTTAACAAACTTATATCTCACCTCCCTAACGATACTGTATACCAAATATCAAAAGATTCTAACTGGTGGATGTGAAGAAGAAGATTTTTGAAGAATATTCCTCATACTGAACTAAGTTATAATTCGGGCTCTCATAGGGAGCCCAAATATGAACCCAGGGACATGGCTTGAACAAACTTGAATCTCACTCCCATAAGGATGTTGCATACCAAATATCAAAACATTCCGACTGCTGGATCTGAAGAAGAAGATTATAATAATATAATTCAGGCACCCACAGTGAGCCCAAATATGAACCCAGGGACTTGGCTTGAACAAATTTGAATCCCACCCCCCTTAGGATGATGCATACCAAATATCAAAAAGATTCTGATTAGTGGATCTGAAGAAGAAGACTTTTAAAGAATATTCCTCATACTGCACTAATTTAAACATTTGGGCTCCCATAGAGAGACCAAATATGGACCCAGGGATTTTGATTTCAATAAACCTGTGAAACAATTTTCCAAAGATGTTATATGTGAAATTTGAAAGCTTTTGGAGCAGAGGTTTGGGAGAAGGGTAGTCTTGAATGTTCTTCCCATTACCCACAGTGTTAAAAAATGAAAGTGTCAATGACACTGTAGCTCATCTTGACAAACTTGAACTTGGTAAGTTATAAATGAAATGGCAAAACTGAAGATCATTGGTACCAATGTTATTTGATGAAATTTCAACATAACAGCATTGTGTGTGCACAACGTCAAAGTAATCCATGCATTTTTAAATGTAAACAGTAAGAGTGGCTAAAGGAAGAATGTTGATACACAAATGCAGTATGTTCAGAGGTTATTGTAAATGGCAACTTCTTTCACAGAAATGAATGCTAATCAACAGCACTTATCTAGAGTTCTTGACTAATGATCACACCAAGTTAAAAAAATGCCGCTCATGATCACAGATCCAATGTCGAGTTGTGACCTTGACCTTTGACCAGGCAAGTCCAAGGTCAATAGGGTTCTTCCTCGCACCAAGGCCAACACACCTATGAAGTTTCATGACTCTAGGTTGAACCACTATCAAGTTCTCATCCGGAAACCAATTGTTGCGATATACTATGTTCAAGGTCACTGTGACCTTGACCTTTGACCTAGTGAGTCCAACATCAATAGGGTTCTTCCTCGCACCAAGGCCAACACGCCTGTAAAGTTTCATGGCTCTAGGTTGAACCACTATCAAGTTATCATCCGGAAACCAATTGTTGCGATATACTATGTTCAAGGTCACTGTGACCTTGACCTTTGACCTGGTGAGTCCAAGATCAATAGGGTTCTTCCTCGCACCAAGGCCAACACACCTATAAAGTTTCATGACTCTAGGTTGAACCACTATCAAGTTATCATCCGGAAACCAATTGTTGCGATATACTATGTTCAAGGTCACTGTGACCTTGACCTTTGACCTGGTGAGTCCAAGATCAATAGGGTTCTTCCTCGCACCAAGGCCAACACACCTATGAAGTTTCATGACTCTAGGTTGAACCACTATCAAGTTATCATCCGGAAACCAATTGTTGCGATATACTATGTTAAAGGTCACTGTGACCTTGACCTTTGACGTAGCGAGTCCAAAATCAATAGGGTTCTTCCCCTCACCAAGGCCAATCTACCTATGAAGTTTCATGAATGTGAGTTGAACCATTATCAAGTTATCATCCGGAAACCAATTGTTTAAGATTTACTATGTTCAAGGTCACTGTGACCTTGACCTTCGACGTAGCATGTCCAAAATCAATAGGGTTCTTCCTCCCACCAAGACCAACCTATGTATGAAGTTTAATGAATGTGAGTTGAACCACTATCAAGTTATCATCCGGAAACCAATTGTTTACGCACGCCCGCCCCGCCCGCCCGCCCGCCCCGCCCTCCCGAAACCCTCCCGCCCACCCGCCCGAAAGAGCGCCCGCCCGCCCGCCCGCCCGCCCGCCCGCCCGCCATTCACCAAACTATAAGTCGAGTTTGACTTCGTCACAACTCGACTAAAAACAATCCTATGATAAATGTGGACTGTAGGCCATGTCAAAGAATGTTGATGCACAAGTGTAATAAATTCAAAGATTGTTGCTAACAGCAACAGTTTTTGATGGAAATGAAAAGAAAATCGATAGCTGCTATCTTTATGACCCTGCACAAGCATACAAAGTTTCAAAACAACCTGATAATGAAGGTGCCCTCTGAGGTATGCCAAAGGAAGATGTTAATGCACAAATGCACTGAGTAGAAGGTCACTGCTTTGTGGCAATGGTTTCTTTTGGGTTTTTTTTTTTTTACACAAATTCATAAATATTCCCTGCAGAGAGTGCAAAAGGGATATGTTGATGCACAAATGCAGAAAGTTCAAAGGCTGGTGATAACGACAATAATTTTTTATGGAAATGAAAAAAAGCAATAGCTCACATCTAGAGGTCACCCCAAACACACATACCAAGTTTAAAGTGATCCGATCATAAATGTGCCCTGAAGGGTATGTTAAAGGGAAATATTGAGGTCTGACTAAACTAAGTTCAAAGGTCAGTGGCAACATTTTTTGACAGAAATGGAAGAAAATCGACAGCTCCCATATAGATGTCAATGCACACAAACACACCAAGTTTGCAAGCAATCCAATCTCAAATGTGCCCTGCAGGGTGTGTCAAATGGAAATATTGATTTTTTAGTTTTTATCAAGTTCATCGAAAGTCATTGCCAGTGGCAACATTTTTTGACGGAAATCGAAGAAAATCAATAGCTCCCATCTAGAGGTAACACCAAACAAGCATACAAAGTTTCAAACCGATCTGATCATAAATATACCCTGTAGGGCATGCCAAAGGAATATATTGATGCCTGACTAAACTAAGTTCAAAGATCGTTGCCAGTCTTGACGGACCGAATTGGAAGAAAATCGATAGCTCCCATCTAGAGGTCACCCCAAACAAGCATGCCAGGTTTCAAAGCAATCCGAAAATAAATGTGCTCTGTAGGGTGTGCCAAACGGAAATACTGAGGTCTTCTGACTAAACTAAGTTCTAAGAATGTTGGCCGCAGCAACATTTTTTGACGGAAATGGAAAAAAATTGATAGCTCCCTTCTAGAGGTCACACCAAACAAGCATGCCAGGTTTCAAAGCAATCCAATCATAAATGTGCCCTGTTGGGTGTTCCAAAGGAAATATTGTGGTCTGACTAAATTAAGTTCTAAGAACGTTGGCCGCGGCAACATTTTTCGACGGAAATGGAAGAAAATCGATAGCTCCCATCTAGAGATCACCCCAAACAAGCATACCAGGTTTCAAAGCAATCCAATCATAAATGTGCCCTGTAGGGTGTGCCAAAGGGAAATATTGAGGTCTGACTAAACTAAGTTCTAAGAACGTTGGCCGTGGCAACATTTTTTGATGGAAATGAAAGAAAATCAATAGCACCCATCTAGAGGTCACCCCAAACAAGCCTGCCAGGTTTGAAAGCAATCCGAACATAAATGTGCCCTGTACGGTGTGACAAACGGAAATATTGAGGTCTTCTGACTAAACTAAGTTATAAGAACGTTGGCCGCAGCAACATTTTTTGACAGAACTGGAAAAAAATCGATAGCTCCCATCTAGAGGTAACCCCAAACAAGCATACCAGGTTTCAAAGCAATCCAATCATAAATGTGCCCTGTAGGGTGTGCCAAAGGGAAATATTGTGGTCTGACTAAACTAAGTTTTAAGAACGTTGGCTGCGGCAACATTTTTTGACGAAAATTGAAGAAAATCGATAGCTCCCATCTAGAGGTCACTCTAAACAAGCATGCCAGGTTTCAAAGCAATCCAATCATAAATGTGCCCTGTAGGGTGTGCCAAAGAGAAATATTGAGGTCTGACTAAACTAAGTTCTAAGAACATTGGCCGCGGCAACATTTTTCGACGGAAATTGAAGAAAATCTATATCTCCCATCTAGAGGTCACCCCAAACAAGCATGCCAAGTTTCAAAGCAATCTGATCATAAATGCGACCTGTGAGGTATGCCAAAGGAAATTGTGGACGTACGTACGTACGCTGCTGACGAGAAGTGATGGCAATAGCTCAGCTTGACTTTGTCAAGTTGAGCTAATGATGACTCGCACTTTTTCAAAGTCCCCGAATTGATAAATTTATCCCTGGAGTGCAACAAGGCTTTGCGCTGCTTTAGCAGTGGATGAAATGCACCACCACCCATGCTACTCTAAACTATGGGACCAAAAACATATAACAAACCAAGAACATCAACTTTTGAAGGCAAAAAAATAATTACAACAAGAGGCCCCAGGGGCCTGAGGGCACTCACCTGACATGGTCTAACTATCAAACCATGGACTTGACTGGAATAAGCTGCATACGCCCCTCCTAAGAAAAGCATATACCAACTAGATGAAGCGATTGTGCCCACACAATACACAGGATTTTACTTCTATTTTCAGTTTCTACACTTTTACGTCCCAAAATTGAGATAAATGCATAAAAAACAGATTTTTTTTCCCAAACAAAATATTTTCAACCTATACCCCACGCACCCCGATATTTCAGGCTCGGAAAACTGTAATTTTTAGGAAAATGACCCGGAAATCTGTTACTTGTATTTTTCAGAGTCCAGGGCCCGTAATTTCCACAAAAATCAGCCGAGCAGAACGAAATGCAAACTTGATCTGTAAGTCATTGTGGTAGACTCACATACTAAAATAGCCGTAATTTTGATAATATCTGAAAGCGTGTAGAAAAAGTCTGGAAAACTGTAATTTTGATGAACTTTTCAAAGTCGAAGGGCCGTAATTTCAGTAAAAATCAGTGGAGCAGAACAAAATGCAAACTTGATCTGCAGGCCACCATGTTAGACAAACATACCAAAAATCAGCTCAATATCTGGAAGCATGTAGAGAAAAAGCCTGGAAAACTGTAATTTTGATGAACTTTTCAAAGTCTATGGGGCCGTAATTTTGGTAAAAATCAGTGGAGCAGAACAAAACCCAAACTTGTTCTGTAGGCCACCATGTTAGACTAACATACCAAAAATCAGCTCAATATCTGGAAACGTGTAGGAAAAAAGTCCGTAAAACTGTAATTTTGATGAACTTTTCAAAGTTCAAGGGCCGTAATTTTGGTAAAAATCAGTGGAGTGGAACAAAATGCAAACTTGATCTATAGGCCACCATGTCAGACTAACATACCAAAAATCAGCTCAATATCTGGAAGCGTGTAGAAAAAAAGTCCGGAAAACTGTAATTTTGATGAATTTTTCTGAGTCCAAGGGCCGTAATTTTGGTAAAAAACAGTGGAGCGGAACAAAATGCAAACTTGATCTGTAGGCCACCATGTCAGATTCACATACCAAAAATCAGCTCAAAATCTGGAAGTGTGTAGAAAACTAGAGGATGGCCACCAAAGGGTGGCTGATTCCCCCCGAAAAAAGCCTTGATAGCCATTCCAACCTTATTCGCGACACACCCTCTGGTTGTGGGCAATAATAATACCAAGTATCATTAATATCCTTGAAGGCTGTAAGAAGTTATGGAGCGGACACGAATTCCGTCTACGCCCGGACGGACAGACGGACAGACAGAAGGACAGACGGACGACGTCATGGCTAGATTCCCCCGAATTTTTTTCGGGGGAATAATAAGTTCGGAAAACAAGTAGGACTGACTGACGGACTGATGGACGGACCAGTGAAAAACATTATACCCCCGCAACCTCGTTGCGTGGGGTATAACTAGATGAAGCGATTCGGCCCACACAATACACAGGATTTTCCTTCTGTTTTCAGTTCCTGCACTTTTACGTCCCAAGATTGAGATCAATGAATAAAAAACAGATTTTTTTTTATTTTTGTTCGGAAATTTTCGAAGTCCCAAACAAAATATTTTCAGCCTAAAACTTTTTTTCTTCTTAAAATTGACCAAAATGTATAAAAAAAACAAAAAAACTAATTTTCGGATTTTGGACCAAATTTTCAAAGTCCCACCCGTCCCCCAAATTTTCAGTGTAAAAAAAAAAAAATTTTTGTTTTAAAATTGACCGAAACGCATAAAAAACCTCCCAAAAAAATTCTGGATTTTTGCCAAAATTTCTAAGTCGGGAACGGGACCCCAAATTTTCAGTCTAAATATGAACCCAGGGACTTGGCTTGAACAAACTTGAATCTCCCCCCCCCCCCCCCCCCCCCCCCCCCCCCCCCTAAGGATGCTGCATACCAAATATCAAAAGATTCTTATTGGTAGATCTGAAGAAGAAGATTTTTAAAGAATATTCCCCATACTGCACTAATTTCAACATTTGGGCTCCCATAGAGAGCCCAAATATGGACCCAGGGAATTGATTTCAATAAACATGTGAAACAATCTTCCAAAGATGTTATAAGTGAAATTTGAAAGCTTTTGGAGCAGTGGTTTGGGAGAAAAGTAGTCTTAAATGTTTTTCCCATTACCTACAGTGTTAAAAAATTAAAATTTTTTAGTAAATTTTGTTTCTTAACATACCTACCACAATTGTTTACAATTGGCTGTAACATAAGTGCAAGCTCTACTTCGGAACTAACTCAAGCTTTTAGAATCTTTTCCAAACGAGTTGGAAAAGTACTAGAGTGCAAAAGCACGAAAAAGATCGAAAAAAGGGTCGAGCGAGACCAGCGCTCGAAATTACAGGTACTCTCTCTGCACACCTCTTGCGTTTACCGAGCGCATGCGCAACAACCGTGACGTCAATTCCGTATTTCCGCCAACGAGAAGTTTGTGATTTAGCGGGGAGGCATCGATATCAAAGATATCCCCAAGGAGGGTGGGCCTCCGGTAAACAATTGTGGTAGGTATGTTAAGAAACAAAATTTACTAAAAAATTTTAATTTCTTTTCAACCTACTCACAATTGTTTACAATTGGCTGAATAAACAATAGGAGGAGGTGAATCACATAACCAATACCAACAAGAGTAGCAGAACGAAGCAAGGATGGCAGAGAACAAAAACGAAAACCTGTAATGAAGATAGAGAGAAGGCACCTGAAAAGAACAAGGCTGAGCGAAGCTCAACCTCGACAAAAACAATTTTAACGAGGGTGCACAACAGCCTGAGCAGCAACGAGAGGGCCTAAAGAATAAAGGTCCTCAGATTGCTGCTGAAGGTGGCGGAGATAAAAGGAGGAGAAGGTAGAAGAATTCCTCCAGTAAGCCGCATTCATAACATCACGGAGCAAAACAGAATTGGAGAACGCCCAGGATGTAGAAATGGCACGAACCTCATGAGCATTAAGCCGGTTCGAAACAAGATCCGACGCAGACAAGCGAGAATAAGCCAGCTTGATTGCAACACAGATCCACCTGGAAATAGAATGGGAAGAGATAGACTGCCTCTTAGGAATGAGAGACAGAAAGAATCTCTTCCGACCCCTCCTAATGAACTGAGTGCGAGTAAGGTAAGTCTTGATCGCACGAACAGGACAAAGAAGAGGCCTCCAGCCATCTACAGCGGGGAGAGCCCGAATGCAGATGGCAGGAGGTACCGAATCAGGAAGTTGATTCTTAGCCAGAAAAGAGCAATCAGTAGTGAAGGTGACACTGTTAGCCTCATTTCGGAAGAAGGCAGAATCAACAGATAGCGCATGAAGCTCACTGACTCGACGAGCAGAAGCAAATGCTAGAAGAAAAGCCGTCTTATAGGTGAGAAAACGCATGTCGGTCTCAGATAAAGGCTCGAATGGCGCCCCCTCCAAACAGTGCAACACTCATGCCAAGTTCCACTTGGGTGTAAGACGCAAAACTCGAGGCCTCTTCAAAGAAAAGTGACGAATAAGTTTGGAGAGAAAGAGATTACGACCGATGCACCGCTTTCCCACATAAGAGAAAGTATCAGACAGCATAGACCGATAGCCCTTAATCGTAATAGGCTGGAGGCCCTTGGAGACAAAAAGAAAAACCAGAAAATCTGCAATTTGAGCGAATGACGGATCACGGTAATTCACATTGTGATCTGCACACCAGCGGCAGAAAACCTTCCACTTGGCGGCATAAGTCATGCCAGTGGAATGTCGCCGCGATGCAGAAATGCACTCCACTGATCGTCTCGAAAAACCTCTACGTCGGAGACTGGACCTGATAAAAGACAGGCGTGAAGGGACAGGCTCGCCAGGTTGTTGTGATACTTCCTCGGACGACCCTGTGAAAGAAGATCGCGACGTAGAGGTAGACGAATCGGTCGATCGGCCAATAGAGGCCGCAACAGATTGATCCACACCCTCTGTGGAGACAGGGGTGTGATCAGAATGATCCTGCAACTGCAAGCACGAATCTTCGCTAATACTTGAGGAAGAATTGGTGCAGGAGGAAAGGCAAAGCCGATCCAACCTGTCCAGTCCAGAGGCAGAGCATCTACTGCAAAAGCCAGAGGATCTGGACAAGGGGAGACAAAGGTCTCTACCTGATGATTCCAGCGAGTAGCGAAAAGGTCGACCTGAGGACAGCCCCACTGCTCGCAAATCGCCTGAAACACCGACCGATGTAGCATCCATTCGGTTGGAAGGACACTGTCGCATCGGGACAGGGAGTCGGCTAGGACGTTGAGGCGCCCGGGAATGTGTCGAATGGACACCCGAACGTTCACATCCCGCGCCAACAGAAAAAGATCCCGAGACAGCCGATACATGGGAATCGAATGTGTGCCTCCTTGATTCCGTATGTAGGCCACTACTGTCGAATTGTCCGAAAGAAGTAGGACAACATGGTCCGACAGATGAAGGATCCAAAGCCGAAAACTCAACAGAAGAGCAAGGAGCTCCTTCTGGTTGATATGAAGGCCTACCTGCTCGCTGTCCCACTCTCCGTGAGTAGACAGGCCGAGAGGATCCAACGTCGCACCCCAGCCCCGATCGCTGGCATCCGCAGTAAGGATGTGATCGGCCAAAGGAAGATCCAATGGAACACCCTGTGTAAGCCAGGGAATATCTGCCCAAGTGCGGAGGTGACAAAGCAGAGACCGAGGAATAGTGAGTTCCAAGTCCAGCGGATCTACATTCGGACGCCAATGATCCAACAGAAAGTGTTGGAGAGGTCGGACAAACAAGCGACCGAGCGGAATGAGATCTGTCACCGAACCGCAAAGGCCCAGCACAGGCCCAGCATCCGAAGGAAAGTCCTGGCCGAGACCGAGGAAGATTGAAGCAGGTCCCGAGTCAAGGCGGAAAGAATCGTCGCCCGAGCTTGGGGGACCGACACTACATTGTGAAGAGTGTCGAAATCCATCCCCAAATGATGGAATCGCTGAGAAGGAAGAAGATCCGACTTCTCGAGATTGACTCTGAAACCCAGCGACGCTAGCAGGCAAAGAAACTGCCGGACATCGAACTCCAGAACAGCAGCATCGTGGTGCCGTTGGAGGATGTCGTCTAGGTAGGCTGACGAAATCACTGCCGACTGAGTGCGGTGGAAAGCAAGCACCTGTGACATCAGTCGGGTGAAGGCCCAAGGAGCCAGGTTCAAACCGAACGGGAGAGCTCTGAATTGAAAAACTCGATCCCGAAACGAGAACCGAAGGTATTTCCGTGACGCCAGATGAATGGGTACATGGAAGTAGGCATCCTTCAGGTCGATACTGGCCGCAAAATCGCCCTGATGAACCGAATGTCGAACCGACCGGAAAGTCTCCATACTGAAACGAGGAGCTATTATGTACTCGTTCAGGGTACTCAGATCGATTACAGGATGATATTGGCCATTTTTCTTCGGCACAAAGAAAAGTCTTGAGTAAAACCCCGGTGAAAGGGTGTTCCTGACCACCTCGATCGCCCCTTTGGTGAGGAGATTGTCGATCTCCTGCATCAGAAGGTCCCGACGCAGAGAATCGGAAGGGACCTGAGTCGGAAGGGGCACCCGAGATAAACTGGGGTGCCGATGGAAGGACAGTCGCAGACCGGATTGAATGACGTCGAGGACCCAAGAGTCCGACGTTATCTCTGTCCAACGGTCGTAAAACAGCGACAGCTTTCCCCTTACTGAAGGCAAATCGAGGTGAGAACCTTCACTTGCGGCCTCGACGAGGCCCCCGAGAGGAGAAACCACCTCGAGAAGTGACAGAGTCCTGAGACTTTCCAGCCTGAGGCTGCCAGCGAGCCTGGCCACGTCGGCGCTTCTTATGAGCAGAAGGAGCAGACGTAGCCGAAAGCGTAGCCGAAGTCGCCGACGAGGCAGACGCAGCAGCACGCTTGGCGGGCCTGGAACGACCCCCACCCGCAGCAGCAGGTTGTCAAGCTTTTTCAGCAAAAGCTGGTCCTTCGAATGACGAAGAACTTCGCCACGAACAGCTTCCACGGAACCATGGAACAACTGAGGTCCCACCAAAGAGGCAGACCTCAGAACAGCACGTTGCTCAGAAGGAAGGGATGGTAAAGAATCCAACACCGCATCCCGGCGTGCCAGCTCCAAATTAGCCGTGTTACAGGCGTGAGCGTGTGTCAAGTTCATAAGAGCCTGTGACAAAACGCGAAAAGGCGCCTGAGCGTCATCAAACTCCCCTGGTGGAAAATATTCAGCCAGAGCAGCGACGACATGGTCCGCGAGAGATAACATACCCAGCATCTCTCGGGACAGGCCCACCATAGACTCAACTACCGACATCGGGAGAACTGCCGACTTAGGCTTAGTCAACCCGAGGGAAGAAGAATCCTCATCCACAGTAGTCATCCCTTGGAAGACTGGTGGAGAGACGGAATCGTACACACGAAACCGCGATGGAGGCAGAAAGGCATCAGCTCTAGAAAAGAAGGAGCCCTTGAGGGCCTTAGAACGCATTTTGGCGTCTAAGCCCTGGAAGGACTCAACAACCTGAGCTGATTGCAGAGGACGCAAAGCCCCGGAGCTAGAAGGCTCAACAGGGTTACGGCGCTCAACAGTGGACCACGGCCGAAAGGTCACAGAAGGCTGGTCGGAAGGTTGAACGTCTGGCAATAAGCCAAAGACAAAATCCAAAGCCTGCCCCAAGACTGACGAGGAGGCCCATCACCTTCAAGATACTCGTCATCCTCCGTAGCAGAGGAGACGTAGCCCAACTCGGGCTGACCAGCAGAAAGCTCCTGTGAATACTGTGCAGTATCCATGGGGCCAGGCGAGACATCTCGGCGACCGACCAAAGGAGGTTGTGCCTCAGGAGGCACAGGGAGGCCAACTTGAGGGTTGCCAGAAAGCAACCGGGTGAGCGCCAAAACGGCCTGGCGCAGGTCACCCTGAGAATCCGTCGCAGCAGAATCGCCCGACGGAGTGTCCTCCCAATGGACCCTTCTGGTAGAAGAACCCAAATCCTCAGAAGAGACCGACGGCGAACGTCGATCGGCAGACAGAATAGGAGCACGGTGAGAAGACACCGGAGGATAGTCCCGATTGTGACACCCAGGGGCTATCACTGACCTCTGCGAAACAGAAGGTTCTGCCTGCAAATCCTCTAAAGTGACCGACGGCGCACATCGATCGGTAGCTGGACCTAGGACACGGTGAGAAGACACCGGAGGATTGTCCCAAGAATGACAGGAACCTGTCATTGGCCTCTGCGCAGCAGACGGCCCCAACTGCCTATCCTCTGAGACCGACGACAAGCATCGATCGACACCCAGACCCGGAACACAGTGAGGAATCACCGGAGGAAGGTTCCGAGAGTGACAGTTAAGAGGGGCTGTCACTGACCGCTGCCGAACAGCAGGCCCTGGGGGCCAACGTCCCAACACCATCCCGCTAGGCGGCACACTAGCAGGGGAAGGTGGTACGATAAATGATTCACTCGAGGGACGAGGAATAGCTGCCGAAGCGACCGGCCGGCTCAACCGACTAGGAGCAAACCTAGCCAGATGAGATGGAGCAGACAGCAAACCCGCACAGCCCCGCCGCGAGGCTGGGGGAGGCTGAGAACACACAGACACACCAGCAGATACAGCCTCGGTCCCCCGAGACTGTAGACCATCCCCAGAGGAGATGGAAGAGCCACCATCAGACAGAATGGGATCTGGAGTAGCAACTTCCTCAACAACAGTCGACGGTGTAGGAGGCAGATCGGAGAGGGTTACCGAGCTGACCTCGGAAAAGCTCTCAACGAAAACAGACGCCTCAATAGTGACATCAGAAGACAAAGAGACCACGGTCTCCTCGTCAGGTATCACTGAACTAACACCGCCAACAGTTGCAGAGGAACTCGCCACAGAAGGCAGATCCGAATCCTGTGTGAAAGAGTCACCACGTGCACCAGCAGAAATGTCTGCTATGGCACGGCTACCCTTACCCCGAGAACGAGGGGTTCTAGCTCTGGAAAGAACCACCTTGTTCACAGAAGCCCAGAATTTAGAGGACCAAACCCCACAAATACCACAAGATTGGGCCTGAGTGCAATTGTTGCAAGTGACACATGTGGCATGAGAGTCGTCCACATGTTTCACTTCCAAACAAGAGGTACAATGAATAGTCTTAGGCATTATATCAAAATAATAATCAAGCTTCCCGCCGACGGAAAACAGCACTAAGGTCGTGTTCACACGTGGGGGAAAGACAAGACAAAGTGTGAAGAGACAAGCAATAAAAATACAAATTAACATTAAATAATAATAATTTGGTAGCTTGATAAAAGGATACAATCCAGTAGCACACTAAATATGGAGAATAAGTTGTTCACGAAGAATAAACAGCATAATTTAGCACGAGTCACAAAAATTTCCAACCATGTACAATGGCGGAAAATAAAGGAATTGACGTCACGGTTGTTGCGCATGCGCTCGGTAAACGCAAGAGGTGTGCAGAGAGAGTACCTGTAATTTCGAGCGCTGGTCTCGCTCGACCCTTTTTTCGATCTTTTTCGTGCTTTTGCACTCTAGTACTTTTCCAACTCGTTTGGAAAAGATTCTAAAAGCTTGAGTTAGTTCCGAAGTAGGGCTTGCACTTATGTTACAGCCAACTGTAAACAATTGTGAGTAGGTTGAAAAGAAATGTTGACTCAGCACTTTTTCAAAGTCCCAGAAATGTACCCCATGATAAAACCTATAGCAATTTTGACCATTCCATTCTGTTGGTCCTAAGGAAGCTTCACACCAAATAAGAATTCTCAGTGCCGTGCAGTTTTGGAGATATGGGCGTTTTAATTTTTTTCTATTTTTAGCTCCTGCGGTTGCCATGGGGCGATGGGAAAAAAAAAAATCTGGGCATAAATTAAGTACTTATGACCCAATAAGCCCTCATATCAAATTTGGTCCAAATCTGCCTCTCAGTTTGGAAAATAGAAATTTGGGGGGGGGGGGCTAAAAATTCTTTCCCCTCCCATAACGATGGCAAATAGAGCCCACAAACTGCTCTTGAACAAATCTGAGTCTACACCTCAAAAGGAAGCTGCACACCAAATATCAAGTCTCTGCTACTGCTGGTTCATGAGAAGAAGATTTTTTAAGATTTAAGCACACTTTTTGGGTGTGGCCCTACCAAGAGGCGAGGCAACTTGATTTGAACAATATCAAATTGCGATGTCATAACAAACTATTATCTCAAATACCAATTAAATTGGTTCAGCGGTTTGGGAGGAGAAGACGCAAACATCAAGTTCACAGACGATGGACGATGATGGATGACGGACGACGATGGACGGCGGACGGTGAGTGATCACTATAGCTCTCCTGACTGAAAGTCGGGTGAGCTAAAAATAAGAAATGAAATAAAGTGCACGCCCACATGGAGTTTTACAAAAAAATGGCATGAGAAACAGAAGATCGACTTTGTGGAGCCCAATCATATATCACATAAAATGGAAACAATCCAACACCACCTGCTACAAATGCAGAGTTCAAATATAATGAATGTGTCAATGACACTGCAGCTTAACTTGACTGATGAAAAGAATAATGTTCAATGTTTATGAAAGGATGATGAAATAAGACAAGAATTGTGATAATTGAGAATATGGCAAGTTCCGTATCCAACATGCAATGTTTTCAACCAGAATAATTTGAGGTGAAGGCTGTAATAAAGAACTGAAGCTTGGGTTGGTGTGGTCCTCACAGTTAACATATGTCAACCGAAGTTACCAAGTTACAGTAAAATCATTCCAAAACGAGCCATCCCACAAGTTACAATGAAATCCCTTCAAAAATACGACTTGCAGACAGTGCTAAAGGAATCTAGCTCACATACCAAAGTGGGCGTAACGGCAGACCAATTGTGATCAAAATACAATAGTCTCATCGAGACATCATACCGAGTCATCCTACCAAGTTACAATGAAATCGCTTTACAAATATGAACTGTAGACTGTGCTAAAACAAATCTAGGTGAATGAACCCGACCAAAATACGATGTTCTCATCTAGACATTATACAGAGTTACTCTACCAAGTTACAATGAAATCCCTTCATAAATCCGACCTGTAGACTGTGCAAAAGGCTTTCGGGTTTCTAGCCCAAGCAGCCGTTATGGTTGACCGACTGCAACCAAAATGAGACATTCTCATCTAGACATGACCTCGAAGCTGCATATGAAATTTTGTGATAATCGGACAAGAACTACAGGGTGTAGCCTGTACTAAAGGAAATGTGAACAGACTCACAGGCTTCCACATGCATGATGGCAATAGCTTATCTTGACTTTGTCAAATTAAGATAAAAATGCAGGTGCAATGGCACATAAGACAGCTCGCATCAAAATCAAAAGATTGCAAGTAGCAATTTATTCCCAGAATTAGACCAATTCAGTCTTGTTTGACAAAGCTCAGAGAGCTCCGTCAAACAATATGAGTTTGTCAAATTTCTAGTTGTAAAATGGTAAAAACGGTAAAAATTAATTCTGAAGCATGAAATGTTGATATTCAACATCAGTGTACAGAAGGTTAATAAAACAAGAGGCCACACGGGGCCTGAAGCACTCATCTTGAACAGAACACAATATAAACAGAGTCCAAGAATGAATCTACATTAAGCAATCCATCTCCATAGGCTACACTGTCAATCCTTGAGTCCCTTAGGAGTGACAAAAATAATCCGGACATCATGCTTTTTCTTCAGTTGATCATAATGTAAAATGTAGAGCTCCCATATGAAGCCCCTTGATACAACCTATGTGGATTAATCTCAGTTACACACCTCTAGAGGGTACTGAATACAAAATTTTTAAATCTTCAGCAAAATGGCCAATTCCGGCAACCCATATGGAGCCCAAATATTAACACAGGCTCTCGATTTGAATACAGTTTAATCTGAATCTTCCTAGAGATACTGAGTACCAAATATGAAAGCATTCTGACTGTTGGATCTGAAGAAGAGAAAATTTGGGCTACCAGAGCGAGTCCAAATACTACCCTATGGATCTGGTTTGAACAAACTTGAATCTGCTCCCCCCGCCCTCTCCCCCCCCAGAGATGTTGTATACCAAATATGAGAGCACACTCACTAGTGGATCTGAAGAAGAGGATTTTTGAAGAAATTCCCTCTTATTGTACTAAGTTAAATTTCAGGTTCCCATATGGAGTCCCAATATTAACCCAGGTTCTTGAATTGAACAAACTCGAATCTGACCTCCCTAGAGATGTTGTATACCAAATATGAAAGCATTCCGACTGGTGGATCTGAAGAAGAAGATTTTTAAAGAAATTTCCTCATATCGCACTGAGTAAAAATTTGTCTACCATAGCGAGCCCAAGTACAGTACGTGGAGAGTGGATTGTAACTAAATCACCCGCAGAGTGGAGTTATCACCCAAGCTATAACTTTCAAATTTTGTACATATCGACAAAAACACAAGCAATGTTTCAGCCAATGGACCTCCGGGTTTAACCCGGAGGTCCATTGGCTGAAACTTTGCTTGTGCTGGTTATGCTTTGCAACCAATTTGCAAGTATTGCTTGGGTGGAATCTCCACTCTGTGGGTGATTTAGTGATAATACACCCTCCACGTACTGTATATACCTAGGGATCAGATTTGAACAAACTTGAACCTGACCCCCCTAGAGATGTTGCATACCAAATATGAAAGCATTCTGCCGGTGGATCTGAAGAAGATTTTTAAAAATTATCCCCCATATTGAACAAAGTTAAAATTTGGGCTTCCGTAGGAAGCCCAAATATTAACCTAGGGACTTGGTTTGAACAATCTTGAATCTGACCCTCATACCAATGATGTATATCAAACATTAAAAGATTCTGACTGGTGGTTCTGAAGAAGTTTTTTAAAGAATATTTCCCCATATTACTCTATGTAAAAAATTTGGGCTCCTATATTGGGCCCAAATATGAACCAATGGGCTTTATTTTAACAAAGTTGTATTTGACCCCCCCCTATGAATGCAGTATACCGAATATCAAAAGATTCTGATGATTGATTTTTGAAAATTTTTGCAAATATGCTGTATCAGCATTTTTTTTGATGCCCATTACAGAACACCTTAACATAACCGATGGCAATTTTTTTTTACCATTCAATTCTACTGGTCTAAGGATACTTCATACCAAATAACAGCTCTCTTTTCACTGTGTGGGTTCGGAAATGTGGGCGTTAGAAAGTATTTCTATTTTTAGCTCCCAGGGTTCCCATGGGGATGTGGAAATTTTATTTTGCATGTGTCAAGTACTTATGATCCAATAATACCACATACCAAATTTGATTCAAACCGGACCATCGGTTCAGAAAACAGAAATTTTTGGCAGGGCCAAAAAATTTACCCCTCACATTACAAAGCCAAATATTGCTTCACAAACTTCGCTTCAACAAACTTGATTCTACACCTCAAAAGGAAGCTCCATAGCAAATATCAAGTCATTGTACACACAGGTTCATGAGAAGAAGATTTTTACAAATATTTTTGGAGCATTTTTCCCCCATTCCCTCCCTATGGGGCTGAGCATGTTGAGTTGAACAATGAAAGTGTCAATGACACTGTAGCTCAACTTGACAAACTTGAACTTGGTAAGTTATAAATGAAACGGCAAACTTGAAGATCATTAGTACCAATGTTATTTGATGAAATTTCAACATAACAGCATTGTGTGTGCACAACGTCTGAGTAATCCATGCAATTTTTAAATGTAAACAGTAAGACTGGCTAAAGGAAGAATGTTGATACACAAATGCAGTATGTTCAGAGGTTATTGTAAATGGCAACTTTTTTCACAGAAATGAATGCTAATCAATAGCTCTCATCTGAAGGTCTTGCCTAATAAGCACACCAAGTTCAAAAACAATCCTATGATAAATGTGGCCTGTAGGCCATGTCAAAGAATGTTGATGCACAAATGCAATAAATTCAAAGATTGTTGCTAACAGCAATAGTTTTTGATGGAAATGAAAAGAAATTCAATAGTTCCTATCTTTGTCACCCTGCATAAGCATACAAAGTTTCAAAACAACCTGATAATGAATGTGCCCTCTGAGGCATGACAAAGGAAGATGAAATGCACAAATACACTAAGTAGAAGATCATTGCTTGTGGCAATGGTTTTTGGGGGGGGTTTTCATGGAAATTCATAAATATACCCTGCTGAGAGTTCAAAAGAGATAAGTTGATGCACAAATGCAGTAAGTTCAAAGGCTGGTGATAACGGCAATAATTTTTTATGGAAATGAAAAAAGCAATAGCTTACATCTAGAGGCCACCCCGAACACACATACCAAGTTTCAAAGTGATCCGATCATAAATGTGCCCTGAAGGGTGTATTAAAGGGAAATATTGAGGCCTGACTAAACTAAGTTCAAAGGTCAGCGGCAACATTTTTTGACAGAAATGGAAGAAAATCGACAGCTCCCATATAGATGTCACCCCAGACAAGCACACCAAGTTTGCAAGCGATCCAATCATAGATGTGCCCTGTAGGGTGTGTCAAAGGGAAATATTGATGCTTAACTGCACTAAGTTCATCGAAGGTCATTGCAACATTTTTTGACGGAAATCAAAGAAAATCAATAGCTCCCATCTAGAGGAAACCCCAAAGAAACATACAAAGTTTCAAACTGATCTGATCATAAATGTGCCCTGTAGGGCATGCCAAAGGAATATATTGAGACCTGTCTAAACTAAGTTCAAAGATCGTTGCCAGCGGCAACATTTTTTGACGGGCAGAAATGGAAGAAAATCGATAGTTCCTATCTAGAGGTCACCCCAAACAAGCATGCCAGGTTTCAAAGCAATCCGATCATAAATGTGCCCTGTAGGGTGTGCCAAAGAGAAATATTGAGATCTGACTAAAAACTAAGTTCTAAGAACGTTGGCCGCGGCAACATTTTTTGACGGAAATGGAAGAAAATCGATAGCTCCCATCTAGAGGACACCCCAAACAAGCATACAAAGTTTCAAAGCAATCCAATCATAAATGTGCCCTGTAGGGTGTGCCAAAGAGAAGTATTGAGGTCTGACTAAACTAAGTTCTAAGAACGTTGGCCTTGGCAACATTTTTTGACGGAAATAGAATTTTGAAGGTTAAAGGGTTAATATCTCCAGATCAAATTATCAGATTCACATAAAAAAAACTATACAGCACAGCACATCAGTAACCTGAATAAATATATAAAGTAACATGACAATCGGATTGATATTTTTGGAGTTATCTCATGCCATTGGGATTGGAGGAATTTTCAATTTGAAGGTTAAAGGTTTAATATCTCAGGATCAAATTATCAGATTTACACTGAAAACTATACAGCTTGGCACATCAGTAACCTGAACACAAATATAAAGTAACTTGACAATCCAAGCAATATTTTTCAAGTTATCGAATGCCAAAGGGATTGGAGGAATTTTCAATTTGAAGGATAAAGGGTTAATATCTCAGGATTAAATTATCAGATTTACACCAAAAATCTTTACAGCTTGGCACATCAGTAACCTGAACACAAATATAAAGTAACTTGACAATCCAAGCAATATTTTTCAAGTTATCGAATGCCAAAGGGATTGGAGGAATTTTCAAATTGAAGGATAAAGGGTTAATATTTCAGGATCAAAATAACAGATTTACTCCAAAAACTATACAGCTTGGCACATCAGTAACCTGAACACAAATATAAAGTAACTTGACACTCCAAGCAATATTTTTCAAGTTATCGAATGCCAAAGGGATTGGAGGAATTTTCAATTTGAAGGATAAAGGGTTAATATCTCAGGATTAAATTATCAGATTTACACCAAAAACTATACAGCTCGGCACATCAGTAACCTGAACACAAATATAAAGTAACTTGACAATCCAAGCAATATTTTTCAAGTTATCAAATGCCAAAGGGATTGGAGGAATTTTCAATTTGAAGGATAAAGGGTTAATATTTCAGGATCAAAATAACAGATTTACACCAAACACTATACAGCTCGGCACATCACAAACCTGAACACAAATATAAAGTAACTTGACAATCCAAACAGTATTTTTCAAGTTATCAATTGCCAAAGGTATTGGAGGAATTTTCAATTTGAAGGATAAAGGGTTAATATCTTGATAACAAATCATTAGATTTACACCTAAAACTATACAGCTCGGCACATCAGTAACCTGAACACAAATATAAAGTAACGTGAGAATCCAAGCAATATTTTTCAAGTTATCGAAAGCCAAAGGGATTGGAGGAATTTTCAATTTGAAGGATAAAGGGTTAATATCTCAGGATTAAATTATCAGATTTACACCAAAAACTATACAGCTCGGCACATCAGTAACCTGAACACAAATATAAAGTAACTTGACAATCCAAGCAATATTTTTCAAGTTATCGAATGCCAAAGGGATTGGAGGAATTTTCAATTTGAAGGATAAAGGGTTAATATTTCAGGATCAAAATAACAGATTTACTCCAAAAACTATACAGCTTGGCACATCAGTAACCTGGACACAACTATAAAGTAACTTGACAATCCAAGCAATATTTTTCAAGTTATCGAATGCCAAAGGGATTGGAGGAATTTTCAATTTGAAGGATAAAGGGTTAATATCTCAAGATTAAATTATCAGATTTACACCAAAAACTATACAGCTCGGCACATCAGTAACCTGAACACAAATATAAAGTAACTTGACAATCCAAGCAATATTTTTCAAGTTATCGAATGCCAAAGGGATTGGAGGAATTTTCAATTTGAAGGATAAAGGGTTAATATTTCAGGATCAAAATAACAGATTTACACCAAAAACTATACAGCTTGGCATATCAGTAACCTGAACACAAAAGTAAAGTAACTTGACAATCCAAGCAATATTTTTCAAGTTATCGAATGCCAAAGGTATTGGAGGAATTTTCAATTTGAAGGATAAAGGGTTAATATCTTGATAACAAATCATTAGATTTACACCAA
This sequence comes from Pictodentalium vernedei, assembly GCA_031216915.1. Classification (NCBI taxonomy): domain Eukaryota; kingdom Metazoa; phylum Mollusca; class Scaphopoda; order Dentaliida; family Dentaliidae; genus Pictodentalium; species Pictodentalium vernedei. The sequence continues at coordinate 306,596,479 of CM062290.1, read as the reverse complement.
AAACTATACAGCTTGGCAAATCAGTAACCTGAACACAAATATAAAGTAACTTGACAATCCAAGCAAGAGGAATTTTCAATTTGAAGGATAAAGGGTTAATATCTCAGGATTAAATTATCTGATTTACACCTAAAACTATACAGCTCAGCACATCAGTAACCTGAACACAAATATAACGTAACTTGAGAATCCATGCAATATTTTTCAAGTTATCGAATGTCAAAGGGTTTGGAGGAATTTTCAATTTGAAGGATAAAGGGTTAATATCTCAGGATTAAATTATCAGATTTACACCAAAAACTATACAGCTCGGCACATCAGTAACCTGAACACAAATATAAAGTAACTTGACAATCCAAGCAATATTTTTCAAGTTATCGAATGCCAAAGGGATTGGAGGAATTTTCAATTTGAAGGATAAAGGGTTAATATTTCAGGATCAAAATAACAGATTTACACCAAAAACTATGCAGCTCGGCACATCAGTAACCTGAACACAAATATAAAGTAACTTGACAATCCAAGCAATATTTTTCAAGTTATCGAATGACAAAGAAATGGATACGGACGCCGGATGGACAGACGGGCGGATGGACAGAGAGACAGACGGCCGGACAAAGGATGGACGAACGACGGATGGCCACCCCGGATGCCGGCATTATGTGTCCCATACATAGTATGGGTACACATAAAAACACACTGAAGTCATGAGAGGGTTAAATTAAAGATATTCAGACAGGAATCAGATCAATTTTTTTCCAAGGAACCAGAAAAAAATACAGCTACAGTATTGAAAGGGTTTTTTGTTTGTTCATGGCATCAATAAAAAATTTTGGAACCCACACTGCAGCCTTGAGAGGGTTAAATTAAAGACATGCATACAGATATCATATGTTTTCTAGCACTGAAATGGTTCGTTGAACATAAATTATATTTATTTATTTATTTATTTATTTATTTATTTATTTATTTATTTATTTATTTATTAGTGTTTAAGGTCACATATTTTTGCACAATGGCTAATTATGACCACAACATGAGTATCAACTCAAGACCAGGGGTGAGCGTTAATAAGCCATGTTGCCCATTTTAGAGAGGGTTTGCACCTCCCAAGAAGTGGTGACTGGGTCCTATTTTACCAGTAAAACAGAGCCTGTTTACAGCAGTGAACAGGCACTGCTTCACTTCCCAGGGTTCCCGTGGGGGACTGAACATAAATAAAAATCTTTCTAAAACAAACAAAAGTTCCCCCACAGAATTGACAGATTGTAATAACAAGATTAAATGTTCATAACAGAATTTTTGTTAATTTAAGAACACAATATGTCAATCAAATAGATCTGTGAATGAAATCCTCCAAGGGTGAAACTACTGCAAAAATGCTGACTCATCATTTTTTCAATACCCTCTACTAGGCACCCTGATTGAACTGGTGGCATTTCTTTTTAACAAATCCCTTCTTCCGGTCCTAAAGATGTTTCATACCGAATACCAGTTCTCTGTTCCTTCTGGTTTGGGATATATGGGCTTTTGAATTTTTTTCTGTTTTTAGCCCCTGGGGTTGTCACAGGGTTGTGAAAAAATTAGGCAGCAATCAATTACTTAGGATCCACTTAAACTGCATGCCAAATTTGGTTGAAGTTGGCCCACCGGTTCTTGAAATAGAAATTTTGGGTGGGGCCAAAAATCTTACCCCACCCATTACAAAGCCAAATATTGCTTCACGAACTTTGTTTGAACAAACTTGATTCTACACCTCAAAAGGAAGCTCCATAGCAAATATCAAGTCATTGTACACACTGGTTCATGAGAAGAAGATTTTTAAAATATATTGGAGCATTTTCCCCCACTCCCTCTCAATAGGGCTGAGCATGCTGAGTTGAACAAAAATGCAATGCCCCTTCGGGACCATCACTCACACAAACTTTCAATAGAATTGGCCCAGTGGCTTTGGAGAAGACCAAAACATGGTGTTGACGGACGACAGGCGGATGGACGACAGACGGAGAGCGATGAGACTAGCTCAGAGTTTGTCAAGATGAGCTAAAAAATATAATCAGCATAATGTAAACTTGAATTGTCTGTCTGTACTTGCTGGAAGATATATCTTTTTCCCTTTGATCATAAATAATTACGAAGTGTTACAGGGTTCACTTGGCATTAACATTTGAAAGAAATGTAGTACCTTAATACTGGTAAAAGTACAAAAAAACTATATGTACAGGCAGTGTCAAAATGAACTTAGTTACAGTAAAACTGACTTTTGCGCCTTATCCTGAGGGAGAAATACACATAGAAAAATTATAGATGTTGGTCAGTAATATGAACTACATGTACAATACTTAATTGATCATAAAAGCATTCACTTTCTTGATTGTTTTTCAATACAGTACAGCTGTTGTGGACGGGTCATAATCCATGCATGGGCAGTCATGTCCATGCATGCGTTTATCAGGTAATAAAAATCATCATCAGGAAAATTTGAATTTAATGAAGCACTGGGTTGTACCTGCATGGTGCTTCATTAAATAATTTTTTTTTATGAGTATTCCTGTAATTAGTGTTTGGAATCTAATATTATTGCTTCCAATGAAATATTGCCCATCCGTGGAAAGTGACCAATCCACAGCAGCCATACTGGAAGACTGTAATACGGTCATGATATACATGTATTTACAATGGTAAAAACAAATGAAAACAATATCTGAGAATACAACTATTCACATTTATGTTTGCCAGGTGAGACTGAAAAATGTTGTGAGAAGAAAAGTGGACAGTGAAATTTATGATCTGGTTGCAATTCTCTGGCATTTTTGTAATTATAATTAGAGGCTCTACAGAGCCTGTAATCGCTCACCTGGAATTATATATAAAAAAGTGATTTTCCATAGGCTTTCCATGGTAGCTATGAGCTACAATGGTGACCATGTTTGCAATATTACATCAACATTACATGAGGATCAATGGTAGAAAGTGTCCCAGTCCTCAATCACGTGAAGTTTCAAAACATTTTAATCCATCAAACAGAATCATAGAAATGTCTCTGGTGGCCATATTTTTCAAACAACAAAAAGAGGATCGTTTGTGGAGGGCCTCCTATAGACCATTCCTGCCAAGTTCTGGTTCACTTCGGCTCAGTAATTCCAGAGAGAAGATGAAAATGGGATTTCCCATAGGGTTTTTCTATAGTAACTATAAACTGCAATTGTGGCCATGTTTGCAACACGATAACATTAAATGAGGAACGTTGGTAGAGGATGTCCCAGTCATCAACCATGCAAATTTTCAAAACATTTGGCCCTGTGGTTTCAGAGAAGAAGAGTTTTCAAAATTGACCAATCAAAATCAAGGAATGCTTCTGGCGACCATGTTTTTCATCCAACAGGAATAAAATGAGTAACAGTTGTAGAGAACCTCTCATAGACCATGCCTGCCAAGTCTGGTTCATATTGGCTCAGTACTTTCAGAGAAGATGATGAAAATGTGATTTCCTATAGGGTTTCTGTAGTAACTGTAAGCCACAGTTGCAGCCATAATTGCAACCCGATGATGATTAAATGAGGATCATTGGTAGAGGGGGTTACAGTCGTCAGTCACATTAAGTTTCAAAACATTTGGCCTTGTAGTTTTAAAGAAAATTTCTTGAAAATGCATACATTTATGAATTCTGTTTCAACACAAAAATCAGTAAAAGAAGGTTAAATATTTTGAAAATTACAATTTTTTTCAGACAGTATTCTCTTTCAAAATAGCTTTGGCTAGGTAAAGGGTTACAGGAAACACATTTTACTCCAATTTTGTCATATCTTAAATGATTCATTAAATAAACAAAACTTCCATGCTTTTCCATTCACCTGTCATCAATCAGTATTTCAGATATGTAACTTGAGAGTTATAATGTATTAACTGCACTTGTTTACAGTAGTAGTCAAAATAAATTGTAGGATAATCCTATAAACTATGTATCTTTTCTCTTCCTACACTGATAAGACCAGAAGCTGACATCATTTTCAGGAAAGCTCTCACTGAAAGCTTTCCAGAAAATGTCAGATTCTGATCTTGTCAGGGCAGGAGCAGTAGTTTACTTAGTTTATTGCAGTTATGCTACAACTTAGTTTGACTGGTACTGTATACACAATACTTTTGAGTTTTTTCTCCAGTTCTCAGTGGAGAAAACAGGAACCAACCCTTACCAGATTTTCAAAAAAACAAGTATTTTGCTGACAGTACTGATCTTCGTGCAGACAAGAGAGGCATTGGGTTAAGCATTAGAATATAGCCTCTGGTGGCCATATATTTCCATCCTCTCATAGACCATTCCTGCGAAATTTGGTTCACGTCGACTCAGTAGTTCCAGAGAAGATGATGAAAATGTGATTTCCCATAGGGTTTCTATAGTAACTATAAGCATGAATTGTGGCCATGTTTACAAACCGATCAACATTAAATGAGGATCGTTGGTAGAGGGGGCCCCAGTCATCACTTATGTGAAGTATCAAAACATTTGGCCTGGCAGTTTCAGAGAAGAAGATTTTTGAAAATCCACCAATCAGAATCAAAGAATGCCTCTGGCAGCCATGTTTTTCAACCCATGGGAACAAAATGAGGATCATTTGTAGAGGACCTCCCATAGACCAACCCTGCCAAGTTTGGCTCAGTAGTTCCAGAGAAGAAGATGAAAATGTGTGATTTCCCATAGGGTTTCTATAGTAACTATACGCCACAACTGTGGCCATGTTTGCAACCCGATCAACATTACATGAGGATCGTTGGTAGAGGGGGTCCCAGTCATCATTTATGTGAAGTATCAAAACATTTACCCTGGCAGTTTCAGAGGAGAAAATTTTTGAAAATCCACCAATCAGAATCAAAGAATGCCTCTGGCGGCCATGTTTTTCAACCCACGGGAACAAAATGAGATGCATTTGTAGAGGCCCTCCCATAGACTACCCCTGCCAGGTTTGTTTTCACGTCGCCTCAGTTTTTCCAGAGAAGAAGAGGAAAATGTGATTTCCCATAGGATTTCTATAGCAACTACAAGCTGCAATTGTGGCTACGTTTACGACCTGATCAACATTAAGTGAGAACCGTTGGTAGAGGGATGCCCAGTCATATTTTATATGAAGGTACAAAACATTTGGCCTGGCAGTTTCAGAAGACAAGATTTTTGAAAATCCACCAACCAGAATCAAAGAATGCCTCTGGAAGCCATGTTTTTCGTCGGGAACAAAATGAGGATCGTTTGTAGAGGACCTCCCACAGACCATTCCTGCCAAGTTTGATTCACACCGGCTCAGCGGTTACAGAGAAGAAGATGAAAATGTGAAAAGTTTACGGATGCCGGATGACGAATGTTGGACGCCAAGTGATGAGAAAAGCTCACATGGCCTTTTAGGCCAGGTGGGCTAAAAAAGGGAGGACAGTGATGTATTCTGGAATTGATGAATGAAGGAACCATGCAGAGCTGAGCGGGTTTGATTTTTCAGATTCATGTTCTATCCTTCCTTCCTTTGTGCATGTCATTCTGTGTTTATTACATGCCTTCACATCTATAATGAAAGTGTCAATGACATTGCAGCTCAACTTGCCCAAGAAGGGCCTGAACTAAATAGAAAGATCCAGTAATGCCAAGTCATTCACTCAAACTTCAACAGAAAAGACATCACTCCAAAGCTACAAATGAAATCTGGGGAAGGTGGATGAGGGAGTGGGGCCTGCTGGGTGTACTAATGGAATTGTTGAAAATTTATATGTCAAATCCAAGATAACTGGTGGTGGCCATCTTTTTCAACAGAATTCAGAAAAATTTGATAACTCCCATCTAGACATCATACCAAAGTTACATATAAAATTTGAAAAAGATCAAGTGAGAGTAGTGCATGGAGGTTTTTTTTTTCCAGGTTCGGTTTTGGTTTTATTTTTTTTTAAAACCTCGGTTTTGGTTGTTTTTTCGGTATTATTTCCAGGCCCTTCAATTAATCTAAATCACTACTGTCTTCCTAGAAAAGGCCATAGAAATGTCATATGAGAGCTATTTAAAGTGCTACGTCCTACTGACAGTACTGAAACATAGCACACTTCACTAGCACTCAGTCAGTTGACGAAGGGTTAATATGAATTTGGGGTAGATTGTATGTCATTTGATTATTTTCCTGTTGTATATGTTCTATTTGTTAAATGCTATACATCAGTGGCAGCACCATAGTGGGGGGTGGGATAGCACCCCCCCCCCCCCCCCAAAAAAAAAAAACAAACAAACAAAACAAAAAACTTCAAATTGCTATCTGACACAACCTGGGCACCTTTGAAGGCCATGTTAGGCGTTGTATGCATCTCGACCTTGGACCCCCACATCTTACTTAGCACCCCCCCCCCCCCCTCCCCCATCAAAATCCTGGTGCCACCACTGCTATACATTATATACCTGCTTTATTTTGTGTTCAGTTTTAATTTCGATAAAATAAATAATTTTCACTTGTAACTTTTAAGTTATGTTTAACATCGCCTTAATACAGGGACACCATTCACTGTCCTGTTCCTCGATCCCTCACTGGACCTCTCGCCTCCTTTCGAAGTACAGAGTATGAACTCTCTCTCATGTTGTTATGTGCCAAATAAAATGGATTTACGGCATCAATGGGTATCACATAGGGAATAAATGGTCAAAGTAAATAACCCTATATAATTTTGATTATTAATTTATTTCATGCATTTAATGTGAGATAAATATGACTGGAATTAAAAAATACAAAAAAAAAAATGTTCACGTGTTCCGACACTCACCTAATTTCGTGCAGTAAAAGCCCACAATCACTGGCCATTTTCGTTCTTGTGTAGGCCCCCACCGGCTATTCTCACAGTCGGGGTGCGACTGATACAAAGGTACATGTAATAGTCACAGGGGAGGTATTTTGGCTGAAAATACTGAGTGCGACTTATACATGGGAGCGACTAAAACATGGATATAATTATATGGAAATAATCGCTTTTGGATCTGCCCGTTCTGCTGACGTTCGTTGTCATTTTCAAAATGAGATTACGAGGGGGTCGTTGTAAATTTCGAAGTTTAACGTCAAAGTATGCAAAATCCGTATGGACGGTTGTTTTGGCCCGTCGGTTCAGTTTTTTGGTTTGCGGCAAAAACCGAAACTGAACTGAAAAACAAAAAAAAAACATGCTCTAGGTGAGAGGTGCGGCCTGTAGGATCTGCTAATGGAATTGTTGACAATTTTTTGTCAAATCCAAGATTGCCACTGCCAGCCATATTTTTCAACAAAATTCAGAACAATTTGATAGCTCCCAACTAGACATCACACAAAAACTACATATGAAATTTTAAAAAGATTGGGTGAGAGATGCGGCCTGTAGGGTATGCCAATGGAATTATTGACAATTTATATCCAAATCCAAGATGGCTGCTGGCAGCCATGTTTTTCAACAAAATTCATAAATATTTGATAGCTCACATCTATACATCACACCAAAGCTACATATGAAATTTGAAAAAGATCAGGTGAGAAATGCAGCCTGTAGGATGTTCTAAGTGAATTAAATGCTGACAATTTATATGCCAAATCAAAAATGGCCACTGGCGGCCATGTTTTTAAATGAAATTTGGTAAAATTCGATAGCTCGCATCTAGACATTGGCCCTCTTTGAATTTTCCCTTCCCATGAGGCTGGGCAAGTTGATTTGAAAAAAACAAAATGCGATGTCAGAACAAGCAATCACGTCAAATATAACTAAAATTGGTTTTGCGGTTTAGGAGGGGCAGGTACAAACACCATGTTCACAGACGACGGAGGTGAGTGATCACTCTTGCTCATCCTGACTTTCAGTCAGGGGAGCTAAAAAGATGAGGTGAGAGATGCAGTCTATAGGGTGTGGTAATGGGATTGTTGACAATTTATATCCAAATCCATGATGGCTGCTGGCGGCAATGTTTTCCAACAAAATTCACAAATATTTGACAGCTCCTATCTATACATCACACCAAAGCTCAGGGACCGACCTGGGCATGCGCCAGTGCGTATTTGGTTCTGAAACATCAGGACCTGGCTCTTAAATCTCAGAAATAGGCTTCTCAGTTGGCGCGTAACTTCTCAGATCATATTTTGATATTCTTTCGATGGATAATCGAGAGAGACACTCTTACATATATTATATATATGATTATCATTTATCATTGTTGTAGAGTGCTTAAGTTAATACTTCAAGTCTTAATTACCAAGCATTAATCTTCACTGTGGTTTCTGATCAAGTCTTGGCTGCCTAAATAGGCAGCCAAGACTTGATCAGAAACCACAGTGAAGATTAATGTTTGCTATAGTGTACTAAATGAAAATGATGAGAGCTATTACATACTTGCAGTGTGTGTGTTACAAACAGCAGTGTGGCTCCGTAAATTGAAATCTGGCACATGAATTGAAAAAATAGGCTCCGAGGCTGGAGCGTATTTTAAATAGTCCTGATCGGTCCCTGAAAGCTACATATGAAATGTGAAAAAGATCATGTGGGAGATGCAGCCTGTAGGGTGTGCTATTGGAAATGTTGACAATTTATATGCCAAATCTAAGATGGGCACTGGAGGCCTTATTTTTCAACGAAATTCAGAAAATATTGATAGCCCCCATCTGGACATTGCCCCAAAGCTACATAAGAAATTTGGGACTGATCAGGTGACAGCCTGTCAAGTTGAATTATTAAAAGGATACTCAGCTTTTCATTTGACAACTATCAAAAAAAAGAACACATTTTATTGGCAACCAAATTTGCTAGGGGAAACCTGTGTTATTATATTTTCCCCTGAGTACCAATGTGTTCTATGTGCCTACTGGCACATAGAACACATTGAAACTCAGGGAAATTTTTAGCTATCTCTAAGGATTCAAAATGTAATTGCAGTGCACGATTTGTAGAAAATTCCAGTGAAATTTTGCTTGTATTTAAAAATAGTCTGTCAATGATTTCCATTTCGCACACGTGTGCGGAACAGATTTTCATTTTCCACATGGCGCTGCTGTAAATGGGGATTTCAGAGAACAGGCATGTAATAAAGTGGAATGACGTTACCCTAACCCGACAATGCTCCAAGAAAGCACAACAGGGGAAAGGTAAATTATCAACAGAACACCCATAGAGTGTGGTTTCACCCAGACAATAACCTCTGACACTAACCATCTGACGTTAAGATTCTCTATTTCAGAGGGAGATTCCTACAATAGTTATTGCTTTTTATTTTGATGGAAATTCTGTCAAGATGTAAACAGCAAGGCTAGTATACCAAAAACAGAGAAGTTGGAAAGGCATCACAAACTTTTTTTCCTTTGGGTTACAAACATGTTAGAACGTGTCCTACGATGACAAGGTTACAATGTAAGCTCTTTATTTCCATTCCTGTGTTTACTTGTCGTACACTCCTTGGAACTCGACTCTGGATAAGATCAAGCAGCTGTAATTGAAATGATTTCATATGGATGTTCTGACTATACATGGCTTTTACTGAATGTGATACTATATTGCATATGTAGCTGGGTCAAGACAATTAAATATCTTAATGCTACAGCGGAGCCCACTTAATTGCATTTCTCTTAATTGAATAACCCTGTTAACTGGTTGAATGCTAGAAGCCACTATCAGGACTCAACTGAAAAGTGCTCATCAGTGGGAGAAAAATATTAACACAAGAGGCCCGAAGGGGCCTTAATCGCTCACCGGCCAAAGCGGTTCAAAGAAGTGTTTGGGATCACATTCAGTTAGACATGGTTCATCAACACTACAAAGGAATGAAGCCATGCAAAGGCAAATTTCATGGAAATGGATCTGAACAAACCTGAACCTAACATGCCTCCCCTGCCCCCCCCCCCCCCCCCACAACCCTGCCCATAAAGAGCTCAAATAATAAGCCAGGGACTCAAATTGAACAAACTTGAATCTGATCCCTCTTGAGATGTTACAAATGTATATACCAAATATGAAAGAATTCTGAATGGTGGATCTGAACAAGGAGGTTTTTAAAGAAATGTCCTCACATTGCATTAAGTTAAACTTTGGGCTCAAATGGAGAGTCAAAATATTAACCCAGGGACCCGATTTGAACAAACTTGAATCTGCATGACCCATCTAGAGATGTTGTATACCAAATATGAAAGGATTCTGATTGACAAATCTGAAGAAGACTTTTAAAAGAAATTTCCTCATATTGCTCTAAGTTAAAATTCGGGCTCCCATAGGAAGCCAAATATCAACCCATAGACCAGATTTGAACAAACTTGACTCAGACCCTCCTAGAGATGTTGTATACCAAATATGAAAACATTCTGACTACAGGGTCTAAAGAAGAGGATTTGTAAAAACCAGAGGCCCAAAGGGGCCTTAATCGCTCACCGGGCAAAGTGATTCAAACAAAGTGGTTCAAAGAAGTATTTTGGGTCACATTCAGTTAGACATGGTTCATCAACACTACAAAGGAATGAAGTCATGAGAGACAAATTTTATGGAACTAGGGACATGGCTTGAACAAACTTGAATCTTACCCCCATAAGGATGCTGCATACCAAATATCAAAAGCATTCATCTGCTGGATCTGAAGAAGATTTTTAAAGAAAATAGGCCGATGAAATCGTCAGATGTGTACCCATACGCGCAACTAGTAGAAAGCTGTATGACGGAGGGCCACCACGGATGCTGACATTATGTACACCATAGGTATGGGTACATATAGAAATGGTTTGGAGGAGTGTCTAATTTGATGGATACAGGGTTAATATCTCCAGAGCAAATTATCAGATTTACATAAAAAACTATACAGCACAGCACATCGGTAACCTGAATAAATATGTAAAGAAACATGACAATCGGATTGATCTTTTTTGAGTTATCTCATGCCAAAGGGATTGGAGGAATTTTCAATTTGAAGGATAAAGGGTTAATACCTCCGGATCAAATTATCAGATTAACACCAAAAACTATACAGCTCAGCACATCAGTAACCTGAACACAATTATAAAGTAACTTAACAATCCAAGCAATATTTTTCAAGTTATCAAATGCCAAAGGGATTGGAGGAATTTTCAATTTGAAGGATAAAGGATTAATATCTCAAGATCAAAATAACAGATTTACACCAAAATCTATACAGCTTGGCACATCAGTAACCTGAACACAAATATAAAGTAACTCGACAATCCAAGTAATATTTTTCAAGTTATCGAATGCCAAAGGGATTGGAGGAATTTTCAATTTGAAAGATAAAGGGTTAATATCTCGGGATCAAATCATCAGATTTACACCAAAAACTATACAGCTTGGCACATCAGTAACCTGAACACAAATACAAAGTAACTAGACAATCCAAGCAATATTTTTCAAGTTATCGAATGCCAAAGGGATTGTAGGAATTTTCAATTTGAAGGATAAAGGGTTAATATCTCAGGATCAAATAATCCGATTTACACCAAAAACTATACAGCTAGGCACATCAGTAACCTGAACACAAATATAAAGTAACTTGACAATCCAAGCAATTTTTTTCAAGTTATTGAATGCCAAAGAAATGGATACGGATGCCGGACAGACAGACGGATGGATGGACAGATGGACAGACAGACAGATGGACGGACGGACAGACAGACAGACGGACAGATGGACGGACAAAGGATGGATGAACGACGGATGGTCACCCCAGATGCCAGCATTATGTGTACCATACATAGTATGGGTACACATAAAAATTCCTCATTTTGAACTAAGTTATCATTCAGGCTCCCACAGTGAGCCCAAATATGAACCCAGGGCCTTGGCTTGAACAAACCTGAATCTCACCCCCTACGGATGCTGCATGCCAAATATCAAAACATTCTGACTGCTGAATCTGAAGAAAACTTTTAAAGAAAAATTCCTCATATTGACTGAGTTATAATTCGGGCCCCCACAGGGAGCCCAAATATGGACCCAGGGATTTGGCTTTAACAAACTTGAATCTCACCCCCTAAGGATGCTACACACCAAATATCAAAACATTCCAACTACTGTATTTGAAGAAGAAGATTTTTAAAGAAAATTCCTCATTTTGAACTAAGTTGTAATTCGGGCTACCACAGTGAACCCAAATATGAACCCAGGGACTTGGCTTGAACAAACTTGAATCTCCACCCCCCCCCCCCCCCCCCCCAAGCATGCTGCAGACCCAATATCAAAAGATTCTGCCTGCTGAATCTTGAGAAGATTTTTAAAGAAATTTGCCTGAAATACGCTAAGTTCAAGGCTCCTATACTGAGCCCAAATATGAAACCAGGGGGCCAATTTGAACAAACTTGAATCAGATCCACCCCACAATCTTGCATACAAAATACCAAAAGATTCTGCCTGCTGGATCTGGAGAAGAAGATTTTTGAAGAAATTTGCCTGAAATGCACTAAGTTCGAATTCGAGCTTTTATAGTGAGCCCAAATATGAATCCAGGGGGCCGATTTGAACAAACTTGAATCAGATCCACCCCACAATGTTGCATACCAAATATCAAAACATTCCGGCTGCTGGATCTGGAGAAGATGATTTTTTAAGAAATTTGCCTGAAATGCACTAAGTTCGAATTTGGGCTTCTATAGTGATCCCAAATATGAATCCAGGGGGCCAATTTGAACAAACTTGTATCAGACCCATACCAAGATGCTGCATACCAAGTGTCAAAAGATTCTGCCCACTGGTTCTGGAGAAGAAGATTTTTTAATAGTTTTTCTATAATTCATACAGTGCTATCAGAGTTATGCCCATACAAAGCCCCCCATGGACGTGCCTATTTGATTTGTACAAACATGAATTGCCATATAGTAATGAACATCCACATGAAGTTTCGTGAAAATCGGACCAGTGGTTTCAGAGGAGAAGTCGTTTGAAAATGTTCACGACGACGAACGGCCGGTGATAAGTTAAGCTCCCTTCGGTGAGCTAAAAATTCCCTATATTGCACTAAGTTGATATTCGGGCTCCATAGGGAGCCCAAAAATTTACCCAGGTACGCAATTTGAACAAACCTGAAACTGGCTAACCTCAAGATGTTGTATACCAAATATGAATGCATTCTGACTGGTGGATCTGAAGAAGAAGATTTTTAAAGAAATTTCCTCATATTTCACTAAATTAAAATTCAGGCTCTCATAGGGAGCCCAAATATAAACCCAGGGACTCAATTTGAACAAACTTGAATCTGACCCCCCTATAGATGTTGTATACCAAATATGAAAGCATTCTGACTGGTGGATCTGAAGAAGAAGATTTTTAAAGAAATTTCCTCAAATTGCACGAAGTTAAACTTTGGGCTCCAATAGAGAGCCCAAATACTCACTCAGGGACCCGATTTGTACTAACTTAAATCTGACCCCCCTATAGATGTTGTATACCAAATATGAAAGCATTCTGACTGGTGGATCTGAAGAAGAAGATTTTTAAAGAAATTTCCTCATATTTCACTAAGTTAAAATTCGGGCTCCATTAACCCAGGGACTCGATTTGAACAAACTTGAATCTGCTCCCAATAGAGATGTTATATACCAAATATCAAAAGATTCTAAAAGATGGTTCTGGAGAAAAAGAATTTTTTAATTTAAAAAAAAAATTTATGGGTGCTATCAGAGTAATGTCCCTTGTGGTGCCCCCTGTGGACGCAGAAAGTTTATTTGTACAAACTCGAATTGACATATGATAAGGAACATGCACACCAAATGTGGTTTCATTTGGTCCAGTAGTTTGGGAGGAGAAGTCGATAATGTAAAGTTCACGACGGACGACAGCAGACGATGACGGACGGCAAGTGATAAGTTAAGCTCCCTTCGGTGAGCTAATAAAAATGTCTTTTTTCAATTTACTGGAGAGTGCCAAATGGCACTCCAGGTCTGGCATTCTTAATGAAAGCTGTAGCTCAACTTGTCAAGACATGTACATGTATAGTATGTGACACAGCAATGACAAACATCTAGGTAATGACCTGATAACAAAGGTACATATAAAGTATTCTAACGGTCTGTACATAAATACTGACCGTAGCCTGTAACAAATGTATAGGTAAAGTATTGTAAAGGTGGGTGACAGTCAGATGCTAAACTAGAAAAGAAATCTTTGAGTCCCAGAGTGGATCTGACTGAACCCCAAAATATTTGTTCTCATAGCACAGTGATAACAAAGGCACCCCAAAACACACTCTTTCCTGTCCCAAGGTGAAAACAAAAGTACCCAAGAAGTTTCGTGAAGATCAGTTCATAAATACGAGCTGCATAGAAGTTGTGACAAAAAACTGATTGGACCTAATTTCGGTACAAAATGGCCACTGGCATCCATCTTGAATTTTGGACCGCACTCAGAAACACTCAAGAAGTTTCGTGAAGATTGGTTGATAAATACAGCCTCTAGCCCGAGCCGTATTGACATGTGCACTTACAGTACATAGTAGCACTAAATAAATCAAAATTCATCTAATTTGCATAATTTCTGCACGAGAAAAAAACCCATTCTGTATGTGATGTATTCCATTTTACTAAACATTCATACAAAAATTTATTCAAATCAGAACTTTCATACAGAAGTTCTGTACAAAAGACTGATTGCACTAATTTTGGTATAAAATGGCTGCTGATGGCCATGTTGAATTTCGGACCACACCCAAAAACACCCGTTCTCATCCCACGGTGATAACAAAGGTACCCAAGACGTTTCGTAAAGATCGGTTCATAAATATGGCCTCTAGCCTGAGCCGTATAGAAGTTGTGACAAAAAACTGATTAGACCTAATTTCAGTACAAAATGGCCACTGGCAGCCATCTAGAATTTCGGACCACACTCAGAAACACTCGTTCTCGTCCCTAGGTGATAGCAGAGGTACCCAAGAAGTTTTGCGAAGATCGGTTGATAAATACAGCCTCTAGCCCAAGCTGTATTGACATGTGTATTTACTGTGTGTAAGTAGCACTGAACATTCACACAAAAAATTATTCAAATCAGAGCTTTCATGTGGATGTTCTGCGCAAAAATCTGATTGCCCCTGATTTTGAACAAAATGGCTGCAGCGGCCATCTTGAATTTCGGACCGCACCCAAAAACACCCGTTCTCGTCCCACGGGGATACCAAAGGTACCCAAGAAGTTTCGTAAAGATAGGTTCATAAATGCGGCCTCTAGCCCAAGCTGTATTGGCATTTGCCCTGACAGTGCTGAAAGTAACACTAAATACATCAAAGTTAGTCTAATTTGCCTAATTTACGTATGAGAAAAAAACCTGTATTATATGTGATGTATCCCATGGTACTAAACATTCATACAAAAAATTATTCAAATCAGCGCTTTCATATGGAAGTTCTGTGCAAAAAACAGATTTCTGCATTGTCTGTACAAAATGGCAGCTGGCAGCCATCTTGAATTTCGGACCGGACCCCAAAACACTCATTCTCGTCCCACGGTCATAACAAAGGTACCCAAGAAGTTTCGTAAAGATCGGTTTATAAATACGGCCTCTAGCCCGAGCCGTATTGAATTGTTGATGGACAGACGGCCAGACAGACAGGCGGATGGACAGACGGACGAGGACGTTCTCGTCCCACGGTCATAACAAAGGTACCCAAGAAGTTTCGTAAAGATCGGTTCATAAATACTGCATCTAGTCCGAGCCGTATTCAATTGCTGACGTACGGACAGATGGACAGACGGCCATGACAAAAGCTCAAATTTGGCTTTGCCAAAGTTGAGCTAAAAATGCAGGAGGGCAAAAAATCGCTCCCCTCGCTTGGCCTAGGGGAGCGATTTGATCTCAACTCAACCTTACAAAAGCTAAAAGTATGAAAATGAAGGTTTTAGCTGCGACGAGCAGCTCTATATGTGGCAATGCCTGCCTGTCACCAACGAGTTTAAAAAACACCATAACTCCTAAAATACTTGATGGAATGACACCATACTTGGTATGCAAGTGTATCTTCATGATGTCTACACCCTCTCAATAGTGCATGTCATTCGGATAATTTCTGTCACATTTATGGACTTGTCACCAATGAGTTTTTTTGTTACCAAGTTTTTTTGTAACAATGAGTTTTAAAACATTATTGGTGTTGCACGAATCGTCGCAGCTTCGGCACTGTGACAGTGCGTCTTGCTCTATTAATGAATTCTGCCTTGTGGGTTTTGTACATTTTATTTGGTGCTGCTAACAAGGTAGTCTCTGTGAGATGGCTACACTGCCCCTTCCACATCTCTGGGCGGAGATGTGAGAGGGGCAGTGTGGCCGTCTTACAGAGACCACTGACATAGCAGAGATCTGAAAAGGTGTTTCAGCAATAGGCTGTTATGATAATCATTTTTTTACCCTCCTTGATTTATTTAAGGCGAGCAGCAGGCAAGTCAATAAATCGTCCTCCTGAAAATTCCAGGCCTGGCACTATGCAATAAACTGCAACAAAACAATTATTTATGAGCAACATCTTGTTAAATAAAGGCTCCTGTTGCTAGTAGTGTGATTTAAAAAAAAAAAAAAAATACACGTGTTACAAATGACCTGTGAAAAGTAATTTAGCACTCTACCAGTTAATTTAATATAATTTCCAAACACAAAGCCATTTAGCATACCTTCAGTATAAATTTGGCCTGGAAATTGCATGTAGGTTATACTGAATTTATTTATTTATTTATTTATTTATTTATTTATTTATTTATTTATTGGACAGTCTTGACAGCCAGGGTTACCTCATGTAAGAGGTTATAGAGTAAACTTGTGTTAATTGAATAAAAAATCTGGTAATATGCCGAGAAATTACCCAGACAATCACCAAATTCCCTTTGTTTATGGACCTATTTGGACATCAAATACAGGCATTTACTCTATTATATCTAGTTTTACAGAACTCCATGAGCTCTGTCAAACAAGATATACGAGAATAAATGTGCCGTTTGTCTC
Organism: Pictodentalium vernedei; assembly: GCA_031216915.1. Classification (NCBI taxonomy): domain Eukaryota; kingdom Metazoa; phylum Mollusca; class Scaphopoda; order Dentaliida; family Dentaliidae; genus Pictodentalium; species Pictodentalium vernedei. Next base: position 306,579,547 of record CM062290.1, on the reverse strand, counting down.
CAGAATACAGGAAGTGACCAACACAATGTTACTTGAAATAATTCTCACCGGCAAAATGGCGATTCAATCATCAGGCTTCTACTGTACTAGCACCAATGGGTGGAGTTATGAAACGGTTTTTGACTGAATGCTGAGATTAGGAGGGAGGGTGGGGGAGGAATAACCTGTCGCAGGGACTGGGTTGGTGTAGGTCTCCTCGTAAAATGACCATGGCAAATCAGCAGAAAGCAAAAGAATTATTATTATTATGTTACAGCAACCAACACTGATAGGAAATCATTATGCACATCCTATTTCTATTCACACTTCTTACAACAGCTTCATTGATACTTACTTGACAGAGGTTGGATGAATTACATGGTTTAGATGTGTTTGAAGTACTTGAAAAGATTAGTGTGCTCTATCAGTGAATGGCAGATTTCCATATTTTACCTACTTAATCACCCGATTTTAATACAACAATGTCCCCACAAGAAGTGTTGTTGACATGCTGAATCCATTAGCCTTGGATGAGCTTTTTTGATTAACACCCACAAGACGATTACGATTCTCTGTATGTGTAATCATGGTACTGTGTCATTATGCGACAATGTTGCTGGAAAGAGTACACAGAGACTAGTGTTAATCCTTTACTTAACATGAAAAGCAGACGACACTTGCAAACACAATTCTTGAATAACTAATTTTTTCATTTTTTGTCTCAAAAACATAGATTATGACCTCTCATTGGAATGAGCTCGACGCGCTCGTTCCAAAGAGGGGACATAACCCATAACCTATGTTTTTGAGACAAAAATAATAAAAATTAATTGGCGATTTTTGTGAATAGCACTGGTCGGTTTGGGCCATTATGTTGGGTACAGGGTTAAAACGAATACGTAATTCAGGCGTCAACTAGTTAAAACTCAAAAGTCGAGTCAAAGTTGAGACTAATTGCTACTTTATATCAACATTTTCATAGCTATGCCTCAGTTGTTGAATATATTGTAATTTTTTTCATTCACTAAGTTTTTATGGAGTGGACAAAATTAGAATGGGGAAACAAACAAACAAATAGTCTTTGACCATGATCTTGGGTCAAGGTCATTACATACCCTGGATCATTAGCAATCTCTGTGTGAAGTATGCACAAAATCTGTCCAGTGAATGATTTTTTATGGACCGGACAAAGTTAGATTGGAGGAAGAAACAGTCTGTGATTTTGACCCTTAAGCTATGGCCTTGGTTCAAGGTCCTGACACACTCTTGAGTCATAAGTAATCATTGTTTTATGAACAACATCAATTCATTGAATAATTTTTTTATGGATGGGGAAGTTTAGAATGGAGAAACAAAGTCTGTAACCTTGACCTTAGAGCTATGACCTTGGATGAAATTTAAGTTACACCCTGGAATCATAAAGGAATCTTTCTGTGAAGTATGAACAAAATTGGTCCATTGCATGATTTTTAATGACCAGACAAAGTTAGATTAGGGGAAACAGAAACAAATGGGCTTTGTCCTTAACCTGGAAGCTATGACCTTGGGCCAAGGTGACAAACTCTTGGGTCATAAGCAATTATAGCGTGAAAAATGAATAAGGTCAGCAAACTGAATAATTTTTTATTGACCAGACAAAAGTAGGATGGTTGCACTTTAAACTAAATAAACAACAGCAAAGCTAATGCATGTGCTGATGCCCTCGAAGGTAGCAAAGTCAGACTTGCATGTAAATAATCAAATCGAGCTAAAAGTATAAATGGTCTGTAATAGACTTGGTACAAAGTCACAAGAAAATGGGTTTCAAGAATGGTTGTAGTGAACCTCCAAATCGAACTTGACCTGTATTTTGACATTAGTAATAAGCAAATAAAATTTGAAATCGATTGGTGCGGTGATACAATTTTAAATGGTCTGGAACCAAAATCACTATAATTCTTGTGTCATCCATATTTATATGGATATATTGATATGTAGAGGTTAAAATGTCATGCATCCTCCCCTGCAAGCACTGGGCCATAGAAAAATAATGAACTAAAAAAAAAAAACGTGAAAAAAAAATTGGGCAGCACTTTGCCCTATAGGCTATGGTACAATTTACCTTAGTCAGAAACAGAGGCCAAAAACAAACAGGGGCCATAACTCTACCAAACATGAATGGACGAAATGCTAGGTATGAAGGCATCCATTCCCCCAATCTGCCCTATCACCATACCAAAGAACATTAAAATCCGACAACTGATGCTCGAGTTATAATACAAAATGTTTGTACGGATTGGCAGACGGATGGATGGACGAATGGTATGATGTAGATGGATGGACGGACTGACGGAGACCTCCACTATATACCCCTCGAAAATTTGTGTGTGTTGGTGTGAGGAAATATAAACCTGAACCCAACTGTAATGAAAGTGTCAATGACACTGCAGCTTAACTTGACTGTTTGTAGTGTATTATGAAAAGGATAATGTTCAATGAAATAAGACCCGACATATGATAATTGAGAATATGTTAAGTTCTGTTCCCAGTATGCTAAGGTTTTCAATAAGAATAATTTGAGGTGGAGACTGTACTAAAGAATTAAGACCTGAGTTGATGTGGCCATAATAGTTAACGCATGTCAACCAAAGTTACCAGGTTACAGTAAAATCATTTCAAAACGAGTCATCCTATCAAGTTACAATGAAATCCCTTCATAACATTTATTTATTTATTGATGTTTAAGGTCACATATAATCCTTTCATAAATATAACTCACAGTCTTTGCTAAAGGAATCTAGGTCATGTGACTGTTTTGGCAGTCATGGTGGAGCGATCATGACCAAAATAGGAGAGTCTCATCTAGATACCATACGAAGTTATCCTACCATGTTATAATGAAATTCCTTCATAAAAACAACCTGTAAGCAGTGCTAAAGGAATCTAGGTCACATGACCAGGCAGTGGTAACGGCTGAGCGATCGTCACCAAAATATGACAGGCTCATCTAGACATCACACTGAGTTATCATTCCAAATTACAATGAAATTGCTTCATAAATGTGAACTGTAGACTGTGCTAAACAAATCTAGATCACACGCCAGTGCAGCTTTCACGCTTGACTGATTACAGCCAAAATATGACGTTCTTATTTTGACATTATACCGAGTCATCCTATAAATTTGCAATAGCATTCCTTTATAAATGAAAGCTGTAGACTGTGCTAAAGGAATCTAGGTAACACTCCCCTGCGACCATCACGGTTGACTGAACAGGATAGAAAAAGGGTGTTCACATCTAGACATAATACAGAGTCATATTATCTTATGTAGTTACAATAAAATCCTTTCATAAATATGACATGTAAACTGTGTTAAAAGGTTTTTGGGCTTTGGGTCTGTGTCGTGGTCACCGATAGTGAACTAAAGGGGACGTTCTCATCTAGACATTATATGGTGTCATTCTTCCAAGTTACAATGAAATCCCTTCAATAATACGACCTGTAGACTATGCTAAAGGATTTTTTTTTATTTTGGGCTCTCGCTGCCATCATGGTTGACCGATTGAGACCAAAAGGGGACTTTCTCATCAGGACGTTATACACAGTCATCCTACCAAGTTACAATGTAATCCCTTCATAAATACAACCTGTACACTGTGCTAAAGGTTTTGGGCTTTTGCAGCCATCATGGTTGATTCAAAGCAAACAGAAGGGGACGTTCTCTTCTAGACATTATAGTGAGTCATCCTCACATGTTACAATGAATTTCTTCATAAATACAACCTGTAGACTGTGCTAAAGGTTTTGAGGTTTTGCATTCTCGCAGCCATCATGGCTGACCGATTGGGACCAAAAGGGGGCTTTCTCATCTAGACATTATATGGAGTCATCCTACCATGTTACAATGAAAGCATACGACACGTACATTGTGCTCAAGGTTTTGGGTTTTGGGCTCTCGCAGCCATCACAGTTGACTGATCGTGACTAAAAGGGGACATTCTCATCTTGACATTATACTGAGTAAATACGACCTGAAGGGGTGTTTGAGTGTCTTTATTTCAGAGGGGGCGGCAAGTTAAGGGGTCTGGGTAGCTTTAGTTTAAGGGGGGGGGGCATGTTTATTATTTTTTATTTATTATGTAACAATGTTATGAAATATTAATTTTTTTTTTTTTTCTATCTTTCACAGAACATACTGGAAATGTGTCGTACCAGGGTGTCGAGCAACGATTACGACATTCAACAGAATTCCATGTGGTTTCGGGAACTACCAACACAGTCACCTAAGTGATCATACTGGCATTGTTGTACAGGAGATACGAAGTCTAATTGCTAAGAAGTGCATAGAAGTAGTAAAACCGATCCTTACAATATTCACAGAACTACTGAAGCTTCGAGATACTAACTGGAACCTTGAAACACAAGAAGTTGTACCGAGATTGCCAACTTTTTATTCAGCAAAATCCGCCTTTTACAGGGCGCGGCGAAAACAGACTCCAAAGCTCCCCAAAACCACAACTGAAAAACTGCTTGAAGGGAAATGGACTGAGACTTCTGCAGGTCAAAGATTTCTTCTTTTTGATGAAAACATGGGCACCAATAAACGAATGATAGTGTTTGCAACCAACGCCAACCTTGCACACTTGGCCAACTCACCAACTTTTTACTGTGATGGAACATTTTATACTTGCCCAACTTTATTCCACCAGTTATACTCTATTCATGTGATGATTAATGGGACAATGACATCAGTAGTTTTTGCTTTCTTACCCGGAAAGGCAAAACAAATTTACGAAAAACTGTTTTTAAGAATAAAACAAGAGATGTCTGACAAAGGTTTAGCATTGAACCCAGAAAGTGTTTTCGTCGATTTTGAGACAGCTGTCCATAATGCGCTCCGACACATTATACCAAATGTGAAAATTAGGGGGTGCTTCTTTCACTTCACCCAGTGTATATGGAGGAAAGCCCAAAGCACCGGTCTCCAGACATTATATAGAGAGGATGAGGCCATTCGCAAAATTGTCAGAAAGGCAGCTAAATTATATTTCTGTGCATCCATCAACCACAGAGGACTTTGTGGAATATGTGCAAATTTATTCCTTGTGTATAATTCTGTATGAATCATTACCATTTAACCATTGTAACCATTGTAACCATTTTAAACAATTATAATAGTTAAAATAAAATTATTCGAAATGACAGACTTGTTCGTTTTTCTTTAACAACACAGTCCACAAGCAACCGATTAAGAGTACAAATTCCCCCACTAGATTGAAACAGACAATACAGATTAGCCTATTGTATAAACACTCCTGATCTTCTTAATTAGTTTTCGACGTTCCAGGAACAAGCCATTGCGAACACACCAGCAATGGGATTTCAGTAGTTAAAATTTACACCTACAGTGGAATTACATCCAAGTTAACCTTTGGTGACCTCAACCTGAATGCAAACTTTTCTAAATTTATCGCTCGTCACCTCATGAAGAGTGAAATGAAAGCGGCAATAATTTATTATGTTTTTGAATGAGTTTACCTCATAAGATACAAAAAATTAACAAACATGCGTTGTCTTAAGTTAATAAAGCATCCATAACTCGAAATAGTGTGTTATTAAAATGAAAAAGGTCCCGTGATTTGAGCGTTTCTTTTTAGAGTTCGTTTTGATGATAAAATTGACAGCGGAAGTACCGCAAACCGGTGCTCATGTAAACAAAAACAGATTCGCAAATGTGTACGTCTGCTGCTTAGTAAAATCGAGGAAATAATAGCGACTCTTAATAATCTGACAACCATGGTATAAATAAAATATACCCGCCCGTGGTGAACATTTGGTACACCAAGCTACTATGGGTATATTCTATATTCAATAATGATGTTGCAGATCCTAATAACTTCTCTGCAGAAGTCATGCCAAATACTTTGTCATTACTGAACCTATCACTCATGACATTTTGTCTCTCTGCACTCCTATGTCAAAAGTTTTCAGCAACAAAATATCCCCATCATGCAACTGTAAACTAAAACAATAGTACTTTGCCGCGACAGAGCTTTGTGATCTCAGCCTCATTGGTTAAATATAAGAGATTAAATTCTTACTTTTACATGGGCAGTAAAATGGTATCAGATGAAACTGTATAACACTATCCAAGCACTTGGAGTTAACCCTTTACCTAACAAATTGTCCACATTTGCCAGCATAATATACTAATCGAGCAGTTAAAAAAAATATTTTTTGAAAAATTTGAACAAAACCATATCATGTGACCATATAATGTGATGGGCTCGTTCCACTGAGGAGTCACATATGGCTTTGTTGAATTTTTTTTAAAATTCGAAAAAATAATGTTTAACAAAATAAATTTTTGTATCATCTATGGCGGATCAAGTGTTAACAGTGTAACAATATGCTTCTACTACATGTAGCTTGTACATGTATACTCTTGGTGTGTATCTGCTCTGGGCAGATGATGTTGAAGTACACCATTCAATAACACTGAACATTGATAATGATATGACTTTTTCAAAAACTCTTAAGAGCAAACATCTATCATCCTACATATACATGTTACCCCTACAGTGAAGTTATCTGGGTTGTAGTATCAAGTTGAGTTGAGGTCAGATTGCCAGATCAAACGAGCTGCTGCAATCATCAAGTTTGATCCAGTGATCTGACATCCTCATTGAGACCTGATGTGACTCAGATCACTTCACTGTAGCAATAAAAGGTTTATTATGTGACTTATAGTTAGACATCACATGCCAATGTTAGCATTTACAATTCCTCCAACCTTTTTTTGTACATGGGATTGAAGTAAAAAAAGAACTATTTTTGTTTACACTTATTTTTGTAACAGGTGCACACTTAAATACGATAAAAAAATACCATGAATACGATAAAAAAGCCAGACCGCCGTTCGAGCACACTCATTTCAGCTTGTCGTAAAGTACTCTCTGCGACTGGAGCAGCTAATTATGTGAATAATTTGAATGCACCCGTAAATAGTCCATCATACTAGAGTGATACGAAATTTGATTCCACAGTGTGGATTTTACCGGGACCAGGAAAAATCATCAAACAAGTCGTGAGATTTAGCAGTTAAATTACATGACCATATAAGTATATTTAGTTCATCTCCAAATATGTTATGTTAAACTGTAAAAGTATCGCTGTAAGACTATGGTACATTGAAACACCCATTTAATCCTATTATAAATAGCTATATGAAGTCAAACTTATATAGATGGAGAATCCGAAATCTGCCTGAGTGCCTCGTATATAATAAAGAAAGTTACCCAATGTGCTAGTATTTATGCATGTTTATCTCCCCTCTGCATTCAAAGAAATCCCAAACATCTAGGAATGGTGCCAAGATTTCCCCGACAGGCTGGTTTATGCTCTCCAACAGGGGTTGAGGTGGGGTGGGGTGGTAGAGTATTCCCTGACAAACCCATAAAAAAAGGAGGCAGTTTCCCTTGACAATGGGGAGGGGACTGGTCCTCCCCAAAATGGGTTGTGCTGTAAACGCTCCCCCGGCATCACCCCTGCCTTCTGAGACATACATGTAATCTATGTGGAGTTTCCATCAGGATAAAAATGTTCAAATTCTGGAAAAATGAAGTGAAAGGCAAGAGTGCCCACCCCAAAACAGGCCAGATTACAGGCCTCATGTGCACTTTGGCCACCCTTGGTTCTGACAGAAACATCCACAAACACACTTCATTCATTCATTTTTGAATGCTGCAGCTCTACATCTAAAAACAGCCACATGTCAAATGCAACAGCTAAAAAACTGTGGGGTTTTATTACCAATGACTGTCAGCTTCCTGTTGGCCCTATAATGACAGACTGATGACTGCTGAATTAACACAAAAGATTCTGTCTCTGTTGTTTTTCATTCAGAAATGTTAGCAATTTAAAATGGCTCAATTAAACTGTTTTATCACTTTTTTCAAATTCTAATGGTATACTTAAGTAAATACATGTAATTACATAGAATTAGCTGTAATGTTCTCTTTGTGAATATAACCTTGAGAACACTGTGTTTGAAAGACAAATGTCAGTGTCACAATTATATTCCATTTCTTGGGATATAATTTCCTTCACAAAATAAACAGGTCTCAAAGTGCTGTAAAAAACAAATAAAAAGTTTGAAAGTAGGGTGACCAGGTTGACTGGCGTATTCGCCAGGAGTGGTGGAGCGGGGGTGGTACGGGGAGGGGGGGGGCACTTTTTTCACCAATTATGGGTACCCTAATGGGACATATTCTGACATAACGTACACAACCCATATAGCCATATTGACTGTGGGAGATAGTAATATAGTTATATCAAAATTAGCAACATAATACTATTGGTGTCACTGTCCATTTTATAAATTGAGATATTGCACATTGCAAGTTCGCAACTAGCCATAATAAGCACAGACTACATGTATAGTAATAGTAAAACTAGTCCAAACTTGGACCCAAAGTCTGTAATGTAATTTTTTGGTTTGGTACGTCCTTTGGCCAGGTTGACTGGCGCATTCACCAGGGACGGCCAAACCAAAAAATGACATTACAGACTTTGGGTCCAAGTTTGGACTATGGTAAAACGTACGCATGTGTACACCCCTGCAGTTACCCAGAAAAAAAATTGTGCCCCCCTTCCCCACTTTTTTGGAGCTTCCACCACCCCTGGCATTCACCTGATGTTCATATTCATATTTTCAAGATTTTTCATTCACTGCTGTTTAACTCCTTGCATGTTGTTGGCAGGTATTCCTGCCCAGCATATGATTTCTATTGCCACTGAAATAAGTATAATTTGGGCACATTTAATCAAATTTCCGCCAAGTAAATTGAATAGAATTTTTCACCAATGATTCTATGAGTCAAAAATTTAAATGAATTTTTCATTAAATCTAGTCATGGCTGCTTTACAGCAGCCATGGCTAGATTTGATAGAAAATATCTTGAAAATACTCAGCAGGTTGGAGTTAATGGTGGAGTGCAAAAAGTAAAGCCATGGGATGGCCAATACCCAGCCATCTAAATTTAACAAGGACACTAGCTTTCAATGAAATATTTAGACACAGCTAGTTCGCAATCACCTTTCATGATGTTATCACAAAAACAAGAGGCCCCAGGGGGCCTGAGGGCACTCACCTGACATGGTAGTCTAAATATCAAACCAGGGACTTGACTTGAATAAGCTGTATATGCCCCGCCTAAGAAAAGCATATACCAACTAGATGAAGCGATTGTGCCTACACAATACACAGGATTTTCCTTCTATTTTCAGTTCCTGCACTTTAACGTCCCAAAATTGAGATAAACACATAAAAAACAGATTTTTTTCCCAAACAAAATACTTTCAGCCTAAATTTTTTTCTTCTTCTTAAAACGCATAAAAAACGCTAAAACTAATTTCCGGATTTTGGTCCAAAATTTTCTAAGTCCCACCCGGACCCCAAATTTTTGGTGTAAAAAAAAAATGTTTTTTTTGTCTTAAAATTGACAGAAACGCATAAAAAACAAAAAAATTATGGATTTTGGTCCAAAATTTTCGAAGTCCCACCCAGACCCCAAATATTCAGGGTAAAAAAAAAATTTTTTTTTTTGTCTTAAAACTGACCGAAATGCATAAAAAACAAAAACAAACATTTCCGGATTTTGGTCCAAAATTTTCGAAGTCCCACCCGGACCCAAAATTTTCGGTGTACAAAAAAAAATTTCTTTTCGTCTTAGAATTGACAGATACGCATAAAAACACAAAAAAAAAAAATTTACGGATTTTGGGCCAAAGGTTTCTAAGTCCCACCGGACCCCAAATTTTCAGGGGAAAATTTTTTTTTTTTTTTTTTTGTCTTAAAATTGACAGAAAAGTATAAAAAACAAAAAAAAATTTTTTCGGATTTTAGTCCAAAATTTTCTAAGTCCCACCCGGACCCCAAATTTTCAGGGGAAATAAAAAAAAAAATTTTGTGTCTTAAAATTGTCAGAAATGCACTAAAAACAAAAAAAAATTATTTGGGGGATTTTGGTCCAAAATTTTCTAAGTCCCACCCGGACCCCAAATTTTCAAGGGAAAATTTTTTTTTTTTTTTTTTGTCTTAAAACTGACAGAAATGCATATAAAACAAAAAACAAAAAATTCCGGATTTTGGTCCAAAATTTTCTAAGTCCCACCCAGACCCAAAATTTTCAGGGGAAAAAATTTTTTTTTTTTTTTTTTTTTTGTCTTAAAATTGACAGAAATGCATAAAAAACAAAAAAAAAATTTTTCGGATTTTCGTCCAAAATTTTCCAAGTCCCACCCGCACCCCAAATTTTCAGGGGAAAAAAAAAAAAATATTTTTTGTCTTAAAATTGACAGAAATGCATAAAAAACAAAAAAAAAACTTTCGGATTTTGGTCCAAAATTTCGAAGTCCGCAACGGGACCCCAAATTTTCAGCCTAAATATGAACCCAGCGATTTGGCTTCAACAAACTTGAATCTCACCCCCTAAGGATGCTGCATACCAAATATCAAAACATTCTTATTGCTAGATCTGAAGAAGAAGATTTTTCAAAAATACTCCTCATACTGCACTAATTTAAACATTTGGGCTCCCATAGAGAGCCCAAATATCCACCCAGGCAATTCATTTCAATAAACATGTGAAACAATCTTCCAAAGATGTTATATGTGAAATTTTAAAGCTTTTGGAGCAGTGCTTTCGGAGAAAAGTAGTCTTATGTTTTTCCCATTACCCAGTGTTAAAAAATGCTGACTCAGCACTTTTTCAAACTCCCCAAAAACTACCCCATCATAAAACCGATGGCAATTTTTTTTTATCATTCCATTCTGTTGGTCCTAAGGAAGCTTCACAACAAATAAGAATTCTCAGTGCCGTGTAGTTTTGGAGATATGGGCGTTTTCATTTTTTCTATTTTTAGCTCCTGTGGTTCCCACGGGGCTATGGGGAAAAAAATTTCGGCATAAATTAGGTACTTCTGACCCAATAAGCACTCATGTAAATTTTGGTTCAAATCGGCCTCGCGGTTTGGAAAATAGAAATTTGGGGCGGGGCCAAAATTTTTGCCCCTCCTTTAACACCGTCAAATATAGCCCCTCCAACTTCTCTTGAACAAACTTGAGTCTACACCTCAAAAGGAAGCTGCATACCAAATATCAAGTCTCTGCTATTGCTGGTTCTTGAGAAGATTTTTTAAGAATTGGAGCATTTTTGCCCCATCCCTCTGCTCAATGTGAGCCGAAACCTAATTTGACAAAAAATCAAAGTCCGCATACATAACCCCTTCTCACATGAAATTTCATTAATATGCAGCCAGTGGTTTGGGAGAAAAAGCCCAAACACCACCTTCACGCCGGACGCCAGACGACAGACGACGGACGACAGACGAAAAGTGATCAGAATAGCTCACCCTGACTTTCAGTCAGGTGAGCTAAAAACCTAAATATTAAATTGAAAAAAAAAAATCTTGGAACAGTTTTCTATGAAATATGGTGATACAGAGATAGTAATGAGACGACAATAAATTTCCAAGTCCAACAAGGACAATTTATTTATTTATTTATTGATGTTTAAGGTCACATATTTATGCACAATGGCTAATCATGACCGTGACAGTTTTAAGGGTGGAGGAAGCCGGAGTACCCGGAGAGAACCACCGAGCAACGACGAGCAGCTGTCAGCTCCCCAACATCGTAACTCCGCACTGTAGTACAGGCAGGGTTAGATTGGTTGAAGACATGCGTACCATCGACGTGCAGTACGTCTTAGTACACGGCGTCATCGTGCCCCCACGCGGGCAATGGAGATGAAGTGTCTTGCCCAAGGACACAACGCGGTTGCCGCAGGTGGGATTCGAACCGAGGACCTCTCGGCTTGCAGCCTGCACCTCTACCAACTGAGCCACCGTGCTCCCCAACAAGGACAATAACTGTCAAAGGAATAACAGGACATGGTCAGTGCACAACCCATAATAATCCCACAATTGGGCTTTTTCTGACACTCTCAGGATCCAATAAAAGAAGGGGGTGGAATAATAGTAGGGGGTGGAAAATTTCATGGTATGAAATAAAAGTAGGGCGCAGAATAATAGTAGGGGGTGGAAACTTGTCTGAAATTGAATAAAAGTAGGCCAAAATTTATCATTTATTTATACAGAAAGTGTGAGGAGGGGGTAATTTTTTGTTTTGTTGAAAATTGGGTCAACATGAAAAGCAAGATTTTTGCCTATGCTGCAGAGTGTTATCCTTTATTTGCCTGAACTCTTCATACATGTCACCGGTTTGTGACCATCAAAATAAATAAACATAGGGGTCCAAATAAGCATTGTAGGGGTGCGAAGTTTCACAAAATTTTAATAAACATACAGGTATGTTTATTTGGATCCCTAAGTACTGTGACCCCACCTGAATGGTTTCATATTCCACTGATGTGCTTCAAAAGCAGTTACATCTAAAATCCAAAAGGTTTTGTCAATATAATGTTTTCTCCCACACGACTTGCCTAGTGAAATATGTGTGTCTTGGGTAAAATTACCTCACAGTTAATGTATGAGGCCCTCACAGTTCAACAAAAATAACCAAGTTACAGTGAAATTATTCCAAAACGAGTCATCCTATCAAGTTACACTGAAATCCCTTCATAAATGTGACCTGTAGACTGTGCTAAAGGTTTTCGGGCTTCGGACTCCTGTAGCCGTCAGTTTCCCAATTGCATCCAAAGGGGACATTCTCATCTAGACATTATATGAAGTCAACCTACCAAGTTACAATGAAATCCCTTCATAAATATAACCTGTAGACTGTGCTAAAGGTTTTGGGGCTTTGGGCTCAGGCAGCCATGGTTGAATGATCGCAATCAAAAGGGGACATTCTCATCTGGACATGATCTGGAGTGATCCTCCGAAGTTACAATGAAATCCCTTCATAAATATGACCTGTAGACTGTGCTCAAGGTTTTCAGGCTTTGGGCCTCTGAATCCATCACAGTTGACCAATCACAACCAAAAGGGAATGTCATCATCTAGGCATTATATGCAGTCAAACTAACAGGTTACAATCATTCCATAAATATGACCTATAGACTATGCTAAAGGTTTTGGGGTTTTGGGCTAGGGCAGCCATCAAGGCTGAATGATTGCGACCAAACGGGCACGTTCTCATCTAGACATTATTTAGAGTCATCCTACCAAGGTACAATGAAATCCCTTCATAAATATCACCTGTTGACTGTGCTAAAGGTTTTCAGGCTTCAGGCCCCTGTAGCCATCACAGTTGCCTAATGGTGTCCAAAAGGGGCTGTTCTCATCTAGACATTATATGAAGTCAACCTACCAAGTTACAATGAAATCCCTTCATAAATATGACCTGAAGACTTTCGGGCTTTGGGCTCGGGCAGCCATCATGGTTGAATGATCGTAACCAAAAGGGCACATTCTCATCTGGGCATCACCTGGAGTGATCCTACGAAGTTACAATGAAATCCCTTCATAAATATGACCTGTAGACTGTGCTCAAGATTTTCGGGCTTCGGGCACCTGTAGCCATCGCAGTTGACCAATCACAACCAAAAGGAGAAGTCATCATCTAGGCATTATATGCAGTCAACCTAACAAGTTACAATGAAATCCTTCCATAAATACGACCTATAGGCTATGCTAAAGGTTTTTGGGCTTCAGACTCGGGCAGCCATCATGGTTGAATGATCGCATCTAAAGGGGACGTTCTCATCTAGACATTATATGAAGTCAACCTACCAAGTTACAATGAAATCCCTTCATAAATATGACCTGTAGACTGTGCTAAAGGTTTTTGGGCTTTGGGCTCGGGCAGCCATCAAGGCTGAATGATCGCGACCAAAACGGGACGTTATCATCTAGACATTATTTGGAGTCATACTAAAAAGGTACAATGAAATCCCTTCATAAATATCACCTGTAGACTGTGCTAAAGGTTTTCGGGCTTCAGGCCCCTGCAGCCGTCACAGTTGCCTAATGGTGTCCAAAAGGGGCTGTTCTCATCAAGACATTATATGATGTCAACCTACCAAGTTACAATGAAATCCTTTCATAAATATGAACTGAAGACTGTGCTAAAGGTTTTCGGGCTTTGGGCTCGGGCAGCCATCATGGTTGAATGATCGCAACCAAAAGGGGACATTCTCATTTGGGCACCATCTTGAGTGGTCCTATGAAGTTACAATGAAATCCCTTCATAAATATGACCTGTAGACTGTGCTCAAGATTTTCGGGCTTCGGGCACCTGTAGCAATTAGTGTTTGGACGATTAGTCGAATAGTCGAAGTCGACGCGATTTTTTAGTTAGTCGTTCTTATAATTTGGTAGTCGACTAGTCAGAAAATTTGCTTATTATGTCTTTTAACAACTCTCTGCCCTTTTTTTCGGTTGAAAACTCTTGGGATACAGGAAAAGTGACAGAATAACTTCGTGTCACATTGCCGTACACAAGTATTTGTCGGCAAAGATCTGAGGTAACTGGCCACAGGCCTGGTGTTTTGAAAAATCCAGGGTGGCTGAAAATCGCTCACCTGTGACTTACTTAGGGGGGCAAACTGCTGGCATGGAAAAGGTTTTGTTATTTTCAATCGAAAAGCCCCAAATCATCGCTCACTTATAAGTTACCCTGCTTGCAATATTACACGAAACAAAATTAACTTCGATTGAATACGATACTTGCCCTATCTGTGAATTATTCAGACTTTCATGCCTGTTCCACTCGAGCAGAATGAATAAAATTGCCACAATGTGGCAAGACGGGCGGGGGACGTTTTAAAACTGGAACCCCAAACCAGCCATCTCCCAGCTGAGTGAAAAACCCACTACGTGCAATACTGGTGTCTTAACTAGCCCATGAAATGTTGGAATGGTTCTATTATTTTGAAGGATTGTCAGCTTAGCAGTACAGCGGTGACTTGGAATATTCAATAACTGAAAACGTTTATTAGAAATGTATTTATTATATTAAAACCTGTGATGAGCTAATGTTTACCCAGAGTTCGATACAAATAAAATGTTGTGGGGTGTGACGTAACCGTAACGATGATATTGATAATGTTGCTTTTATCTATTTACTCTGCCAACAAGTGCACATGCATATACTTCGAATGCTTTGAGAGTTAATTGGATTATTTCCCTTGGATCATGTTCTTCTTGATAAAAATGCATGAATTGAATTTGATGCTGCATCCGACCGTGAGTGACCGTGTTGACTGTTGTTACGATCGTTAACGTGAAATCCTCAGGCCTGGACAGTTTATTGGAGAATGCCCTCGGGCATTTGTTAACAAATTGCCATAAAACAGATTTGATGAACATGCATACATGTACATGCTAATATTTCGCAAAGATTCTATTCAAGGAATTGCGACTGACCGGTGCAGTTGATCGAACGAGTGTATAAAGTTTGACTTTCCAACAACGCGATAGTGTTTGAGATTCATTGGCTCCGATATCATATTGAAACCCAATTCACCTATATTCTGCTGTTCATACAGGCTGGCCATAAGACACACTATTTTGGGAAATTTTATTACAATTGGGAAAGAAAAGGTCACATAACGGTATGTCCCTATGGCTGCCTGCTCACAGTAATCAAAGAGGGATCAGGGGCGGATCCAGGATTTGAAATTGGGAGGGGGGGGGCATACTAACGCACAGGGCCGACCATGGTAATAATTCACAAGGGGATCGTTGCCTAATCCACCAGAAATTGTTAACTCTGGAAAAAATGGGGGGGGGGGGGGGGGGGGGGGGCATATGCCAGTGCCGCCCCACTCCCCCCTGGATCCACCCTTGGGGATTACCCAATGCACACAGAACAACACTCGAGTTAGGCATGCGAAAAAACGCTCATGCAGAATTAAAATTAGGCAAGCGGTACACGCGTGATGAAATCACTCACCTAATAACACCAGGCCTGTTACGGTAAGTATATTTTCCTGTCTTGTGAGGTCGTCTGACGCCAGGTGCTCACGCACAGTGAAATAGGTCACCAATGCCACGTGTTATGTGCTTTTTTCTTCGTACACCAGTACTAAGTTTTTCGCTTATTTTTTTTTTTTTAGTTTTCCCAATTTTTATTGCCATTCATCAATAAATAACTTTGGTTTATAACCTCGTGTCGAATCCCTCTGATTTGAGGTCGGAAAAATGCGAGATACAGGTCGCTATTACTCTGTAAATTGAGACGCAAATTTTCAACAGTGTTACGACACTGGTTACGACATGGATTTTCGACTAGTAGTCGACTATCACTAGCGACTAGTCGACTAGCAAAAATCACTAATCGTCAAAACACTAGTAACAATCACAGTTGACCAATCACGACCAAAAGGGGATGTCATCATCTAGGCATTATATGCAGTCAACCTAACAAGTTACAATGAAATCCTTCCATAAATAGACTATGCTAAAGGTTTTTGGGCTTGGGCGGCCATCTAGGCTGAATGATCGTGACCAAAAGGTGACGTTCTCATCTAGACATTATTTGGAGTCATCCTACCAAGCCACAATGAAATCCCTTCATAATTATGACCTGTAGACTGTTCTAAAGGTTTTCGGGCTTTGGGCCCCTGTAGCTGTCACAGTTGCCCAATCGTGCCCAAAAGGGGACGTTCTCATCTAGACATTATATGAAGTCAAACCTACCAAGTTACAAAGAAATCCCTTCATAAATATGACCTGTAGACTGTGCTAAAGGTATTCGGGCTTCGGGCTCGGGTAGCAATAATGGTTGAATGATCGCAACCAAAGGGTACATTCTCATCTGGGCATTATCTGGAGTGATCCTACGAAGTTACAATGAAATCCCTTCATAAATATGACCTGTAGACTGTGCTCAAGATTTTCGGGCTTCGGGAACCTGTAGCCATCACAGTTGACCAATCATGACCAAAAGGGGATGTCATCATCTAGGCATTATATGGAGTCAACCTAACAAGTTACAATGAAATCCTTCGATAAATACGACCTATAGACTATGCTAAAGGTCTTTGGGCTCAGGCAGCCATAAAGGCTGAATGATCGTGACCAAAAGGGGACGTTCTCATCTAGACATTATTTGGAGTCATCCTACCAAGCCACAATGAAATCCCTTCATAATTATGACCTGTAGACTGTTCTAAAAGTTTTCGGGCTTCAGGCCCCTGTAGCTGTCACAGTTGCCCATTCGTGTCCAAAACGTTCACATCTAAACATTATATGAAGTCAACCTACCAAGTTACAATGAAATCCCTTCATAAATATGACCTGTAGACTGCGCTAAAGGTTTTTGGGCTCCGGCAGCCATCATGGTTGAATGATCGCAACCAAAGGGGACAATCTCATCTGGGCATCATCTGGAGTGATCCTATGAAGTTACACTGAAATCCCTATATAAATATGACCTGTAGACTGTGCTCAAGGTTTTTGGGCACCTGTAGCCATCACAGTTGACCAATCATGACCAAAAGGGGATGTCATCATCTAGGCATTATATGGAGTCAGCCTAACAGGTTACAATGAAATCCTTCCATAAATATGACCTTTTGCCTATGCTAAAGGTTTTTGGGCTCGGGCACCCATCAAGGCTGAATGATCGCAATCAAAATGGGACGTTCTCATCTAGACATTATTTGGAGTCATCCTACCAAGTTACATTGAAATCCCTTCATAAATATGACCTGTAGACTGTGCTAAAGGTTTTTGGGCTTCAGGCCCCTGTAGCCATCACAGTTGCCCAATCACGTCCAAAAGGGGACTTTCTCATCTTGACATTATATGAAGTCAACCCACCAAGTTACAATGGAATTCCTCAATAAATAATATGACCTATAGACTATGCTAAAGGTTTTCGGGTTTTGGGCCTCGGGCAGTCGTCACAGTTGGCAGATCACGCCCAAATGGGAAATTCTCATCTAGACATCCAGGGACCAGCCTGGGGGATATTTTAGGGAGACTTCAAGTCTCCCTCCAGAAAAAATAGGGAGACTGCAGAGTCATGTAGGGAGACTTCATAGGCAAGTGGGGAAAATTAAGAATATTCATGTACCCGCCGCCCCTTCATATTTTCAATTTGTGGTCCTCCATTAACATACAAATAATCCAGGTCCAGTTGTCTATGATGCATCTGTGCCAGGTTAAAAAATCACAATGTAATTATTGACTGAAAATCCCCCACTGCTACCTTCTCCTTCATGACCTCTCACCTCTTCTTCGTGCCAATCCCCCATCACCCTAAAAGTCTACTAAGCTAATAATTTCCTAAGTCTGAAAGTGTGAACAGGACCAGATGTAAGAAGGTTGCTTGGGAGGTACTTTGTTAGTTAATAAACAAAATACATTCTGGGGTCGAGTATTTTGTAAAAGAAATGTCATTCCGCATCATTTTTAAGGCATTCCGGTGTCATTCCGCGTCATTTCATGTCACTCCGATGTTTAGGAGGACCCTTTTTCAAGATCGTCCACATGCACACTTGTGTCCTGTGCAAAGCTTTTCTTGGCATCACTAAAGCTTTTTTCCATGTGTTTCAATTCCATTCATGTTTTTCTGGGAATAGACAGCCCAACAGTTAACAGTCGTCAGCAAATCGAAATGAAAATAATGTGTTATAAAATACGTCCGTTGTGTATACATTTTCGGCATCCTAAGCGACGTAACCTACTTTCAAACTGGGTTGTTTTCTTGAGTCGCGTAAGTCACCTATTTTCGATTCGACACTTGAAGCTCCGACTGGAATGCAACAAAATAGAAATAAAAAAATCCGCCAAAAGCGACAATGGACAATTGATTGTCGTGTGATTTCAAATAAATGGACGTTTATTTGACGAATTAAAATGCCCATTTATCACACTCGAGCACATTCGATTTTTGAAAATACTCGTTTTCATCGTAAACCTCGCATCACTCAGTTCAGCCTTTTCTCATTTTGGCCAATTTTTAGAGGGCGACTTGTAATCGCCCCGACTATTTTTCTAGGCGACTTTGGGCTTAGAAGGGCGACATAATCGCCCTAGTCGCCCTCACGGCTGGTCCCTGTAGACATCATAAGGAGTCATCCTACCAAGTTACAATGAAATCCCTCCATATTAAACATGACCTGCAGATTGTGCTAAAAGTTTTTGAGTTTCGGGCTTGGGCAGCCATCACGGTTGACAGATCATGCCCAAAAGGGGACGTTCTCATCTAGGCATTATACAGAGGCATCCCACCAAGTTACAATGAAATCCCTTCATAAATACAACCTGTAGACTGCGCTAATGGTTTTCTGGTTTTGGGCTCGAGCAGCCATACTAGTTGACCGATCGCGACCAAAAGGGGACGTTCTCATCTAGACATGGCCCCAAACCTGCATATGAAATTTCGTGACGATCAGAAAAGAACTGCGGGGTGTAGCCCGTGCTAAAGAAAAATGTGAACAGATTCACAGACTCACAGACTTCCGCATGCGTGATGGCAAAAGCTTAACTCAGCCCAAACCATTACAACTAAAGTTATCATCTGGAAACAAAATGTGTCCACAGATGGACAGACAGACGGATGGACAGATGGGCGGCGAGACCATTTACATAATACGTCCTGTTTTTCAACAGGGGTATAAAAACAACATCTGAAAAATTTGGTGTTACTCCGTCAAGGCGTTCGGTTTTAAATGAACGGAAACCAATTTTTTTTTAGAAAAATTGTGTTTTCAAAGGGCCATAACTCTACAGCGGATGGACTGAGAAACACCAATATCGAACTTGAAGTCGGGTCAACCTGAAACCTCCTTGGGTAACTTTGGCAAAGAAAGTCGCGACGTAGAGGGAGACATGCCAGAACTGCCACTAACAGAGAGCGGAGCATATTGATCCACACCCACCGAGGTGACAGGGTTGTGATCGGAAGGATTCGACAACTGCAGGTTCATATCTGGGCTAAACCTGAGGCAGAATTGGAACTGGCAGGAAGGCGTAGCCGACAAGACCGTCCCAAAGGAGGGTCAGAGCATCCACAGCGAAAGCCAGAGCATCTGGACACGAGGACACAAAAGTGTCCACCTGATGGTTCCAATGAGTCGCAAAGAGATCGATGTGGGGACGACCCCAGAGATCGCAAAAGAGACTGGAACACCGCTATGTGGAGCATCCACTCGGTGGAAAAGAACCTGCCCCATTGGGACAGGGAGTCACCTAGGACGCTCAAGTCGACCGGGAATGTGACGAACCACCACTCCGGTGTTGACATCCTGAGCGAGCAGTAGAAGATCCCGAACCAAATCGTACATGGGAACATAGTGCATTTCGCCCTGGTTCCGAATGTAAACAACCACCGTAGAATTGTCAGACCACAGAAGGACCTGACAATTCAAAAAGCGGGGGATCCACTGTCGAAAACACAGAAGAAGAGCAAGAAGCTCCATCTGGTTGACATGAAGAGCTGCTAGATCCTGGTCCCATGTCCCATGAAGGAAAAGACCTAGAGGATCCAACGTCACACCCCACCCGAGATTGCTGGCGATTACCGTCAGAACATGATCAGATGTGGGGGCAAGTCCAACAAACTCCCTGCATAATCCATTGAACATCTGTCAGGGGAGAAGGTGACGAGGAAGAGACTCCGGTAACAGAAGCACCAGAACCAGAGGATCGACATTCGGCCTCCAACAACTGAGCAAAAAGTGTTCGAGAGGTCAGACATGCAGTTGACCTAGAGGAATGAGATCTGCCACCGAAACGCAGAGATCAAGCAGTCGGGGAAGACTTCGAGCTGATGAAGTCCATCTCAGATGACAAGACGGAGAAGGGATCAGGTCCGACTTCTCTCTGTTGACTCTAAACCCTAATGACGTAAGTAGGCTCAACAGTGTAACGACATCAGACTCCAGAAAAGCAAAATTGGATTGTCTCTGGAGGATATCAACTAGACAAGCCGAAGAAGACACCTTGTAATCGAAGAGAGAACGCATTCCAGCATCCCTCTCGATAAGTCCAACCTGGACTCAAGAGTCTCCATATGGCTGAGGAGTTGGAGTCCCGATCCAAGACCGTCACAGTCTGGCAGACAGACGGATTGGCGAAATCTCACCAGAGGCAAAAAGTGTCAACCTTGATAAAGAATGATGTCTTCATAGCCTTGGAACTCAGCTTAGAGTCCAAAGCGATAAATGCTTCAACCACCTGTACCAACAGGCATGGTCGAAGGCGCCCAGAAGCATGTTTCTTCATAGGCTGTAGGCGTGCGACCAACGATCGCAGCCAGGCTGACACTGTCGGCTGGTTTGACAGTTTGAGACCTGGAAGGAACCCAAACACAAAGTCAAGAGCTGCTCCCAAGTCAAAAGACTGTTGGCTCTCGACGTCAGGACTCGGAACACACATAGGCCATCATGGGCAAACCAGCCAATGCCTCCGATGGTGTGGGCACACCAGGGGATCAGAAAGTGACCTGTTTCCAATCCCGGGAGGCGGCGCCACAGGGGGCCCCCGGAAACCACTAGAGCCTCGCTGGAAGCAACAGAAAAGGCTCTTGGACAGAACCTAAGTGAGCAAGGAGAGGGCTTCCCTTAAGCTCATTGACTGTCGGAACGGAACGACATGGGAACGAACCGACAAAGTGGCTTCACTCCTGACCCATTTACCATCAAAGGGTCACAATCCTCAAATACACCCGATGCGGGGCGACAGGCTGCAGCCGAAAACATGTGAAGCCAGATGTGTAGTGGGGTATCACATACCCCGAGGATCAACAGAAGGTCCAGGCTGCACAAAAAGCTTTGGTCACACAAAACTGGCCATGGGACCAGAGTGCGTGGACGGAAATGCCACAGAGCTCATGGCGACCCCACCATGAACATCCGAATCCAATGAGAAAAACTGAGGTACTCGACGGCTGAGAGACCACAGTAAAGGGTTCGGCCGGCAGTCCCTTCCAACTTCACCAAGTTGAAGTCAGGGAAGGCTGAGGCCAATATCCCACGTCTACACTACCAGACAGCCCTGCAGACCCCTGCCTGCTGAGAGGACACAGCATGGGGGTTCGGTCGGCAGCCACTTCCAACTTCGCCGAGTTGAAGTCAGGGAAGGCTGAGGCCAATACCCCACGTCTACACTACCAGACACCGCTGCAGACACCTGCAGGAAGAAAACTGCTGTGCTTGTCGACCAAGAGGACACAGCAGGGGGTTCGGTCGGCAGCCACTTCCAACTTCGCCCAGTTGAAGGCAGGGAAGGCTGAGGCCGATACCCCACGTCAACACCACCAGACACTTCTGCAGACCCCTGCAGGGATAAAACTTCTGTGCTCAATGACTGAGAGGACACAGCAGGGGGTTCAGTCAGCAGCCACTTCTGACTTCGCCGAGTTGAAGTCAGGGAAGGCTGAGGCCGATACCCCACAACCACACTACAGATATCACTGCAGACCCCTGCAGGGATAAGCCGAGGCCAGCTAAAACAGTGACCGATGACGTTGTAGACGGAACACCAGTAGCTGCAGATATGACTGGAGCTGTTGTAACTGGCGGAAAAGGGGAGAGAGCTACCGGCCTCCAAAGGAGGACTCACAGCCCCAGTGACATACTCAGATGTCGACTAGAGAGGGTGCATAGTCCCAGAACCAGGCATCTCTTCACCAGAAATCCAACAGCTCCCACAGTATCCACCACGGTAAAAAAAACCTGCACATCCCCCATGGATGGAGAATAACTCTCACCAGACGTGGTCGTGTCGGGAGGCCCCGAAACGACAGCGTTCCCCACCCCCGTGGGTGCGGGAGGAGCTGCACATCCCCCACAGAGAGGGTGTAACTCTCACCAGATGTGGCCGTGTTGGGAGGCCCCGAAACGACAGCATTCCCCACCCCCATGGGTACGGGAGGAGCTGAACATCCCCCACGGAGGGGGTATAACTCACATCAGATGTGGTCGTGTCGGGAGGCCCCGAAATGACAGCAACCCCCCACCCATGTGCGGGAGGAACAGCCACGAGAACACACCAAAAGCGAGGGCAAAAGGAATTGCCCTAAAGGAACCGAACTGGAAATAACAGAGGTGAGAGCAGTAGAAGAAAAAGGTGAACTCAACAGATACATAAAGTAGAACACCCCCAACAACGAGAGAAGGTGGCAGAAAAAATAACCGGAGGGTACACGACAGAACCAGACAGCCGACCGACAGGGACCTAAAAAACAGAAATTCACCCCTCGACACAGTGAAGAAATCCTGTCCATACAGTCCGTCATTGACACCTAACTCCAATAATAATAATAAAATTTATCAACCGAAAATTTTATTTCCGAACCGCGTTGACACGATGTCGAAAAAACATTCACGAAAACGGAATATGTAAATAAAATTCAATGAGAATGTGGTTGAAAATATTAACGAGAATATATAAAACATAGTCCTGTTATTATACGATCTTCAGATCCATAATTCCAGTCACAGGAAAATCATTATCGACGAGTTGAATTATTACCGTTTCGTAATGCAAATGGCGGAGACACATCCTCCACGTGTCTCGGACAAAAAAAGAATGATGATTTGATGACTGCCCTGCACATTGGTTAACGGAAGTCATGGATTTGTACTAAGGGAAGAGCGTCCCACACTGGGTGTGCGCCGATGGCGCTCGGCCCAGTTTTGGCTTCTTTTTTCGTGGTGTTTTTTACACCACTTTTCTTTCCCACATCTCTTGGAAAAGATTAAAATAGAGAGTATTTTATTCGAGTTAGGGTCTTCCACTGTAGTGCAAGCCTGTAGTAAACAATTGTAAGGTAGGTTGATAAGAAATATGAAAGTTATTTTCAAGTATTACTACTCTCGTCATGTCAACAACATGTCCGTATTTTAAACAACATCATTTCCAATAACCATTCTTTGCTCATAAATCTTTTATTTTGAACAACACAAAATGAAACTCACTGCGTTTGATGAAATTTCAGTATTTTGCATCACAAAACTAGAGTTAGCTCCCTTGGGTCACTCTTTCGTGTTGGAAATCCGAAAATCATGTTTACCACCATTGATAAATTATCGTGAGTGTGTGTGTGCGGAAGAGAGAGGGGATGGGGGAGGGGGGGAGGGGGCAGGGGAGGGGTCTTGGTGTGACTTTTTACATCCTTATTGCCCTTATAGGGTCCAGCAGAATAATCCTTGTAAGTTGTAAAATCCCTCTCCCTCGGATCAGTAGTTCCTTCTGGCTGCTCACTGTTATGTTTCATCTGAATTTCGGGCGTCAGGGTGTATTACTGTGTAACGGTATGGCAGACGATCGACCAATTTAACAGAATATGGTCAATGAAATGTTAATTCAGACGTTCGCCAAGTCTGATAATGTGGGAATGATGGATCATTGACTATGTCACCATGTTATTTGAAATGTACACGGCCACACGCCCGGTTATACCTACCTTTAGGACCATTCAGCCATCTCGTTTTAGTCGACACTTTGTTAAAAAAAACGTGGTCAAAAAAGTCGACTAATCGTCGATTTTGGGCTTTGATTAATCAACTATGGAATTTCATAATCGCGGCAAGCCTATTCAACGATCGCAAGCACTGGGATGTCAACAACCGTTATATGTGGGAACAGTTTACTCGGAAGTGATCACATGGAAATCAAAAAGCAGATTTGAAGTTTGCCGATGCTCTCATACACTGTGGCATGACCTGCACATGGTCTTTGCGAACTCAGAGAGTGTCATTGATTGATCTTTGACCGAGATTCGATTCGTGTATAATTTTACAATGCATTTCCTGCTTCTGTTTGGTGTAACCCATGATTATTACCGCTGAATATGTTGCATTGGTAGCATAAGCTTTATTTAATGTTTCCTATAGGTTAAACTTCTTGCTGCAATTTATATCAACCATGGAACGCACAGTTACGGAAATTTAGTGCAAGGGGAATGGTGCCATTCAGGGGATCTCAGGTCACCTTAGCAGAAGCCTTGCATCAATACATACGTTGCTCATCAGCAAACTGTAAACTATAATGTGTTTCAATACTCAATAAACTGAAATGTTTAGAGAGGACTGATGTCACTATATGTGTATCATCTTTTGGGGGGGAAATACAAAATTCTTTCAATTAGATAAAAGGGTAGCAACAACACCCAGATTAATAAATTCCATCATCTTCATTAACTGGTAGAGATCTGGAAGCCAATTTTTGGGCTTTACTCTGATGTGCAGGGACTGTAATATAAGGGCCTCATACTCAGTGGATATGCTTCATATTATCTTCAAAGTGAAATTATTTAGTCTGTGTAGATTTGCCTTGTTGCAATTTATGGGGGAGTGCCTACAGGCACTCTGCCATAAATTGTAACAAGGCAAAGACATGTGAACAATAGAGCTGTAGATTAACCGAAACCGAACCGAGGTTTTTAGGTTTTTTAAAAAACCGAAACTGAAACCGTCGACATCCCGTAATCTAAGGTTTTTCGTTTTTTATTAAATACTCTCTTGCTGCAGAAATTCACAGAATGTAGCCATTCCAGAGTAGTGAGAGTACCCAGACACTGCCAATGGCAGTGTCTGGGTACTCTCACTACTCTGGGAAGGCTACATTCTGTGGATTTCTGACATTTCAGCTTAGTTGTGTTTGCAGCTTTCCTCAAGTTGCGTGTAGGTGTCAGACCTCGAAAAATGGCCAAGCACAATAAAAGTTCTGTATATTTAGGTAATTATTATATTGGCCTTCCTGATTCTTCATGTACATGTATTATTAGAGATGAGACGATTAATCGGTGTAACATCGGCACTCGGCCGATAAGAACCCATCGGTTCACCATCGGCACTCATGATTCAACATCGGCCCTCGCCGATTGTCTGAAACTCAGTGAAAGTGAAAGTGTTATGGATGAACTTTCTTCCACTTCATGGGACAACCAGTGGCAAGAGATCGGTACGTAACTCATCTGTTACTGATACCATGTAAATGATGGTTCGTGAAAAAAGGGCAGAATATTATATTAAAGATTTTGATTGTGTAACTGTGTACTGAGTTGTTTTTTATCCATCATGTGAATACGGATGCTCTTCACTGCCCAAACTGTACTTCATTCTGCAAAATGTTGCAATATTTCTTTCAACCACGCTCATCGTCTCATTAAATATATATTGGACAGATAATTCCTCCATTTTAGTAATCCATGTTAATTGTGAAAGGTTTGGGTGCAAAAAGTTTAATATCGGGCCATTCGGGGTGGGATTTATCAACACGAAGCAGCCACTGAATTTTTCTCATGTTGAATTGTGTGGAGCACATGATAAAAATAGATAATGCAGTGCAACATCATAACTCGTGTGTCACAATCCCATATATGGGTTTACCGAAAAGAAACTCCCACTTTAAAACGTGTGGTTCCAACAACGGCTTTTGATTTTCGCTAAACATTTTCTTCCAAATAACTGATAGTCGACTTCAAAGCCTGTGTAGGGGGCGATTCGGCAAAGACCCGACTTTGAAATGAATGGTTTCCATTGTTGATGTAAACCGCATCAAAGGTTCAGAACACAATTTACCGTGACAATGCACGTGATGAGTTCTCGACTCAGTTGTTAGCTGTTTATTTTAAATCGAAAATATTCTGCACTGATGGTGCTTCATTGACATAAAATTAACCCTTTGATGTCTGTTATTTAATTTATTTAAGTGAGTATTACCGTACTGATTCGTGTCGAAGCCCAGGGGGTGCTTGCAGTGGATAAATTGCAAAGTGGTGGTGATGGGGGGGGGGGGGGGAGGGGGGCTTAGTGCTTGCAAGTCGCATTGGGATGCGTCGGAAATTGTCGATATAAGACAAGTAAGTATCCACTGGGTATGTTACGTTTCTTTGGAAACCACCTACCAATTTTATAGAATTTGCTTTAAAAATTCTCATAATTATCTTGTACATACAGTTCAGATTTCGGGTTTTAATTTAAATTTTAATGAATAAAACAAGCAGAAAACCATGTGGTGTTTTCATTTTTTTTTTTACTCTCGAAGCCAGAAATGGACGTAAGTTGACAATCAACACTGCAAACCACCCCCTTGAAAACAGGCAAACATAGTCTGTTTAAAAATAGCTGTTTTTTTAATATGTACATTTTATTATGAGAAAACAAAATAAAGCTTCACACAAAATCAATAAAAAAATTCTTCATATGAAGACCAGATAAAATTTACACAGCAGAATATGAATAACAAAATAGTTGCCTCCCTTGGCAAATTTGAAAATTTGATTTTACACTGAAAGTCATAACTTCACATGTTGCAGAGCATGATGAAATGATAAATGAGCATGATTTATTGAACCAATATGTCATAAATCATATTCCTGGTTATATTGTTAAAAAATTCTCAAATACCAGAGTTGTAATTATTTTTTATTTTTAATTACCACTTTCTCATTAATTTCTGAATACCTGTTTTTCACAATGAGATGTGCACGCTCGAACGTGGCAGTGTTCTTTTACAATGAGTTGTGCCCTGCTTGAAAGTGGCAGTGTTCAATCAGTATCTTTCTGATGATATTCGACCACTGAAAACTGTAAAAACTATATGTTGTGGGCGTGTTTCAGACAACTATTGACAGCAGCCTGCACTCTCATTTGAAACAAGTGACAGCTTCCAAAAACGAGGTCGACAAAAAAATAAACAAGTCAATTTTGCTTGGGATAATATTTTAATGAAGACTTATTACACTGAACACAGACATAATGTATTACACAAAAGACGAATTTAACAACACAAAAATCTCAACTCCAAAAAATATACATAATACAGTATTGCAGTTCTATTTGGTAAGTACAGTGTTGCAACAAGTCAAGCTATTTTTCCATTTGATGCCTGTAAATTTGACGGCTTGTCTCAAACAACTTTCGTCCAATTTGAAACTTGGGGGTGGGCTTTGACTCGAGTAAGGCACCCTGGTTCACAAATCTGAAAAAGCGGGGGGTAGGCTTTGACACGAGTATGGGCTTCGACACGAGTCAGTATGGTAAAAGTGTGTTATCTTCAGGGTTGATGGGGATTCTGATTAAGGTAAATCACCCAGTTTCTGCAGTCAGCTTGAATAATAAAGAAACCATCTGACATCGGCATTCGGTATCGGCCGAAATAATCGGCATTCGTCTGATGGGGCATTTTACTAATCGACTCATCTCTATGTATTATAGCTTATTTCGGGCATTCATTGAGTTTCATTCAATTTCACTACCATTCAGTTATGACTCCGGACATAAAAATGAGTTTTATTGAATTTTACTTGGCCTCATGAACAAACCGAAAACCGAACCGAACTGAGGTTTTACTCCACCTGAAAAACCAAAACCGAAACCGAACAAGAAATTTAAAAACCTACAGCTCTAGTGAACAAATTTTGATGGTCAAAAATAATTTAGCACTCGACCAGTTATTGCTGTTTGTCAATGAACTATTGCAGTGAGCAATTTGTTCCAAGGCACAAAATAATTATTTTTCCAGTGCAGTTTAAAATGTCCTGCCCCAAGTAGTTGATACAGGTCATTGTAATTTGGTGCAGGTCATTTTCAACATATTGCTCTACACATTGTAAATTGATATATGGTGACTCCTTAATGAAGAAATGACTTGTTAATTTGCAATGGAATTTAATCCTTTGAACGTGAGAGGCTGGTTTACCGGCCCAGGGACATGGTATGCCACACTCGCATTAAGTAGGATGCCTGCCAATTTAAGGGTGGGTTAGACCAATCAATCTATTCAATGTGCAGGCCCATCCATGGCTGCACGTTGAAAATATACATTGATTGATCTACCCCCCAAATAATGAATATGGAATCTTCTATTTGCTGCATTTCAACTGACATGGAAGATACCACTAGTGTTCAAAGGGTTAAATTTATACCGAATTACCAGTGTTTTTTAAACTCAGATTCTAAAATTGAGCAGATTTTTGTGTCGGTCAAAGTGTCCTGTAGATTTCAAAATGTGTAGGTCAAAGTAAGTTTGGTGTTGGTCATTGTACTTGTCCCACCACTTATTTTGAGCCTTGATTTGTTCAGCTTTGCAATTTGTGATACAAATCTCTGTTCAGCAATATATTATTCTACACTGATTAACAAAGCAGTAATGCAATTATTTTTTGGCAAAAAGAAAGTCTATCAGCTGTGATGTTCCCACCAAAAATGTTAATCTGATGAACTGTAAAATAGTGAGATTTCTAAACAAAAATAGGGCAACTTTAATTTTTACAAATGAACATGTATGCAGCTTAAGGAGAAAAATTTATTGACTTCAGTAGTCAGATTCTGTTAAAACTCTTAATGTTTAGACTCATTTAACAATGAAAGTGTCAATGACACTGTAGCTCAACTTGTCAAGACAAAGACATGTACATGTATAGTATGTGACGCAGCAATGACAAACATCTAGGTAATGACCTGATAGCGAACGTAGTGAGCGGCCGAAGGCCACGAACGAAGAGAGCATAATGGTAACGTGTGTGTATCTGTGAAAATATAAGATCGAAATTTAGAATATTTCAGAAAAATATATAACCATGCAATCCAAAAATCTGTGTCCGGAAGTTAACACCATGGACGAAAAATAGGAGTCGAAGTTGATCAAATTGTATTGTTTTCATTGGTAGAAATCGAATTAGATTTCTGAAAAAGGAACAGGTGAACGTGCAGGAATAGCGTCACCCATAGATACGGATATGGCGTCATCTGGCAGGTTCAGTCAAAAAATCGAAACCACGACAACACAAAAGAAACGCAAGTTGCGCTGCATTTGTCGTTCATTTTTTAAACTTCAATTGCTTGTACAAAACAAATCAAAATTGTTGGCCACAAAGTCGCACGCTTGTTAATAAAATATCTAAGAACAAGTGTGTCTGCAAGAAATTCTATAATTTTAAGTATTTTCCTTTCGCGAGACGTTTAAAAACGACGAGTCGATGTTTTCTCGCATTTCTCATTTCTGACACTCTTTTTTTGTAAACAAAAGGTTTACCCCTCTTATGACGATTTCCTCTGGAAGATACGTAATATACAATTAAAAGAGGGACACAATAGGATTCCTGAGACTTTGCTCTTCATTGCAATGCATTGTACTGTTCGGATCGTATTTTTTTCCCTTTTTTCTGACGCAATAAAATTTTTGAACGATTTTTTCCACTTTAATATTTATCAAGAAGTTACGGTACCGGTACCTGGTAATGATATTTCGAACACGAACGTTTCATTTTTGAAGTTTTGAAGTGATACAGTGTACAGAAACTTACACCCAAGCACCTCCACCGCAGTGGAAACTCCACAGAAAATTGTTGCTTCTTTCGGATTGACCCACTTTTGCGTCATGCGGTGCTTCTTGTAATGTTGTATACCAATTTTGGCCTGGAAAGACGGTTTGCCGTCTTCGGGCTGTGATTGCAAGAGACAGTAATCAATACGTGTACACGCAGTGTTGATACATTTTGTTTTTGAATATAAAATCATTCAGTAAATAGTTCATGACTGATTTCTTCGAAAGATAAGGAAGATCAGAAGGTGAACTACTGTCGTGTTTGATCAGTGACAGTCAGTCTGTCAGTGTCAGTCTCCAAATCCAATTCCAAATGCATTTGCAATTTAAGGCGACCAGCTAAATCGGACTACAATTACAAATTAAATCGTCGGAAAACCTAATTCCATAAATTTAATACCAGACAATTTTACTTACACTCACTGATACTGAATTCATTTTCTATCTGACGTTTAACAATCCAGTGGCGGTGCCACTGGAGGGGGATAGCTGTCCCTCCCACTCCCCCCCCCAATCAAACTTCAAATTTCTATCTGACCGTGGTTTTCCCACCCAATTTCACACTGCAAACGACACGCAACAATACACGTCATGTCGGGTGTTGCAGAAATGTTCAGATATCGCTCCCACTCCCAGGGCCTCCAAATATAGAAATCTTTCATGGGGAGAACTCCAAATCCCCACACACGCGAGGGGGGGGGGATCCCGTTCCCTCCGCCAGCTATAAGGCCTGTGGCATTTGGGAGATTCCTTCCACATCTTGACCTTGGACCCCCACCCCCAAAAGTCCCCCATAGCTTACCTAAGCCCCCCCCCCCCCCACCCCTCCAAAAAAAAAAAAATATTGAAATCTTGGCGCCGTCACTGTAGCGATCAGTCGGTATCAAGAAAACCTGTGATGGAAAGACAATGTGTTGATCACATTTGCAGAAAGGCTACATAAAATTAAGCTACATAATGTTCTAACCAACTTGCAAGTTAAAAATACAACCACAGATTTGGGCTCGATAGGGGGTGATTGATGCCCCCACCCCCCAAAAAGACCCTTTCCAACCTACTTAGAACCTGAAGTGTAGAGGTTGAATGGGTGAGTGTATTTGTTGCACCTCTCCCCCCCCCCACCC
Organism: Pictodentalium vernedei; assembly: GCA_031216915.1. NCBI lineage: Eukaryota > Metazoa > Mollusca > Scaphopoda > Dentaliida > Dentaliidae > Pictodentalium > Pictodentalium vernedei. Next base: position 306,548,209 of record CM062290.1, on the reverse strand, counting down.
CACTCCACCTTTCAGAAAATTTCAACCTCCTTGAACTACATGGAGGGCCTACTTGAAAATACAAGAAGTGATATGGAGGCAGAGTGTGGGTATTTTAATTAATGCCTCCACCCAAATCCCATCACAGATTACTGAGTTATGAAATTTGAAAGTGATAAAAAGTCAGAAATCTTCGCAAAAAAAATTGGGAAAACAATCTTTTCTTGCTGCTAAGAATTCACCATAATTAGGAAATTTTCAAACACAAAAAGAAAAGATGCAATCAGAAATTCACGCTTTCAAGACCATGAAGAAATATTTGAAAGGGGTAACAGCATGCACGCAGAATTCATCAAATTGTTAATTGTACTTTCTTAGGGTACTGCTAGAAAACCTCTGTGTGGATGGTGAGGGCGGGGCATAGAGAATAAACTAGAATTTCACAACAAGACCATAAAAATATACAGACTCGTGGCAAGTAACTAGAATTTTTGGTGAATAGTAATTACTGTGAACACTAGTTAGAACATATTGGCCGTGGTGATTGCTGGGGGGGGGGGGGGGGGAGGGTGGTGAAAATTGTAATTTTGAAGGACCATAACAAATTTATTTGAAAAGAATGTTATGATGGGCAACAAAACTTTTGCCAAATTGTATTTATTGATGTCGGAAGTAGAAAATCACAGGGCTGTGATGCTGCTGGATTATTTTCTTATGACTTGGGTCTAAATCCTCCTAAGCAAGTCCCTTCAGGGTTGAAATCACAGCATACCACTCTGAATTTATTAATTTTTTTGCAGGATACTATATTTTTTTTAGAAACTACTGTATAATTATTTATTTATTGTTGTTTAAGGTCACATACTTATGCATAATGGATAATCATGACCGTGACAGTTTTACGGGTGGAGGAAGCCGGAGTATATGGAGAGAACCACCGAGCAACGATGAGCAGCTGCCATCTCCCCAACATCGTAACTCCGCAATGCAGCACAGGCAGAGTTAGATTGGTTGAAGACATGTGCACCATCAACGTGCAGTACGCCTTAGTACACGGCGTCATCGTGCCCCCATGTGGACAATCGGGGTTAAGTGCCTTTCCCAAGGACACAACGCGGGAGTCCGAATTGATCGCTTAGACGGTCACCCATCCGAGGACAAACCGGGCTCGACGTTGCTTAACTTCGGTGATCTTGACGAAAACCGGTTACCACAACGCCACCGCGCCCCCAACTACTGTATAAGAACCTGTTCAACTCATAGACGGATTGCACCCCAGGGATTTGTGTTGTAACTTTTATTGTTTTGTGAGTTCTGTTCTCAAAAAGTGTGCACAATAATTGTTGTAAAGGTTTGTGATTTAAGGGTGATATGCTCTCTCCAGGATGTATCTCTTCTCCAACTCCAAGCTTCTCCAATTCCCACCTCAGTAAAGTCTCTTAAACAAGCCTTCGGCCTGGACAGACTTTTCGGTCTGATTCAGTAGGGTCTTGCTCACCATAAAGGTGTTGAGGAATTCTATTAGCATCAAACTGTAGTTCTTCTTTTCATTGCATGGGTGGGTCACAGTGAAATTGGTGGTGTGTTGGCAGTGTGGTTGTGGGTGGGGGGGGGGGGGGGGGGCTTGGGGTTGTTGAGAAATGTGGTGACTGGTGAGAGCGATCTGTATTCCATATTCTAATTCTATATGCATATTCTTCCATTGACCAATGTCATTATGTTTCTTGTGTCAACTTTATTGGGAATATGATAGGGGGTATACTCCTGTGACTGTCATCCATATAATAGCATGGTGAGGACTAATAGTACAGGGTGGAATATTATACTGAAGGTACAAACTGACTTCATAACATTTCAAAGTGCCACATCTTGGATAAATAACCTCAAAATTCCAACATAACTCTAACTATCTACAGCTATGGAAGATGTTACGAATTTAGTCCAAAACAGTGCATTATGAGAATTAGACTGCAGTCCAGCCTGGTGAAATGAATAAAAATAGGGGATCAAATCAGAATAATATGGAGTAGAAAATACAAAAAAATATCAGTACTACAGAAATGATCATTTAGAACGTATGAGTAGGAATCAAGTACTTTCCCGACTGATGCACCATTTCATTCTTCTGTTGTCTTTTTCACTCAAGGATTTATTGTCAATCCCAGTCAGCAGCCTCTTTCGGATTTTCTACTGCTTCTCAAAGCTATATATCAAACTTTCTCATGCAATGGGTGTTACATGTTCCAAGCAACACAGTGAGCACACTGCTCTGGTACGCATGGACAGTCCAGCCAGCTGAAAGAAAGGTTGCCAGCTTTGAGAGAGTGACCTTTTGGAAGTATCAGTCACAAGTATTTAACATTATTTTCCCCACTGTGCAGCCTGAGTTGTGCATGATATTACAAAACAAATAGTTGTTGGTTTGAACAATGAATAATAGTACAAAATGAAACCAAAATGAATGAATGTGCATATTTATTAAATAAAAAATTTAATTGAATTATATTTTGTCACCTCATGAAATAGGAGACCCATCAGTTCAATATAAAAGAGTCTAGATTTTATTTTCCCGCTCTGACCGACTTAGACCCCGTAAAACTGTCACGGTCACGATTACCTGTTGTGCATAAGTATGTGACATTAAAAACCAATAAATAAATAATTAATTCTAAAGGCGGTGGATTCATTACTTAATGCTATGTTGTGATCAGTTTTGCTTATAAATGTTAAATTTAATAGTTAATACCTATTTTTTTCAAATTATACCTCTGGCAAATAAACTGCTATGAATATTGCCATGGACATTCTATTATTTTTTGGGCACAAATTTACTTTTTTCTAAAGTGTTCAAAATGGTTTTGGGTACGAAATCACTTGGGTACGAAATGATTTTGGTGATGGGTATACGGAATTACACACACACAATGACATCCTCTGTATATTTTTTATTCAAATTTACAAAATACAGTACGTGGAGAGTGGATTGTAACAAAATGACCCGTGGGGTGGCGTTATCACCAAAGTATTACTTTCAAATTCTGCACACATGGGCAAAAAACGCAAACAATGCTTCAGCCAATGGCCCTCCGAGTGTAACCCAGGGATTCATTGGCTGGAACTTTGCTTGTGCTTGTTATGCTTTGCAACAAATTTGCAATTATTGCTTGGGTGGAATCTCCACTCTGCGGGTGATTTAGTGATAATACACTCTGTACGTACTGTAAGTTGTAACTACGTTCGCACTTTAGGTAGCACCTATTTCATATTAACAAAGGTACATATAAAGTACTGTAACGGTCTGTACATAAATACTGACCGTTGTCTGTAACAAATGTATAGGTAAAGTATTGTAAAGGTGGGTGACAGTCAGATGCTAAACTAGAAAAAAATCTATGAGTCCCAGAGTGGGTCTGACTGAACCCCAAAATATTTGTTCTCATAGCACAGTGATAACAAAGGCACCCCAAAACACACTCGTTCCTGTCCCAAGGTGAAAACAAAGGTACCCAAAAAGTTTTGTGAAGATCAGTTCATAAATACGAGCTGTATAGAACTTGTGACAAAAAACTGATTGGACCTAATTACGGTACAAAATGGCCACTGGCAGCCATCTTGAATTTTGGACCGTACCCAGAAACACTCATTCTTGTCCCAAGGTGATAACAAAGGTACCCAAGAAGTTTTGTGAAGATCGGTTCATAAATACAGCCTCTACCCTGAGCCGTATTGACATGTGTGCTTACATTGTGTAAGTAGCACTGAATAAATCAAAATTCATCTAATTTGCATAATTTCTGCACAAAAAAAAACCCTTACAATATGTGATGTATTCCATGTTACTAAACATTCATACAAAAATTTATTCAAATCAGAACTTTCATACAGAAGTTCTGTACAAAAGACTGATTGCACTAATTTTGGTACAAAATGGCTGCTGGAGGCCATCTTGAATTTCGGACCACACCCAAAAACACTCGCTCTCATCCCACTGTAATAACAAAGGTACCCAAGAAGTTTCGTAAAGATTGGTTCATAAATATGGCCTCTAGTCTGAGCTGTATAGAAGTTGTGTACAAAAACTGATTAGACCTAATTTCGGTACAAAATGGCCACTGGCAGCCATCTTGAATTTTAGACCGCACCCAGAAACACTCGTTCTCATCCCAAGGTGATAACAAAGGTACCCAAGATATTTCGTGAAGATCAGTTCATAAATACAGACTCTAGTCTGAGCCGTATTGACATGTGTTCCTACTGTGTGTAAGTCGCACTGAAAAAATCAAAGTTCATCTAATTTGCATAATTTCTGCACGAGAAAAAAACCCGTATTATATGTGATGTATCCCATGGTACTAAACATTCATACAAAAAATTATTCAAATCAGAGCTTTCATATGGAAGTTCTGTACAAAAAACAGATTTCTGCATTGTCGGTACAAAATAGCAGCTGGCAGCCATCTTGAATTTCGGACCGCACCCAAAAACACTCGTTCTCGTCCCACAGTCATAACAAAGGTACCCAAGAAGTTCCGTAAAGATCGGTTCATAAATACGGCCTCTAGCCCGAGCCATAGCAGCTTGGCACTTACAGCTCTGAAAGTAACACTAAATAAATCAAAGTCAGTCTAATTTGCATAATTTACGCACGAGAAAAAAACCCGTATTATATGTGATGTATCCCATGGTACTAAACATTTATACAAAACTTTATTCAAATCAGAACTTTCATACAGAAGTTCTGTACAAAAAACTGATTTTTGCATCATCGGTACAAAATGGCCACTGGCAGCCATCTTGAATTTCGGACCACACCTAAAAACACTCATTCCCGTCCCAGGGTCATAATAAAGGTACACAAGAAGTTTCGTAAAGATCGGTTCATAAATACGACCTCTAGCCCGAGCCATAGCCAATTGTTCACGTACGGACAGACAGACAGACAGACAGACAGACAGACAGACAGACGGACAGACGGACGGACGGACGGACGGACGGACAGACAGATGGACAGATGGACGGATGGACAGACAGACGACGTACGACAGGCCATGACAATAGCTCAAATTTGACTTCGTCAAAGTTGAGCTAAAAATCTGGAAAATAGTCCAACCAGTTAATGGTTAAAAGTATCCCAAGTATATTTGCATTAGTTTATTGTGTGATATAGACTTTTGAATCTGTTAGTTTATCATGGATATTTTGTTGGGCCTTTATTACTCTTGTATTTAGTGTCTGTGTGCATGTATATATTGGGATGATTCTCGGCACAGTTATACACAGAACGACACACGCGTGTGAATGGGTTAATAGATGTGGCACAAGTGTCAGCATGGAAAGATAAAACGAGAGGCCGCAAGCCTAAATGAAAGTGTCAATGACACTGTAGCTCAACTTGTCAAGACAAAGACATGTACATTTATAGTATGTGACACAGCAATGACAAACATCTAGGTAATGACCTGATAACAAAGGTACATATAAAG
>CM062290.1:304563940-304742647 GCA_031216915.1 Pictodentalium vernedei | reverse complement strand
ATAAATTAAGTACTTATGACCCAATAAGCCCTCATATCAAATTTGGTCCAAATCTGCCTCTCGGTTTGGAAAATAGAAATTTTGGGAGGGGCAAATATTCTCGCCCCTCCCATAACGACGGCAAATATAGCCCCACAAACTTCTCTTGAACAAATCTAAGTCTACACCTCAAAAGGAAGCTGCACACCAACTATCAAGTCTCTGCTACTGCTGGTTCATGAGAAGAAGATTTTTTAAGATTTTAGCACACTTTTTGGGTGTGGCCCTACCAATGGGCGAGGCAACTTGGTTTGAACAAAATCAAATTGCGATGTCATAACAAACTATTATCTCACATATCAATTAAATTGGTTCAGCGGTTTGGGTGGAGAAGATGTAAACACCATGTTCACGGACGACGACGGACGGTGAGTGATCACTATAGCTCTCCTGAATGAAAGTCAGGTGAGCTAAAAAGGGGCATAACTCTAGTAAAAATGATCGGTCCGAACCCATATTGGAACTTGACCTGTATTATTACCTCAGAAAGTCACATACCAAAATTCTTTCCGATCAAATAATCCTAACTGGAGTTATCATAAGGACACCACAGATCTTGAAATTTCTAAGTCAAAAAAGGGGTATAACTCTAATACAAATAATCTGAGTGAACCCATATTCGGAACTTGACCAGTGGTTTGGACCAAGAAGGTCACATACCAAAATTGATTCCAATCAAATGATCCAAACTGGAGTTATCATGGGGACAACAAGTGGGACGGATGCACAGACGGACGGTCGGACGGACGGACACCGCTGATATCTAAAAATTTGGGGGGACAATTAATGGTTTAATGCACACATTTAAAGAACTCTCAAGGTCTTGAAAACACATTTTTCAATTTAAGGACTTTCAAAGATTTCAAGGGCCACATGAACCCTGATATTGCATTGTTTCATCAAGCTTATGATGTTTGGAAGTGATTTTGATCACAATTTCCTTTTAAAGAAAGTAGGAATGAAATAATTCAATGTATACGTCATTTAAATAAGATTTTATGGAACTCGAAAGAGAGCGTATTGTATGATTCTGATGTACGCACTTTAATAGGCACATTGGTCCCCCGCGAGAACCTCGGAAAGTGAAGCAGTGCTTGTTTACTGTGGTAAACAAGCTCTTTTCATTGATAAAATAGGACCCAGTCACTAATGCTTGGGGTGCGAGTTCTCCAAAATAGGCAACATGGGGTATAAACAATTGACTAACCTTGACTTTATCTCCATGTTGTGGTCATGATGAGCCAGAAGTATGTGACCTTAAACACTAATAAATAATAAATAAATAAATAAATAAATAAATAAATAAATAAATAAATAAATAAATAAATAAATAAGGCACATTGGTGATAAAGAAGAATGTTGGATCTCACACATGAACTTGTTCGATGATTCTGAACCAGGAAAGGGTTCGGAACACAGCCAAGCATGTAGCGACAGTACCCACCCCTACCCCATCCCAACAACTATCATAGTTTTCAGTAGTTGAAACATAGAAGGTATAAATTCGAATAGTTGGAAAATAGAAGAAATCAATTTCCTTCATGTTTTCAACTTTTCAGACCAATCGATTTGAATTTTCAACCCGTGATCACAGTTTTTCCGACTGCGTCTGGCTGCGAATACCGGTTTTAGTCATTCGCAGGCATCCGATTACTCCGTTCAATTTCCGGACTCCAGCGTTTTAATTGACAGACAACTAAAGTTCGAACAGTTTGAGCCACAGAGATTTTCCAATTTTCGAACAAATTCTCTGACTTTTCAGCCAATACCTACCCCTTCCAACTGACTATTAGTCAGTTGGAAGGAGTGGGTATTGGCTGAATAGCTGTAAGTCTATAGTCCTTGTGTAGCCTGGTCAGTGTAACGGTAAACTCATGAACCTGCCTGGAGAAATGCATTTTACTTGTGGATAATAATTATGACAATATTTAAGCCAGAGGGAGGCCTCAGAATCTATCTCAGGGGTTCAAAAATTAAATACTTTCTCTGGGACCCCACCCCCCCTCCCTCCCCCTTATCATCGACAGGGAGATCGTGTCCCCACTCAAACTCTTCCTCCAACACGGACCCGCAGCCCTCTGGACAGTCTATGGCATACCGTGCTGGAACCCAAGCCCAGTTAGAAATCTAACTGATCTCTCCCCCAACTGAAGACTCTTTAGTCACGTCCTTCAGCACAGTTTCCATGAAGAGAGGGGCATAGCTTTGTCTGCATTGGCGAGTGAGAGCAGAAAAAGCTCTTGATGTTGTAACAGATTGTAACAATGAAACAAACTCGTAAGTCCACCAAGAGCAATAACTCCGCCCAAGTACTCCAAGTAAAGGTATCACGGAACTAAATATTTTCCCATAGGCGATCATTATAACGTTCAGGTGGAAGAAAATATGATCGCATCACTTTAATTTTGGCATTCAAATATCTCTGTCAAGTATAGCCCTTCAGACAACTTTTTCTGATCAGAAAACAGGGGGTAATGTAACTAATAAGAGAGAAAAACTGACACAAAGGGAAGTACCAGTCACTTGCACATATTTTTCAGGGAATTCCTACAAAAACACAGAAAAAGTAAATTGTATTTTGTTAGTTCCAAAAGTCATCAAATCACTCTCTTTTTTATCAAGAATATTCAACAATAATGCAAGATGTCAACTGAATGTTTCAAACGTTTATTTAAACAATATATTTTTCCAAGGCTGTTTGTTTTTAGAGATTGCATCATTTCCGAGTGCAACATTTTAAAGTGGTTAACTCTAATTTAAATATTTAGTTCCATGATACCGTAACTCCTGCACTGAACATGGGTTCCAGCACCATTAAGATACACCTGCATACCAAATATGATGGGATTCCACCTGGTAGTTTGAGAGTTATTGAGTTTCAAACCTCGTTGGTCGCTGACCGAAAGACATACCAACCGATCGACATTACCACAAATACACTGCTGCTTGTCGCAGCTAAAAATAAATTATTACATAAAAGATAATTCTCAAAATCAATGACAGTAAAATCAGAAATAATATGCGCGAGAGCCTCCCAAAAGTGAATTCATGTTACCCTTTTATGAATTGGAACGACACAAAATTTTAACAGGTTTCGTAATCTAACGTAAAGTTCGAAATCGGTCAGTGTTATGTGCAAAAATCACCATTCAAACTCGTATTTTTACAAATTTTGTCTCAAAAACATAACTTGTGACTCCCCATTAGAACGAGCTTGTCCCAATGAGAGGTGATTAGCTAGGTTTTTAAGGCAAAAATTTAGTTAGGGATGTTTTTTTTTTTTTGCATGGGTCGTTGATTATTATTCATTTTAGGAGAAGGGCTAAGGAAGAGAAGCAATGTCAGTGGGGGTGGGCGGGCGGGCGGGCAGACGGACGGACAGACGGACATGGGTAAAGCTTGGTGCCCTTTCGTCCAGTCACGGGAACATAAAAAAGACAAAATAACAGCTTATAAAGTAATTAACATATATTTCATTCAAATATCATTACATTTGTAAAATGCATTTTAATTATACGCAAAAAATGATGAGTATGAATTGGAGACGGACGAGACAAACATTACTTATTCCCAGTTCCTTATTCGACATTCGTTATCAACCGATTTTATTGGTTGATAACGAATGTCGAATAAGGAACTGGGAATAAGTAATGGCTGTCACAAACCCGAGTTGGAGTGCGATGTATGACTTTGTTCCATTCTATAAAGCTATGTTCGGTATAACAGGTTGTTGATGACGTCATTCTCGTCACATAAACGTAATAAATTCGTAGTAACAATAGAGAAACTAAGAAGAGATTTAGATTCATACAGATTACCCACGCTAAATGTAAAATCTTAGTAAAACGACCGATGCAACAGTTTGAACTGCAATTTTGAGAATCAGTAAGGAACAACCATTTAAAACCGGCTGAGTACCGAAAAACATGGGAAATTTGTGGTGAATTTGGCCGATATGGGCACACAAATTAATGACTGACAGCCATGGAAAAGGGTACAAATTTTGCAATTTTTAAACAGTACTCCGGCGTACTTGCCGAATTCACACCATTTACGTTTTTTGGGAAGAGTCAGTTTGCAAATGTATATCGTCTCTGGAGTGGAACAAGGTATCATCTGCAATGCTTTAGAAGATGGCGCCCCGTTCCAGTCAAGTGGCGAGATGCATGGTCAAAACGATGTATGATACGCTGTAAACACCCGATCTTAACTCCTACCCAGAGTCGAGTGCCTATTTTGATACCCCTGCCCCACTTTCCTTGGATGTTTCCGGCGGCCTCACTATTCCTGGAATTATCAAAACCAATAAGCAATTCACATGTGTTCAGAAGACAGTTGTATGGAGGTGGACGTCATTCCAGAAGAGGGATGAAGGGATTTGGTATTAATTCAAGCCGCCTTAGTTGGGCCTGTCTGGATTTAAAGACTGATTCATTGTTTAGGTCGTTTCAAGCAGCTATGGCTATACAACATGAGGAGAACGTTAGATGTAGCCAAATGTTTATACCTATGCTACCAACTGATCCGACAAATTTTAATGACAAAATTGTCGAAAGACGGTAATTTATAGAGGATATCTACGCAAGAGCGCTCATGAAAGATAATACTTTCAGGTCAACACGAATGAGATAATTCCCGATATTCATTAAAACAGCGTAGACTTTGTTTTTATGATATGTTTACGTGACATCTTACTGCGCAATATTCAGCCCAATTTGACTGCAAACAGCTTCAAGACAATAACAAAGATCTGCTGATCGTTCCTTCAAGGCAATGTCATACGACAAAGCGTAATGTCACTTAGGAATCTACTGAAAAAATTCATCGTGTGGACCTGAAAATATTATTTTTCACCCGTGCAATCACTCGTGAAAAATAAAGCTTTCAGGTCCACAGTCATGAGATAATTCCAGATACTGACTAAAATAGAGTAGATTTTCTTTTTTATTATATGTTACGAGACATTTTATTGCACAATATTCAGCCTAATTATTATTATATTCAGCCAAATGGACACGTTTCAAAACAATAAAGATCTGCTGAGCGATCATTCAAGACGACGTGATGCGGTGTAGCGTGACATCATTTAGGAAGCTACTGAGGGATATTCCTTGATATCCACCGAGTCGATCGATATCGAGAAATATCTTTTAGATAATTTGCGATAATTCACAGGTTAGCATATAATATAGACCTTTTCTCACCATCAAATAGCTAATTGCTTAACCCTTTACCCAACGTAACGGCCAAAACCGGCCAGCGCTATTCTCAAAAATCGTCAGTTAATCTTCATTATTTTTTCATTTTTTTGTCTCAAAAACATAGGTTATGACCCCTCATTGGAACGAGCTCGTCAAGCTCGTTCCAATGAGGGGTCATAACCTATGTTTTTGAGACAAAAAATGAAAAAAATTAGTTGTTCAAGAATTATTTTGCAAGTGTCGTCTGCTTTTCATGTTAGGTAAAGGGTTAAAATATCGTTCACAACACGCCTAATATGGGAATGACGGTAGAAATCAAAGTCGATGTGGTAATGTTGCGAGATGGATTCAGAAGTAGAACTGAATTAATCTTCTGTTATTTTTCATTAACTATCTACCCAATTCAAATAGCAGACACTTGAAGAAAACATTTCAAGAATAAGTAAATATTTTTCTCATTTCTTGTTTCGAAAACATAGCTTATGACCCCCTTATTGGAACGAGCTCATTCCAGTGAGGGTCATAAGCTATGTTTTTGAGGCAAAAATTAAAAAAAAGAATAAAATTTGGCTGGTTAATGACAATTTTAGTGAACAGAGCTAAACAGCTTTAGTTTTACGGTAGCTAAAGTTAAATTACACATTATGGATAAAAAGCATCTCTAATTCGTCACGATTTGACATTAAATTTTAAAACCTCGTTCACTAAAATCGATCTGATCCTTAGTAAATCTCGGCTTAGATCCATCGATTTTAGTGAACTCGGTACAGAAATTTCATATGAAATCGCGACTCATTAGTGAGCCTCTATGTTTGACCAGGAACCACTGCCCAGAAGACTTCATTTAAGGAAATTTTGAACACACTGTCCCAAAGGAGCCCAAAGGAGCCCAAAGGAGCCTAAAGCATCTCCTCCCTGAAGTGTCCTTCCCCCAAATTGTAATTTTGCAAGAGGTGAAGTCACGAACAAGTTATACACAAAACGTATATGTTTTATTGCTGTCGAAGCATTGTTATTCCGTGTAAAATTCCTGTAACGCCAATGCTTATGCACAACTTCAACATCGAGGTATTCGCTAAAACCAGACTCCACAGTGATGTTGTCATCTCCAACGTGTGATGCCGTGCATTTCAACCACAATTAATGAATAGTTTGTGGCGAAGCGTGCGTGAATAAAAGTGTTAAGTGCAACCCAGAAGCGTCTAATTTGTTTCAAATCTACCGGCAGTCTTGGAAAAGAGCCCACCAGTAGCGCGAATAAATGTCACGATAATATTTCCGGTACTGTTCTGTCAACTCACTGATTCCTATTCCACTTCTATTTCCCGCTCAAACCCTTATTGCAAAGACTGTAAATACACAGAACGACACACGCGTGTGGATGGGTTAAGGATATGGCACAGGTGCCAGCACGGAAGAATAAAACGAGAGGCCGCCTCGAGTTTTATCCTAGCGCGATGACACAAGTGCCATATCGATTAACCCATCCACACGTGCGTTTCGTTCTGAGTTTATTACATGCCTTCCCGTCTACAAAAACAATCTTTAGATGGACACTCGGCAATTCATTTGACAACTGTCAACAAAATGAACGCATTTTATCGCCAACCAAATTTGCGAGGGGACCATGGGTTACTATTTCGTCCCCCGAGTTCCAATGTGTTCTATGTGCCTACTGGCACATAGAACACATTGGAACTCAGGGGACGATTTTTAGCTATCGCTAGCTATTAAAATTGTAATTGCGTTGCATGATTTGAAGAAAATTCTAGTGAAATTTTGCTTCTATTTAAAAATAGTCTGTCAACGATTTCCGTCCCGCACATATGTGCGGAACAGATTTTCATTTTCCGCATGGTTTAGAGTTGCTGTAGATGAGGATTCCATAGAACAGGCGTGTAATAAAGATTAACTATACTGAGTCAAAAAATAGCTTTAATGTTGCATTGTTTGTGGTCAAGAAGTCGTGCAAAGAATTTAATGACATGTTGTTGTTGTCCACCCAACCATATACAATTTTGCTACGGATCTCAAAATAGCATGTGCTACCCGAGAATGTCAAATTGAATGGGTGACTGATGATTTTCTTTGAGTTATGTTGTGCTAGAGAGACTGTATTGTCGAGAAAACACCCTAGTTTTTGTCTTCCGACATTTTAAAAAATGTCAAGGACTCAAGATTAACCGAAAATTAGAGGTTGCGTGCCATTTGTATGCATGAGGCTGGGATACCTCCAGATGAGCTCGCTGCTGAGTTCGGAGTCACTGTGTCCACTATTTACTGTCTAATTGGAAGGTATAGAACCACTGGATCTACTGCTGACCGACCGCGTTCAGGTCGACCTCTCACGGGTCTTCAAAGAAATTTAGAATGTTAGTTTCTGATCCCCCTGTTCGAGTCATGGTGTTGGTGGGCGGTCAACAAATCAGATGCTAAATTGAGGCTAAAACGCTCACCTAGATAAAGCTGTTCGAAGAAAATTAAACCAGATTACTCACAAACAGATGGAATTATTAATGAAAACAGACCATTTGTGTGAAACCTTTTTTTTCTTGCCAAGTAACAAAGATTCTGTCTTGTCAATTTAAAGAAGCTCTTTGGAGACTATTCCTCACATTGCCACTAAAGATGTTGTAAAGCAAATTGCAAAGGATTTTGACAAGGGGATCCAAAGAAGATTCTTAAAGAATGTTCTTCATATTATAAGAACCCCAAATACGAATGCATGGACTTCATTTTAACAAACTTGAATTTACCCCTCTCACCAAGGATGCTGAATATCAAATATGAAAGATTCTGCCCAGGGGAGATGAAGAAGATTTTTAACCCTTTACCTAAATTAATGGCCAAAACCGGCCAGCGCTATACTAAAAAAATTGCCAATTAATTTCCATTATTTCATTTTTTGTCTCTAAAACATAAGTTATGACCCCTCATTGGAACGAGCTTGTTGAGCTCGTTCCAATGAGGGGTCATAACCTATGTTTTGGAGACAAAAAATGAAAATAATAGTTATTCAAGAATTTTTTTTTGCAAGTGTCGTCTGCTTTTCATGTTAGGTAAAGGGTTAAAGAATTTCCCTCATATTGTCCTATGTTAAAATTCGGGCTTCCATGGGGATACAAAATACAAAACCTGAGACTTGATTTGAATAACCTTGAATCTGCCTATATGGGGGCACGATGATGCTGTGTACTAAGGCATACTGCATGTCGATGGTGCGCTTGTCTTCAACCAATCTAACCCTGCCTGTCCCGTGGTGCAGAGTTCAGAGTTACGATGTTGGAGAGCTGACAGCTGCTCGTCGTTGTTTGGTGGTTCTCTCTGGATACTCCGGCTTCCTCCACCCGTAAAACTGTCACCGACATGATATGACCCTGGCTGTTAATGCGTCGTTAAACCCTAATAAAAAAAAAAAATCCATGTTGCCCAATTTAGAGGACTCATCCCAGGCATTGGTTACCAGTAGGGCTGTACGAATCACCCACTTTTGCTTCGAATCGAATCTTGAATCGAATAGGGAATGCATTGAAGATGACTGACTGGGGGAAGTGGATGCTGTAAACCTGATTTGTTCTGATAGTGATGGCCCGACTGATAAAATATTCCAACTATATCACCAAGGCATGCCTTCATCGAAGGCATGCCTTGGTGATGCAGTTGGAATATTACCTAGTAAGGATTATAGTTCAAAAACAGAAACGGGTGCGAGAAATCATTGGTACTGGGCACTGCACAGAGCTAGCCACTAGCAACAGCTAATAGTTGCTATTGCTTGGAAACTTCAATTTTTTTTTCCAACAGTGGTAGTATTATTTATTTATTGGTGTTAAAGGTCACATTTTTGCACAATGGCTAATCATGATCAAAATATGAGTATCAACTCAAGACCAGGGGTGAGCATTAATAAGCCATGTTGCCCATTTTAGAGACGGTTTGCACCTCCCAAGCAATGGTAAATGGGTCCTATTTTACCAGTAAAACAGAGCCTGTTTACAGCAGTGAACAGGCACTGCTTCACGTCCTGAGGTTCCCGTGGGGAAACAGTGGTAGTGCCCAGTGAGACTGGAATTAGTATGGCTGGTGGCATGGGTGCAGAGGTTTCTGTTTAGATAGCGGAAACTACTCTCAGTCTTTACTTTCAATACTATTTATGTACAACTTCCACCAGAACTACAAGTATCGTGAGACGACAGAGATGATGGATGCCAAGCTATATTCAAGTGAAAAGATTGAAATTTAAATGAATCATGCCACCTGTTCGAATCGAACCAAATAGGAACTAAAGACTTGAAATCGAATCGAATCTCAAAGCTTTGCAGGGCCCTAGTTACGAGGTCATAGTTTACTAAGCAAAGGAGAACTTTTCTTATCACAGTAAACAGGCATTGCTCCACCTCGCAGGGTTTCCACCAGGTGTGAAGCACAGATTCTGATTTCAGAATGTGGATTCTAGTCATGCAACAAGGGCCCAAGACTCCTGACATCCTACTTTTCATTCTGTGCAGTTCAAAAATAACTTTGGATTAAAATTACCAATATTTCTCCAGAGGTGACTACAATGATAATTCTCCATAACACAAGCCAAAACTCTTGATATTCCATGTAAAACAGCGGATAATTCTTATCTCATGAGAATTCACTCGCAAGAGCTGATTTGCATGATATACTATAGTTGTTGTTTCCCTCAGAGAGAATTATCGCTTATAAATGGAAGTTCATTACTGCTATCAAAACACCATGAATGCACTCAAAAGAGTCTACAGCACATTAAGAAACTTCAGAAAAAAAACGGTATTTGAGTGACGCATTAATAGTCTCTTTAAGTAATTGTTTAGCTTTTCATGAATAAAAGGAAATGTTTTTTCACTAAATATTCATGTGTGTCATTCACAAATCACAAGTTGATGCTTGAATCATAAAAAGTTTCCATTAAAACCTTTAATTTAAAAAAAAACGAAACTGGATCAGTGTTGGTCCTGAATTTGAGTTCGTTAATTAACCGTTTACTCAAGACTCAGTATCAAATTGTTATTATAATTAATTTTTTTCCACTGTTTTCACAACTTTCATCAAAGTCATGTCATGTGACCCCCCTCCTTAGAATGAGCTCGATGAGCTCATTCCAAGGAGGGGAGTCACATGATAGGGTTTTGTTTATTATTATTTCAACTGATCAGTTTGAAAATTTATGCACATGGATGTGGCGATTCGTTAGCTTAATGGTTAAATTATTCAGTGGAGTGTAATGACCCTTTCATGGTCATATCATGCCTGTGGTTTTATTAAGGAGTCTACGTGGTTCAATAAAGTTTTCATGTTCTTCGCAAGCCTGAAAATAAACAGACTGTCATCTGCAGAATGAGGACCCCAGAGGGTGAATTTCGTGATGGTAAATTTACACTTTGTGAACCTCCATCTGAATCAAGGTCTCAAGCCTGAACAGCAAGAGGTAACCAGAGGATAAACTGGCACACTGTATGGGATAGCATCAGAAAATTCACCCTCTTGCGACTTCATTCTGCAAATAACAGATTACTTATTCTCAGGCTTGATTCTTGGCAGGTCCTTGCAGCTAGAGGTAACATATATTTTGATAAAAAGGAATTGTTTCGTTTCAATTTATTGGCAAGTGCCTTTTCACACCTTCCAGTAAATTGTAAAAAAAAAAAATATGATGAATTGAGATTGCCTTCAAAAAATAATCCAGCACTCAACCAGGTGACTGCGACAGGCTGGTATGAAATTGAATCATACTGGTTAAAAAAGGTTGAAAATGCCAGGTGGAAATCATACAGTTTAACGCTTTACCCAATGAATCAGCCACATTTACCCACGTAATATGCAAATTCAGCAGCTGAAAAATATTATTTTTCAAAAAATTTCAACCAAATCATATCATGTGACCCCTCTTTGGAACGAGCTCGTTCCAATGAGGGGAGGGGTCACATGATATGGTTTGGTTGACATTTTTTTAAATTTTTTGAAAATTAAAAAAAAAATATGATATTTTAAATAATACATTTTGATATCATCTGCATTGGATAAAGGATTAATCTCCAACTCTGTTCCCTAATTTTTAATTTTAATTATTCTCAAATTTGGGACAAAAAATTTCGACAAAACCATTCCACGTGACCCCCTAAATTTCCAATAACTTCGAGTTTTGAACTACAATTCTGACTGATATTCCAACTCCCATTCAAACTGAGACGACAGTTGCTAAGCAACTAATGCAATTGTCATCAAGCCTGGATATAATTTTTTGGGGGTGCCGGACAAAGTGGCAGGTACAAACCGCCTCCTGTTGGACATTTAGAGACCCTGCCAGACATTTTTTTAGCATGAGTCGCAAACAGTAATTTTCAGTCTACTGAAAGCAGTTTGATGAAAATTTACACATACCTTGAAGGGTTTATACCAGATCATTGATAAGTCAGTGTGACGACAGTACTTCAATTGAAAACACTGCGTTAGGGTTGCTTTTGACAATTGTGAATATGGAAATTCAAATCAAGGGGATTCACTACATGTTTGATACATTGCGGGAGTAATCCCTTGGGAAAATGTCCATCTACAAAATCCTTGTTTTATGTTTTTGTTTTGCATTGAAAAATTTATAACGTATACGGAATTCGTAAATGATTGTTGTGTATTATGATGAGAGGAAATAAACTGTTATGGATTTGTACTTTCAATGAACAAAAACACCCACCATTCCCACGCATCACTGCCCACTCAACTATGAAAACTGACCTCGGACTGAGTGACGGGTGCAAGAAACTGGCCATCTGACAAATGCATAACTGAGTCTGACTTTGTCCATGTCCGACCTCTTATATCCAGGCTTGATTGTCTTGGAAATGTACATGTAGAGCTGTCAATTTTTTTTACTTTCCAACTTTTGAAAAAAAGAGACAAAAAATCCAACAGAAACACAACAATTCAAAATTCAATCCCACCCAAAGTATTGTGAATGTAATTTTGAGTCAAGGCTTGGCTGCCTGAGTTCTATTTCACAAGTATAATAACACTTATGTAATGTTTTTTATTGGGGTTTAATGATACTTTTGACAGTCAGGGTCACCTCACATTGGACCGCTGTACAGGTGGAGGAAGTCGGCGTAACTGGAGAGAACCACCAAGCAATGGCAAGCAACTGCAAGACTACCCAATGTACTAACTCCACACAAGCAGGGTTAGGATTGGTTAACCCTTTACCTAACATGAAAAGCAGACGACACTTGCAAAAAAAATTCTTGAATAACTAATTTTTTGTCTCAAAAACATAGGTTATGACCCCTCGTTGGAACGAGCTCGATGAGCTCGTTCCAACGAGGGGTCATAACCTATGTTTTTGAGACAAAAAATGAAATATAATGAAAATTTATTGGCGATTTTTTAGAATAGCGCTGGCCGGTTTTGGCCGTTACGTTGGGTAAAGGGTTAAAGACAAGTGCGCCATCGAGGTGCAGTAGGCCTTAGTACCCAGTGACATTGTGCTGCCAAATGGGCAATTCAGATAAAGTGCCTTGCTCATGGATGCAATGCAGTTACCCTGGTGGGGATTGAACCCTGGGCCTTTCGGTTTGAAGACCAATTCCATAACTATTGAGCCACTGCGCTCCCAGGCCTGATTGAGGCTTTCAGCATCTTTATTACTTAGAAACATGTGATACAGTTGAACTCTGTTAATATGTGGAAAAAAATTATTCAATTAACTGGAGTATCCGATTAACAGGAATTTAGTCACTTTCCTATAATAATTAAACCTTCTGTTCAGGCAAAATGATTGGCTAAAGTATTTCTTTTTTTTCTTTTCATAACACAATGAACCGAAAAAAAAATGCATTTAGGCCCATCCTAAACGACGCCCCCTAGTCTCTGTCTTAACAATTACACTGCACAGTGTGAACAGGCCAGAAAATAAGCAGACTGACATCTGCAAAATGAAGTCCCCAGAGGGTGAATTTAGTGATGCTACCCTGCACAGCAGGGTGGCATCACTAAATTTACCCTCTGTGAACCTCAATCTGAATCAGGGTCTCAAAACTAAACAGAACAAGGTGCCCAGAGGATAAAATGGTCCACTGTACGAGATAGCATGATCAAATTCACCCTCTGGGGACCTCATTCTGCATATGTCAGACGCCTTATTTTCAGGCCTGAGTGTGAATGGAAAGGAACCCCTGCACAATCATGTTGTTTCAACATGAAAAGCAATTAATATTTACCTCATCATATTAAAATTACTTTCAAAATAAAATTTAATAAACAATGAAATCCATATCATGCTTTTTATTCCATGTTCAATTTGTTTATACGCAATAGATGATCATCTGCGTTCATCGTTTTACCCAAATCAAACGTAAACAATGGCCGGTTATAATAATCCACAAACGAAACTAACGCCAACAGAAACTTTCCAATTTCCAAATATCCTGAATGAACTCTTTCTGAGACAAAGTTCAACCAACTTCATGTCATCTGGGTTTATATCGAACTCCACATTTACAAACTGTGTTTTCAGTTTCTCGGGAAATGGTCAAAATCAGAATTCAATTTAATTCAGTGTTGCTTTGAATGACAGCACCCTCCCATCAAGTGGAAAAGGAGATTGAAGTTTTGTGTGGGTGTGGCCTATGACGTCCATTTTAACACTTATGCAATTCATTGGTCAATAAAATTTTTAATGACATAAGAACATTTTTCAGTGAAATGTATCGTTATTTCAAACAGAATTTCAGAAAACTATGCCTTTTTATTCAGTTATCACTAAGAAGCGTGAGGCGATCTGTTTTTTTCCGCAAAGTAGAGAGTGTTTAAATTTATTGCCCCTCAAGTTTAATTATAAGGAATGATCATTTGTTTCTGTCTATTTCTTGAGTTATGAACCCCAAAAAACAAAGGCTACGCCCATTTACACAGTTTGACCTTTGTATTTTGGGGTTCATAACTCAAGAAATAGACAGAAACAAATGATCATTCCTTATGTATTCTTGTGATAAAGTGAAGATTCATTCTATTAAATCGTTTTTGTCAGTGCTCATGGAGCTCTTTCGAACAAGATATAACAGAGTAAATGCCAGTATTGGATATACTGAGTCCAAATAGGCCTATAAACAAGTGGGGGGGGGGGGGGGGGGGGTTGGGGGGGGGATTTGATGATCATCATGGTAATTACTCGACGTATTAATTAAAAGATTTTTTATTCAATTAACTGGGGTTTACTCTATTACCTATGTGTAAATAACAGGTCAAATTTTTTCTGAAGATATGGTAAATAGTTTTGTGTTTGGAAGTTATATTCAATTAACAGGATTATTCAGTTAATTCACCCACTGAGTATTTTCAACATATTTTTCAGCAATTCTAGTCATGACTGCAGTGAAAAATTCATCCAAAATTAACTTGTGAAAAAATGGGCCAAAAATCCATTTACAGAGGGAAAAATTAATAATTGTGCTTAACCCTTTACCTAACGAATTGCCCGCATCCGCCCCTGTAATATGTAAATTGAGCAGCTGAAAAAAATTAAATTTTTCAAAATTTTTCAACAAAACCATATCATGTGACCCCCTCATTGGAACGAGCTCATTGAGCTCGTTCCAATGAGGGGTCACATGATATGGTTTTGTTGAAATGTTTTGAAAAATTTTAAAAAATGATATTTAAAATAATAAATTTTGATATTGTCTGCATTGGGTAAAGGGTTAAATTATACTTATTTCAGTGGCAGGAAAAATCCACTCTTCGTGCAGGAATATCTGCCAGTAGCATGCAAGGAGTTAAGGGATATGCTGAGTGGGCTCAACTGAACTACACCCTTGGGTATCTTGCCAAAGTACAAAAAATGATTTCAAGCCAAGTCTTTGCTGCCTATTCAGCAACCAAGACTTAACCAAAAACCACCAAAAAGCATGGAACTTGCAAGTAATGTACCCAATTTATTTAACCTGTCCTGAAATGAATGCAACAATGTTTACGTACCATAAGAGTCACAATTGGCTAGAATTATTCACGTAAATCACATTTCAAAATTTATTATTTTTAAGTTTTTTGTCTCAAAATCATTGCTCATGACCCCTCTTTGGACTGAATGGTTAAATGACACAAACATATCCTAAAGCCCCACAAAGTAGATCTTCTGTTTCTCAGTCCATTTTGTGTTTGTAAACTTTTTTGGAAAACAGTATGTGGGTGGGAGGTTTTTTATTATATTTTTGTAATTATTTCTTTGACATAAAAGTTCATACTCTTGGTTTGTTTTATGTTTTAGGCCTCATAATCTACAGAATGGCATGGGAGGTAGAGTATTTCATGCCTTGAGTGCAAGAAGGCTTTGCAATGCTAAAGCATTGCAAAGCCTCATTGCACTCAAATGACAAATTTGTCAATTTTATTAACTTGGGTAAATATCAGACATAAGGCCATTAAAAAAAATACCTTGTTTCTCAGGCCCTGCCCACATCCCTTTTTTGGTGCCGCGTGTCACGTTTTTTTTGACCTGGACATTTTTTTCCCCTGGCAAAATTTTAGGATAATTTTTGTGGCACCGTTAACAAGTGATCATTTTAGTGGCACCGTTAACAAGTGATCATTTTAGGAGCACCGGTAACCCGGATTAAAATCTTGACATTGTTTACGTCGGTATCGATAACTTGCGGCTTGAAATCGATAATGGGATGGAGTATCTATGGCGTTACCTTCACAGATTGGTCATTAATTGACTTTTACAAACAAATAAAGACCAACCAATCGCCTGAATTTGGGAAAATACCTGATATTCCAACCAGCTTGAAAGATGTTGACCCCGAGTGTTTCGTATCAAGGTCACCCGATGCACCATTCCAACGTGTTTTTTCCTGGGGCTAACGTACTTGAATTATGCCAAACATATGGGAGATAAATAAAATTTGAACTAAAAGAGGAAATATCCCCGACAGCTTATGACACTGATAATGTTTGTGATAAATCCATAGCCTCAGAGTGCCCAAATGCTTTTGATATTTTGATGTCAAATTCAACCATGGATAGCTTCGTTTTTCCCTCCAGCACTGATACACACCAACATAAATTGATTCAAGGTAAAAAAAAAAAAAAAAATGCTGCCTCCCTCATCATATTTTTTAGGTAAAAATGCCTGAGAAACAAGGTATTTTTTTAATGGCCTAAACCATTTAATTTTTATTTTTTTAAGTTTCCATTGGTTATAAAAAGAGAACATGGGGTAGCCAAAGGGACCATGTGCGAGGGCCTGAGAAACAGATTTTTCACTTTTTAAGGCATAAATGATTCTCAATTACATACAGAATAAACTGAGTTGAGACTGAAAGTCCTGTAAGGCAAATGAGAAGATGAACTTGAAATAGACTTAAATTTAACATTTTGAGTACAAGATGAATTAACACAAGGCAGATAAAAAATGAAGTTGAGATAGCCTGAAAATGATAAAAAGGTATAAAATTAAATGAATGAAAGTAAATTATGTATTTCTTAAGTCATCCCATTTGGCACCTCATGTTTCAAATAAGATTTACATAAGCAGAAAAAATGTGTATAAAATATGAATAATGCATTGAAAACATAACACCAAAACGTACATACAGTATCAAAGTTTTAATTCCAATGAAAACCTCATTTAATCTGGATAAGGCCCCACAAAATAGGTCTTCTGTTTCTCAGACCATTTTTTGTAAAATTGCAGCAAGTGGGCCAGGGGGAGGCCACCAAAAATTTGCAAGACGTGACGTGGGGGTGGGTGGGTCTCTTGTGTGCGCCAAAAATGTGCATTTCCAACCTATGCAATTTTTTGAATTTTTAAAAAATATATCAATATATCGGCTAATATATACCATCATTTGTGTTTCAAACCTTAAAGATGATGTTGTACATCACCCTCTTGACATAAATACAACATCAGGAGGCTTTATATGTGAGAATATTGGGCTTAAACTGGGAAAATGTCACATGTTAGTAGGGGGTAGGTGTCTTGTTCGAAATGTAGAAAATGTGCAGACAATATTTTGGGAACAATTCAAATGAAAATTTGTTCCTGTATATGTACACCTGCTCTGGCCAAGTCTGATAATGAACAGCTTGTCATTTGTAGATTGGGGCCCACAGCAGCCCACAGAGATTTAAATTGGTGGTACCAGTTTAACCCTTTACCTAACATGAAAAAAAGACGACACTTGCCAAAAAATGATTGAATAACTAATTTTTTTCATTTTTTGTCTCAAAAACATAGGTTATGACCCCTCATTGGAACGAGCTCGTTGAGCTCGTTCCAATGAGGGGTCATAACCTATGTTTTTGAGACAAAAAATAGTAAAAATTAATTGATTTTTGAGAATAGAGCTGGCCAGATTTGGCCGTTACGTTGGGTAAAGGGTTAAGGACATTATGAAAACCCCCTAAAGACAGCTGTGCCTACTAAGTAAGTTTATAAGTTTATATTGGATTTTAATGGGAGAGTGGGGGTGGGTGTATGAGAACGGTAGTAGAAAATTTGCACGTAGTGGGTGGGTGGGTGTAAAAAGGAGCCGAATAAAAAATAGGACATCACGTCTTGCAAATTTTTAGTGGCGCCCCCTTGAGTGGGCAGACATTTTTTTCATTTTGTAATTATTTCTTTACCATCAAAAGTTCATGTTCTTGATTTGTTTTATGTTTTAGGCCTCATAATCTACAGAATAGCATGGGTGGTGGGGTATTTCATCCCTTGAGCGCAAGAAGGCTTTGCAATGCTTTAGCATTGCAAAGCCTTCTTGCACTCACAGGGAAAATTTATCAATTTTGATTAACTTGGGTAAGATATCAGACATAAACCATTCAATTTTTATTTTTTTAAGTTTGCGTTAGTTATAAAAAGAGAGCATGCGGCAGCTCTGTGACCATGCAGGAGGGCCTGAGAAACAGATTCGTAACTTTCTTAGGCCTAAGCAGAAAAATGTGTACAAAATATGAATAATGCATTGAAATCAAAACAGCAAAACGTACATATGAAAGTTTTTAATTCCAATGACAACCTCATTTAATCTGGATAACCAAGCTCATTTCTTTAAACAGGGCTGAAGAATTCTACTTGTCCACTCGCAATGAGAAAACATCAGTGAAGGACAAGTGAAAAATCACATTTGTTCATCTATTCAGACGAGAGAAAAACGACAGTTATAAAAGCCGATTTTCTCGTGAATAAATTGTTCCAAACCCAAAATGGTCGTTGCTTTACTCATTCTAGGTACACATTATTCCTTTGAACCATCCTTGCCAGTTCAACAGAAGTGATTGGAAGAGTCCATGTTCATTATTTGGGGGTAGACCAAGTAATATTTTTAACGTGCAGCCTTGATGACCCCACAATTGATACTGACAGATAGTGTTCAGGTACCTCGAGAACTTCCCCCGACTGAGGATCAACCCTGGGACTTCTGCCATGAAAGACCAGTGCACTTATGCACTCCCTCCCCCACCCCCTCCCCACTCTCTTCAAATAACAACTGGGAGATAGTCCCTCAAGTGGATCTCCGATTTTTTTTATTTACCCTTTACCTAACATAATGGCCATATCCTACCAGTACTATTCACAAAAATCAACATTCAATTTTTTGTTTTTAATTTTGACCTCCAAAACAGTTTATGACACACTCACTGAGCTCATTCCTATGCGGGGGTCATTAGCTATGTTTTTGAGGTAAAAGAATGAAAATTTGAGATATTTAAGAAATCTTTTCATAAATGTTGTTTTTCAGTCATGTTAAACCTTCTTCACAATGATGTCAAAATGGCAAAGTTTTCAGCTGCAGATATTTCCATAATGCAGTCTGGTATTTAACCCTTTACCTAACGAATCGCCCGCATCTGCATAATATGCAAATTGAGCAGTTGAAAAAATTAAATTTATCAAAATATTTCAACAAAACCATATCATATGATGTGGTTTTGTTGAAATTTTTTGAAAAATTTAAAAAAATTATATTTAACCCTTTACC
This sequence comes from Pictodentalium vernedei, assembly GCA_031216915.1. Lineage (NCBI taxonomy): Eukaryota > Metazoa > Mollusca > Scaphopoda > Dentaliida > Dentaliidae > Pictodentalium > Pictodentalium vernedei. The sequence continues at coordinate 304,723,413 of CM062290.1, read as the reverse complement.
CAACGAATCGGCCGCATCCGTCCGCGTAATATGCAAATTCAGCAGTTGAAAAAATATTATTTTTCAAAATATTTCAACAAAACCATATCATGCGACCCCTCATTGGAACGAGCTTGTCAAGCTCGTTCCAATGAGGGGTCACATGATATAGTTTTGTTGAAATTTTTTGAAAAATTTGAAAAAATGATATTCAAAATAATAAATTTTGATATCGTCTGCGTTGGGTAAAGGGTTAAAATAATAAATTTTGATAACGTCTGCATTTGGTAAAGGGTTAACCAAATACTCCTGGTTTGACAGAGCTGTGAGCTCTGGCAAACAAGATATAATTGGTTAAATTCATAGTTAAACATGAGAAAAACAGAGTGATTGGAGAAAATTCTGTTACTTTACCGGAGTATCAGGGGTTAAGCAAAAACTTAATATTTATTTATTGGTGTTTAAGGTCACATATTTTGCACAATGGCTAAGCATGACCAAGCAAAAGCTTAATATTATATTATGTGATTGACTGTTCCAGTATTCAAGGACCTTCTTGGTTCTTAGCAAGGGATTTCATCGCTCACATTGATATGAAAATAGTAAACAAGTGTACCGCCAGGTGGTGGATCAGTATATGGTCGCCTCTGAAGAAATTTTGCTTGTGAAGAAATTTTTAGTTGAACAAAAGGTCAACAATTCCTTCAAAAATATTGTACATTCCCGGCTTACGACCCATTAAAGTTGAATATATTATTTTCAAGTTATTGAGTGGAGAATCAAAAGTCACCAAAACTCCCATATGGTTGCCGTGGCTGCCATATTGGACATGCCAGAATGCTGGTTATCGGAAGGAACCATCCCCTAGTCATGCTTAATCAACCATAAAAAAACAGTATCTGTTGGATCTATAGTTTTCAAGTTATCGCATGGACAATCAAAAGTCCCTGAAAATCCAAGATGGCTGCCATGGCGGCCATATTTGATATGCCAGAATGCTGGTTATCAAAAGGAACCAACCTCTAGTCATGCTTAATCAGCCTTAAAAAAAACAGTATCTGTTGGATCTATAGTTTTCAAGTTATCGCATGGACAATCAAAAGTCCCTGAAAATCCAAGATGGCTGCTGTGGTGGCCATATTGGATATGCCAGAATGCTGGTTATCGGAAGGAACCATCCTCTAGTCATGACTAATCAACCATAAAGAAACAGTATCTGCTGGATGTATTGTTTTAAAGTTATCATGTGGACAATCAAAAGTTAATGGGCGGATGGACGTACAGATCGACAGACGGATGAACAGACATTGCCATACCATAATACGGCCTACTCATATGAGCGGTCATATAAAAAAAAATAGAGGTATGACTATCCCAATGGAACTGAGAATACTCCATACATTTCACATTATGGAGGCTGAAAAAATACACAAAGTTGAAAAAGGGATCGATCTCCTACCTCACCAGGGGTAACTGCATTTTGTCCATGGGCAAGGCACTTAATCCCAATTGTCCGCATGGGGTCACGATGACACAGTGTACTAAAGCATACTGCACATCAATGGTGCACTTATCTTCAACCAATGCTCACCCTGCTTGTGTAGAGTTAGTACATTGGGAGTTGGATAGTTCTTCGCCATTGCTCAGTGTTTCTCTCTAGGTACTGCAGCTAAAACTCTCTGACACGTGGTGACCCTGGATGTTAAACCTCAATAAATAAATCAATCTCATAATCACTGGTTCTGGCTAATCTATGAGCAAAGATTTTTAAAACTAGAGCGCACTGTCACAGTGCTGAAGCTGCGATGATTCGTGCAATGCCAATGATGTTTTAAAACTCGTTGGTGACAAAAAAAACTTGGTGACAAAAAAACTTGATGGTGACAAGTCCATAAATGTAACAGAAATTATCCGAATGACATGCACTATTGAGAGGGTGTAGACATCACAAAGATACACTTGCATTCCAAGTATGGGGTCATTCCATCAAGTATTTTAGGAGTTATGGTGTTTTTTAAACTTGCTGGTGACAGACCGACCGACCGATCGACTGACAGACAGACCGACATTGCCACATATAGAGCTGCTCGTCGCAGTTAAAATCACTGGAAAATAATGAAATACAAGCTTGGACAAAGTTGTATCAACAGACAGATGAATATACGGATCCAAGTATACCCACCCACCCACCTCTAACTTTGTCGCAGGCATGTTATTAGTTATCCTTGTGTTTTCCAGGGTGTATGAGAACTTACACCGGTTTGGGAACTCATACACCCTGAGGCAAAGCCGAAGGGTGTATGAGTTCCCAAACCGGCGTAAATTCCCATACACCATGGAAAACACAAGGATAACAGATTTATTTCCAAGAATTTTTGGTGTACTTAATACTTTAACAAACATTGTGGGCAAAAACTGACAAAAAATTTGTACTTCGTAAGTTTCTTAATAAATAAAACCAAACAAATATGGATATCATTGGAACTGGCTCATCCATATCTGTAATATTTTATTGCACATAAATATTAAATTTCCTGTATTTTTATTTTTGTTCTAACATGACTGAGCAGAAGGTATGAATTAATAATTAAAAATTTGTACTTTTTTAGCCTGCTATTGAATATTCTTGTTTTTACACCGTGGTTAACCATGGTGTAAAAAAAAACCCACTGTGGATTGCAAGTTACACCGTACCTCTCAGCAAATCAAAAAGCAGTATTTTGTTTCATTTGGAAATAAAAAAAGATACCAAGCATATTGAAAGAAATTTGTTTGATGATTTTTGTGAACAGCACAGGTCCAGTATTATGTGAAGAGTTAACCGATGAATTTTGCATACATCATCATGTTGATTTTGTTTGTGTAAACTACAAACTTTAATATCATACATTATTTAGACGTAAATATTTCCTGAAAATGTTATAGAGTCTTGCAAATAAATGATGAGTGATTAATGAACGTGTGTAATGCATGCATGAGGGGGTAATATTTGAATGTTAGTAAAAAGTTAGTCAAATTAGGCCACACAAAATAAATTAATTGATTCTCAGTCAATTTGTTTTTTAAACAGTGAGGAAGGGAGGATTTTATTTTTAATCTTTATTTTTTTTCTGCATATTATGAACATGGATTGAGAGAGAGGCCTTCTGCTGTCTTTTCACACACAGAATATATAGAAAGTGCATAGGCTCCACAAAGTAGATGTTCTGTTTCTCAGGCCATTATTTGTAAAATTGCATGCGGGCGAGTGTTTTTTTTATTTTATATTGTATTTCTGTCATTATTTCTTTGCTGTCAAAAGTTCATGTTCTTGGTGTATGTTTTAGGCCTCTTAACCCTTCACCCAACGAATCGGCCGCATCCACCCGCGTAATACACAAATTCAGCAGCTGAAAAAATATTATTTTTCAAACAATTTCAACAAAACCATATCATGTGACCCATCGTTGGAACGAGCTCGCTGAGCTCGTTCCAACGAGGGTTCACATGATGACATGGTTTCGAAAAATTTCAAAAAATGGTATTTAAAATAATAAATTTTGATAACATCTGCGTTGGGTAAGGGGTTCATCTACAGAATAACATGGGTGGTGGTGTATTTCCTACCTTGAGAGCACGAAAGCTTTGCAATGATAAAGCATTGCAAAGCCACCATCTTACACTCAAAGAACAAATTTATCAATTTTTTTTAACTTTGGTAAAATATCAGACATAAACCATTTTATTTTTATTTTTTTAAGTTTACATTGGTTATAAAAAGAGAGCATGCGGCAGCCAAAAGGACCATGTGGGATGGCCTGAGAAACAGATTTTTAATTTTTTTAGGCCATAATTATACAAATTATCTCATTTAATTTTAACCCTTTACGGGATAATTCTGACATTGATCACTTTTTACTACAATAGAAGAGGTGTCCCAACATGCTGTCTCTGGGGAAACTTACAAGTTACATTCTACAGTATGGCCAAGTGGACTAGTCAGTTTCCATGGGTGGGCAATATTTTCACAGACACAACTAAAGGTACTGTGAGCAAGCTCACAAAGTGATCCCCCCCTCCCTCCCCCCCCCCCCCCCCCCCCCCCGCACCTCAGTTGTAGCCTTTTTGGTACATTAAAATGTATAAGTTAGATTATCTCCCCTTGGAAATGTCAGAACGGAATTATATTGCTTCATGCACATCTTCATATGGAGTTCTTCCATTGTGTAAAGTTTCAAGAAAATTCTTCAAACGGTTTAGGAGGAGTTGCGCTTATAAGGATGGACAGACAGACGGACAGATGGACGGACGGACAGGGTGATTCCTATATACCCCCCAAACTTTGTTTGCTGGGTGGGGGAGGGGGGGGGGGGGGATAATAATATTAGAATCCAAACACTAATTATAGGAATAATCATCAAAAATTTAATTAATGAAGCACCGGGTACAACCCGACACAACCGGTACAACCAGGTAGAACCCGGTGCTATATTAATTAAAATTTTGCTGATGATTTTTATTACCTGATAAATGCATGTGTGGACATCCCTGCCCATGCATGGATTACAACCAGCCCACGACACTGTACTGTAAGTGCGGTTGACAGTTGTTTGAAGGCATGGCTTGGCTGCCTATATGGGCAGCCAAGACTTGCTTAGAAACTGTTATGCTCTTCAGATTTCAGTTACATATACAGCACATGGAGAGTGGATTGTAACTAAATCACCCGCGGGGTGGGGTTATCACCCAAGCTATAACTTTCAAATTGTGTACACATCGACAATAAACACAAGCAATGTTTCATCCAATGGACCTCCTGGTTTAACCCGGAGGTCCATTGGCTGAAACTTTGCTTGTGCTTGTTATGCTTTGCAGCAAATTTGCAATTATTGCTTGGGTGGAATATCCACCCTGCGGGTGATTTAGTGATAATACACTCTCCACGTACTGTATCAATCAAAAAACGTAAAAAAGTTTAGAGCCTCCTGATTTTGTAGTGATACTGGAAGACACTGCAAGGCATTAAAAATGTCCAATGAGAGGGAGGGGGCGGGGGACAATTTCAGTGAGGGATTGCATGAAAATCAAAACCTTTTTTGGGAGGCCTTATTAACTGCTATCACAAGCTTTTTTGGAGCCATAGTCTCATTTTGATGAAGTATATACAGCAATTAACTTTGATAATAAATATCATAGTGTTATGTTGGCTTAATCAGCAAATTACATCGTTACCTGACATTACAATTTGAAATTATATCACATAAATTAACCCTTTACCTAACATGATGAGAAAATTTAACAAAATTTTTTAACAACAAAATCTTTTATTTCTTGCCTCCTAAACACAGGGACCGACCTGGGCATGCGCCAGTGCGTATTTGGTTCTGAAACATCAGGACCTGGCTCTTAAATCTCAGAAATAGGCTTCTCAGTTGGCGCGTAACTTCTCAGATCATATTTTGATATTCTTTCGATGGATAATCGAGAGAGACACTCTTACATGTATTATATATATGATTATCATTTATCATTGTTGTAGAGTGCTTAAGTTAATACTTCAAGTCTTAATTACCAAGCATTAATCTTCACTGTGGTTTCTGATCAAGTCTTGGCAGCCTAAATAGGCAGCCAAGACTTGATCAGAAACCACAGTGAAGATTAATGTTTGCTATAGTGTACTAAATGAAAATGATGAGAGCTATAACATACTTGCAGTGTGTGTTACAAACAGCAGTGTGACTCCGTAAATTGAAATCTGGCGCATGAATTGAAAAAATAGGCTCCGAGGCTAGAGCGTATTTTAAATAGTCCTGATCGGTCCCTGTAAACATAGCTTTCAACCCTTCAATAGAATGAGCTCAATGAGCTAATTCCAAAGAGTGATCCTTAGCTATGTTTTGGAAACAAATATAGAAAGAAAAAAAAAATTTGAATGTCGCTTTTTGTGAACTGCACTATGACCATTCGGTTAGGCAAAGGATCAAATTTTGACAGAGGCATAAGGAGGGTTCCAGAAAGAGGAACAGCAATCACAAAAATTAAATATTGCCGAAAACTAATAAAGAAATCAGAACCTTTTTTAAACTTCAGCAGTTTTATGATACAATTTATTTTCTTCTGGATGATTTCCAAAAATGCCTATTTTCTAGCAACTATTATCAAGCAACTCATGGCTGTTTTGCAGCAGCAATGACCTGCTTTTATAACAGACTCAAGAAATGAGGTAAGTATATTTGTTATGTGAATAATTCGGTTAGCTACTCAGTTTTCTTTGATTGGAGATTATTTTCTGTCTGGAAGATAAAGAAGCCATCTATTTTTCTACAAATAAATCATCTGTTGATTCTTAAGTGAAAATGATTCGGCTTTTTGATGGGAGACCGCAAACTCATTTAGTAAAAATCTGCTGTCAAGATAGCTCCTACATACATGATTCATACAAATTATGATTCTACCCCATAAAATAAGGTACAAAGATTCCTTTCAGAATAGCTCGCCTGATGGCCCAACAAAAATGGAGACAGAAAAAACAGTCCTTCTCCTTGGTGCTTCCCACATATGATCCACATCTGAAGAACAGGCAGAGTGCCAACACTGCCTCACACAAGTAGTGAAGCTTATAAGGTGACAGGGCACCTGTTCTTTTTTAGTAGGATATAAGCATCCTAGAACTGAAAACCAACAGCCTAAATCAAGATGTCTTCACACAGGTTCTGGTCTTCCTATAATCCTATGTATGATATCTTCTAGTTGCCGTTTCTCCATTGCTGTTTGCAACAAAGTTCTCTGCAATTTCAGTTCTGAAACCTTCCACAATCGCAGAAGATCATCTTTGCTCAGATCATCTATATTATATTGGAGATCATCATCAATGTCATCACCTACAAGCCCCTCACTGACGGACTGCACAGAGGAGCGTTTAGCACCCGTGTTGTTGAGAAGGGAGGGGTCAGTCTCGTCAGATTGCATCGGAAGATTTAAAGAAGATTTACGAACTGCGGGAACCACACCCTTCATTTTACATTTCCGCCTACCCTGACGTGAGTCGAGAGAAGGCAATTCCAAATATTGTCCAGAAGAGCGTAGGTGTCCATTTGGGAGGTGAAATGGTCCTTCAGAGGGCAATAATTCATCAGTTTCATGTGTTGTTGAATCAACATTTAATCTACAGTGAGGTATGGACTCTTCGAGATCAGACCCCATCAGTTCTGTCGATTCAATATTGTCAATATCCAACTTCACACCTTCTTCACTTATCCCTTCTTCACTGTTCTCTGGATTTCCATCAGAACCAATTTTATTTAAGGCAGTTTGCGAACACAGATCCTTTAATGGTATTTGTATAATTGTGGGAGAACATGTTCCGCCAGCATCCAAAAGATTGTTTTCAGACATCTCTTTCATCCTGTAAAAACAAATAAGAAAATCAGTAAAACTTATGGATGCTCCCTGACAGTCGACATGTTAACCCTTTACCCAACGCAGACGATTTCAAAATTGATTATTTTAAATATCATTTTTTAAATTTTTTCAAAAAAATTCAACAAAACGATATCAAGTGACACCTCTTTGGAATGAGCTCAATGAGCTCATTCCAAAGAGGGGTCACATGATATGGTTTTGTTGAAATTTTTCGAAAAATAATATTTTTTCAGCTGCTGAATTTGCATATTACGTGGGTGGATGCGGGCGATTCGTTGGGTAAAGGATTAACAGGCAGATTCATAAAATTGTGGTCCCCTACTTTGGGAAATCATTTGGCACATGTCTTTGAAATGCAAGGAACATAACTCTGTTTGTTGTTGGTTAACGTCACATATTTATGCACCATGGCTAATCGTGACACAACATGGAGATGAAGTCAAGTTTAGTCAATCGTTGATCTACATGTTGCCCATTTTAGAGGACTTTCACCCCAAGCATTGGTGACTGGGTCCTATTTTACTAGTAAAGCGGAACTGGTTTACCACAGTAAACAAGTGCTGCTTACTTCCCGGGGTTCCCACGGGGAGAACATAACTCTGGTAAAAAAATAAGCAACTTTTTTGTAACATGTGCAGGAGCGGCTTGTCACAAGAATCCCTCATACAAATTTCAATGAAATCCATCCACTCACTGGTGAGATACCACTGTGGACAGATGGACAGATAGACGAACAAATCAGCCTTTTTTATAACATGTGCAAGACACTTTTATTAAAAATATTTCACTTGTATCCACAATTTTGTGCATGTTATTCATTATAATCAGAGCTTCAAGGGCCATAACTCCACTCAGTATGGCTGAACCATACCAATTTTCAAACGCATTCAAGACATTGTTAACTGGTTGAGTGCTAGAAGCCATTTCTTAGTGGTTTTACAAAGTTTGCACTAATTTATTGTTGGTTCAGCAGTAGAAGAAAATTATTAATATAAAATTGTTTTGTTACAATTTATTGGAGAGTGCCAACTGGCACTCTCCAATAAATTGCAACAAAACAATTATTTGTTGGCAACATCTTGCTAAATTAAAGTTCCATTTGATATCTTTGAAAGAAAATACTAATGTTAGGCCCGACAAAGTAGATCTTCAGTTTTTAGACCATTTTCTGTAAAACTGAATGTGGGTGGGCGATTTTTTATTTTATTTTTTATCTTTCTGTAATTATTTCTTCGCCATCCAAAGTTCATATTTCTTGGTTTCTTTTGTGTTTTAGGCCTCATAATCTATAGAACAGCATGGGTAGTGGTGTATTTCGTCCCTCGTGTTCAAGGGACGAATTTATCAATTTTATTAACTTGGGTAAAATATTTTTATTTTTGGAGTTTGCATTGGTTATAATAAACAGCTGTGCCATGAGCGCATGATACGCCAGTTATTAATTACAAGAGGGAACCACACAATATGAGTATACATGTGTACTTGTCAGGTTACATATACTTGCCACCAAAAAATCATGAAAATTGCTCAAAGTCCAACATGTGGAAAATTGCCTATATTTTGACAAATCGGACAGCAACACAAATCGAAAGGGAGATTCCTTCTATCAACATATACTTGCAACCAAAAAATCATGAAAATTGCTCTGAGCATTTTCAAGTTATTATTCGACATGTGAAAAATAAAGTCCCATAACTCTGAAATGGCTAATCGAACGGCGACGCCAACCAATAGGGAGTTTCCTTCCATCAACATAAATCAAATACCAAAAAATCATGAAAATCTCTCGAAGCGTTCTCGAGTTATCATACGACGTGTAAAAAATCAACAATTTTCTAAGTAATAAAGTCCCATAACTCTGGAATGACTAATCGAACGGCGACACTAAACGAAAGGGAGCTTCCCTCCATTGATATACACCACCTACCCAAAAATCACGAAAATCTCTCAAGGCGTTCTTGAGTTATCGCACGACGTGTGACCGGACGGACAGATGGACAGGCAGACAGATGGACAGCGGTATACCATAATTTTTTTCAAAACTGGCGTACTGAAAGAGGGCATGCAGCATTTAGCATTGTACAAGTAAATAATGTCTCCCATACCAAATATTGACCAAACTGATTGATATTTGTACAAATTATCACGCTAACAAGAAAGTCATGCCTGCCCGTCTGCCCGTTCACCAACTTCATCAAACTATAGAACAAGTTTTTGAAAAAGACTTGACCAATTGCATTGGGCTGCATGGTATATTGATAAACCGATACATACCGGTATTCAAACCAGTATCGATTGAATACCGGTGTAATTACAAAAAAATCGGTTTATCATCATTATTTATTTACACACAATTTAATTTTAAACATGTCTTTAGGTTTTAACTTTAGTGCAGAAGGAATAATATTATCCCTTTACCAAACAAATTGGCCGCATCCACATGCGTAATATACAAATTCAGCATTTGAAAAAATATTTTTCTAAACAATTCAACGAAACTATTTCATGATATTGTTTTGTGGAAATTTTTTGAAAATTTGATAAAATAATATTTAAAATAATAAATTTTGATATCGTCTGCGTTGGGTAAAATTTGTTTCACTGTGATGGCGGGGGCGCAGTGGCTCAGTAGGTAGAGGTGCAGGCTGCAAGCCGAGAGGTCCTCGGTTCGAATCACACCTGTGGCAATCGCATTGTGTCCTTGGGCAAGACACTTCACCCCTATTGCCCATGTGGGGGAACGGTGACGCTGTGTACTAAGGTGTACTGCACGTCTATGGTGCACCTGTCTCCAACCAATGCTAACCCTGCTTGTGTGGAGTTAGTATGTTGGGGAGCTGACAGTTGCACACCTTTGCTCGGTGGTTCTCTCTGGCTTCCTCCACCTGTAAAACTGTCGAGGTCATGATTAGCCATTGTGCAGAAATATGTGACCTTAAACACCAATAAATAAATAAATAAATAAATAATATATTCATTGTGATGGCTCAAGTCACGATTGTAGTAGGGTTGCTCAGATATCTGAACAGTCTTTCGATACACTGCAGTATTTTTTGGAATACTGATACTGGTAATTAGTTTAGAATATCGTGCAGCCCTACAATCATGCCCGATTGACAGAACTTTATAGATATGGAAAAAAGGAGACAACTGACTAATGCTACATAACTCCAAATTGGCCAATACTCCTAGTCCCCAGTGGTGATGGGAAGGGCAGTGTGGTTTTCAGTTTTCTGGTTCGGTTCTGGTTTTTGCAGGAATCCAGAAAACCGAACTGCATTACCCAGAAAAAACAGCTGAACAGTTTTACTGAGTGTTTACATAACCTGACAAAACTATCTTATTGAGATGGAACTGAACTAAGGTTTAATACTGTGAAAGGTAATTTCAGAGTTCTGTGGCTCCAGATTCTTAAAGTCCATCACGACACCCAGTGAAATTCATAGAGCATGGTATCAATGACTGCATGTTATAGTTTATGAGATTACAGCAAATATGAATTTCTTCCGAGACCAGCATTTCTTTGGAGCTACGGTTTAATCTCGCGAACAGGAATTTCCAAGTTACAGGTTCTGAAAAGCAGTGCTAATGCCTGGGAAATTCATAGACTAGAATCGGTATTCCGCAACCTTTGATTCCCGGTTCTGTCCTATGAATTTCCAGGGTATCAGGACTGATATTCAGAAACGACAACCGGAAAATTCCCGGTATCATGACTAACTTTTAAAAACGAGAACCAGAAAATTCCCTTTCCCGGTATTAAACCCTAAACTGAACTGGTGTCCCCTATCGACCAAGCCAGAAAATAAGCAGACTGTCATCTGCAAAATGAGGTCCCCAGAGGGTGAATTTAGTGATGCTACCCCGCACAGCAGGGTAGCATCACTAAATTTACCCTCCGTGAACCTCAGTCTGAATCAGGGTCTCAAAACTGAACAGAAAGAAGTGCCCAGAGGATACATTGGCCCACTGTATGGGATAGCATCATCGAATTCACTCTCTGGGGACCTCATTCTGCAAATGTCAGACTGCTTATTTTCAAGCCTGCTATCGACTCTCATCACTGAATTTATCTGCCAAAGGGACAAATACGTTGTGTTCTCTTTGTCATATTTTCTCCCTCGTTGACTTGTCCAGCAGACGCATCAATAAGTGACAATAAGAACGCAACAAATAAAAGATGAACTTTATTCATTTGTTACGAGGCCTGAAAATAAGCAGTCTGACATTTGCAAAATGAGGTCCCCAGAGGGTGAATCTGATGATGCTATCCCATATAGTGGGCCAATTTATCCTCTGGGTATCTCTTTCTGTTTAGTTTTGAGACCCTGATTCAGATTGAGGTTCACAGAGGGTAAATTTTGCCCAGCAGGGTAGCATCACTAAATTCACCCCCTGGGGACCTCATTTTGCAGATGACAGTCTGCTTATTTTCTGGCTTGTTTGTTACCATAATTTATTATATGACTATGTGATTTAACCGCTAAATATCACGACCGTTTGACAATCTTTTCCTGGTCCCCGGAAAATCCATGGTGTGGAATCCGATTCCGTATCACTACAGTATGACAGACTATTTATGGGTGTGTTTGAATTCGCATAATTAGCAGTTCCGGTCAGAGAGAGTATTTCACTCTGAGCTGGAATGGGTGCGCTCAAATAGCAGTTTGGATTTTTTATCATATTCATGATATTTTTTTTATCGTATTCAAAAAGTGTGCATGTGTTACAAAAATAAGTGTAAACAAAAATAGTTCTTTCTTACTTCAATCGAACTTACCAAAAAAGGTTGGGGGAATTGTTAATGCTAGTGTTGGCAAGCGATGTTGAACTATAAGTCAAATAATAAACTTTTTATCGCTACAGTGACGTGACCTGGGTCGTCGCATCACATTTCGTTGAGGAGGTCAGATTGCCTGATCAAACGAGCTGTCATAGGCAGCTCGTTTGATCCAGCGATCTGACCTTCTCAACCCGACATGATACTATGCCCCAGATCACTTCACTGTAGTGATATGTATTTACGTTTTTTTTCTGACTCAATTGATCCCTTGAAACCCTTATGAATGATCAAAGGAAAGTTTGGCTGAACCCAATGTAGATACTTAAAGACATGGTATTTTGTCGTACAAATTATTGCAGAATATTTCCAAGTTAAGGAACTTGAAATGTTATTTACTAGATCTTCAGAACACACCAAAAACTGAACTGAAACTGAAGTATTTTTCTGACACTGAACCGAAACTGAAAAATCAAAACCGTCATCTCTAACGGTGGGCTTAACCCTTTACCTAACACAAATAGTAAGACCGAATCCAATGGAGGGGGGGGGGGGGGGGAACGACAGAAATCAAAAAGGGCACCACAAGGCAAGGCTAAATATGCACATTAGCCATTTTCTAATGATCGGTCGGAAACCAAAAATGTTAATAGATGGTCAAATTCTAAGTCGAAAAAGGGCCATAACTCATGTAAAAATAATTTAACGGTACCCATAATCAAACTTCGTCAGTACTATTACCTGGACAATACCAATACCAACTTTGGTTGAGATCAAGTAATCCAAACTGGGGTTATTGGTCGGAAACCAAAAATGTTAATAGACAGGCAAATTTTAAGTAAAAAGAGAGCCGTAACTCATGTAAAAATAATTGGACAAAACCGATATTCGAACATAGCCTGTATTACAAGATCAAATAATGCAAACTGTAGTTACCGTCCGGAAACCCAAATGTTAATGGATGGACAGACAGATGGATGGATGGGAAGACATACTGAGTACATAATACGCCCATTTTTCAAATGGGTGTATAAAATCCAGAGTTTTTCAAGTGTTTCACTCAAACCATAGGCATGAGTGAAATATAGGAAAAACTCAAACAAGGGTCATCGGTTCACTTTCAGCAATCTGTTTATTTTCTTGTGTGCCACTGTTGTTGTTTTTTTTTAAGCATTTCATTGGTTCAAAGTAGAATTACATTGTCTCACCTAATCCCTGCATCAATAATGGAAAAATAGGCCGATGAAATCGTCAGATGTGTACCCATACGCACATTTAGTAGAAAACTGTATGACAGAGGGTCACCACGGATGCTGACATAATGTACACCATACAAGGTATGGGTACATATAGAAATGGATTGGAGGAGTGTCTAATTTCATGGATAAAGGGTTAATATCTCCGGATCAAATTATCAGATTTACATAAAAAAACTATACAGCACAGCACATCAGTAACCTGAATAAATATATAAAGTAACATGACAATCGGATTGATATTTTTTGAGTTATCTCATGCCAAAGGGATTGGAGGAATTTTCAATTTGAAGAATAAAGGGGGTTAATATCTCCAGATAAAATTATCAGATTTACACCAAAAACTATACAGCTCGGCACATCAGTAACCTGAACACAAATATAAAGTAACTTGACAATCCAAGCAATATTTTTCAAGTTATCAAATGCGAAAGGGATTGGAGGAATTTTCAATTTGAAGGATAAAGGGTTAATATCTCAGGATTAAATTATCAGATTTACACCAAAAACTATACAGCTCGGCACATCAGTAACCTGAACACAAATATAAAGTAACTTGACAATCCAAGCAATATTTTTCAAGTTATCAAATGCGAAAGGGATTGGAGGAATTTTCAATTTGAAGGATAAAGGGTTAATATCTCAGGATTAAATTATCAGATTTACACCAAAAACTATACAGCTCGGCACATCAGTAACCTGAACACAAATATAAAGTAACTTGACAATCCAAGCAATATTTTTCAAGTTATCGAATGCCAAAGGGATAGGAGGAATTTTCAATTTGAAAGATAAAAGGTTAATATCTCAGGATCAAAATGACAAATTTACACCAAAAACTATACAGCTCGGTACATCAGTAACCTGAACACAAATATAAAGTAACTTGACAATCCAAGTAATATTTTTCAAGTTATCGAATACCAAAGGGATTGGAGGAATTTTTCAATTTGAAGGATAAATGGTTAACATCTCGGGATCAAATCATCAGATTTACACCCAAAACTATACAGCTCAGAACATCAGTAACCTGAACACAATTATAAAGTAACTAGACAATCCAAGCAATATTTTTCAAGTTATCGAATACCAAAGGGATTGGAGGAATTTTCAATTTGAAGGATAAAGGGTTAATATCTCAGGATCAAATTATCCGATTTACACCAAAAACTATACAGCTCGGCACATTAGTAACCTGAACACAAATATAAAGTAACTTGACAATCCAAGCAATATTTTTCAAGTTATCGAATGACAAAGAAATGGATACGGACGCCTGAGGGAAGGATAAAGGGTTAATATCTCAGGATTAAATTATCAGATTTACACCAAAAACTATACAGCTCGGCACATCAGTAACCTGAACACAAATATAAAGTAACTTGACAATCCAAGCAATATTTTTCAAGTTATCAAATGCGAAAGGGATTGGAGGAATTTTCAATTTGAAGGATAAAGGGTTAATATCTCAAGATCAAATTAACCGATTTACACCAAAAACTATACAGCTCAGCACATCAGTAACCTGAACACAAATATAAAGTAACTTGACAATCCAAGCAATATTTTTCAAGTTATCGAATGCCAAAGGGATTGGAGGAATTTTCAATTTGAAGGATAAAGAGTTAATATCTCAGGAGTAAATTATCAGATTTACACCCAAAACTATACAGCTCGGCACATCAGTAACCTGAACACAAATATAAAGTAACTTGACAATCCAAGCAATATTTTTCAAGTTATCGAATGCCAAAGAGATTGGAGGAATTTTCAATTCGAAGGATAAAGGGTTAATATCTCGGGATCAAAATAACAGATTTTCACCAAAAACTATACAGCTCGGCACATCAGTAACCTGAACAAAAATATAAAGTAACTAGACAATCCAAGAAATATTTTTCAAGTTATCGAATGCGAAAGGGATTGGAGGAATTTTCAATTTGAAGGATAAAGGGTTAATATCTCAGGATCAAATTATCCGATTTACACCAAAAACTATACAGCTCGGCACATCAGTAACCTGAACACAAATATAAAGTAACTTGACAATCCAAGCAATATTTTTCAAGTTATCGAATGACAAAGAAATGGATACGGACGCCGGACGGACAGACGGACGGACAAAGGATGGACAAACGACGGATGGTCACCCCGGATGATGGCATTATGTGTACCATACATAGTATGGGTACACATAAAAACGAAATGACTAATCAAACGCATTCTTACATGCTGAAGGTCAGATTCCACATGTGGTTTTCCTAACACATTTTGGGGTATGAAGTTAAGTTTTAGCTTAAATTTTAGCTTTATTATATAAAGAATATCTGATATACCCCTAATTATCGATCAAAATGTTAACGATACTGACAAAATTGCAAGTCTAAAAAGGGCCATAACACATGTAAAAAGAATTGGGCGGAACCCATATTCAAACTTGATCTGTATTATTAGCTGGAAAATACCCATACCAACTTTGGTTGAGATCAAATGGTCCAAACTGGAGTTATTGGTCAGAAACCCAAAATGTTGC
Organism: Pictodentalium vernedei; assembly: GCA_031216915.1. NCBI lineage: Eukaryota > Metazoa > Mollusca > Scaphopoda > Dentaliida > Dentaliidae > Pictodentalium > Pictodentalium vernedei. The sequence goes on along the minus strand of CM062290.1, from coordinate 304,707,464 downwards.
TAGACGGTCAAATTGTAAGTCGAAAAAGGACCATAACTCATGTAAAAATACTTGAACGGAACCTATATTTGATCTGGTCCTGTATTACTTGATGGGTAATACACATACTAACTTTGGTTGAAATCAAATGATCCAACCTGGAGTTATCGGTCGAAAACCAAAAATGTTAACAGATGGACAGACAGACAGATGGACGGACAGATGGGTGGATGGACAGACTGATCACATAACACAACCGTTTTTCAAACAGGCACATAAAAAGCATTTTCCAGGATCTTTCCAGGACCTTTCTAACAACATAATGCTAACTCTATTTCATACTTGCGTACCTGTTTATAACATAATAGCTGTCACTTAATGGTCCGAATAATAACGGGAATACCCGATGCACGATTAAGGAGGCATGCTCTGGGTTTTTTTTTTAAAAAACACCTACTTTATGCAGTGTCAATCTGTGCAATTATGCAAGCTATTACAGCAATTTTCTTTCATAAACACGCTAGATTACCAACACTACATACAAGCATGAGACTTCAGTCCATTACAAAAATCTGAAAATAATCTGAAATTGTGCTTGTATGAAGGGAAATGTATCAAAATCATCCATTATGCCCCCAATTTTATGATAACCAATTTGTAAAGCTGTGATTCAACCTTTATTTCTATGAATTCACATGAAAATGGTCTGAAAGACCATTTTCATGTGAATTCAAAGAAATAAAAATTTTTTTTTAAAAAACTCGTAAAAGACTAAAAGTAAGATAAAAAAAATAAAAAATCTCATCCCTGTATATATTTTTCAAGCACTTTCCATGACTTTACTACTGGAGATATGATTTTCAAGCACTTTCCATGACTTTACTACTGGAGATATGATTTTCAAGCACTTTCCAGGACTTTACCACTGGAGATATGATTTTCAAGCACTTTCCAGGACTTTACCACTGGAGATATGATTTTCAAGCACTTTCCAGGACTTTACCACTGGAGATATGATTTTCAAGCACTTTCCAGGACTTTACCACTGGAGATATGATTTTCAAGCACTTTCCAGGACTTTACCACTGGAGATATGATTTTCAAGCACTTTCAAGGACTTTACCACTGGAGATATGATTTTCAAGCACTTTCCAGACCTTGGATTTTCGATTTTTTAATTCAAGCACTTTCAAGCACCTTCAAGGACCCATACGAACCCTGTATTATATGCACGGTGTGACATGAAAAATCGATCATAAAACTATTCCATTTGAAAATATAAGTCTCAGTCAACAGGCTGCAGTGTACATCGATTCCAGAGAGTAGCAGTTGAAACTGGAACTTTCTATTCTGCGAACCAAATAGAGGTTATGAGGTGAGCACCATTTAGCAATGCTTTGCTTCTTGGAGACAATATCTCGATAAAAAATAAGTTCTGGCAAACAAACTGCAGTGTGCATGGCATGACTCCATTGCAATGGAAAGTGGACCATTTATTCATTAGGTTGATGCAAGATACGGTGAGCATTGTTTATTATGTGTGTTCTCGATTATATGGCATGGTGATGTTTGCTGTTTATGAAATAAAATTGACTGAAGGTGAAACTGATTTCATATTAGGCCCCACAAAGTAGATTTTCTGTTTCTCAGGCCATATCTTATAAAATTGCATGTGAGTGGGCAATTTTTTGTAATTATTTCTTTGCGATCAAAAGTTCATGTTCTTGGTTTGTTTTATGTTTTAGGCCTCATAATCTACAGAATAGCATGGGTGGATCGTGGTTGTGTATTTCGTTCCTTGGCTGCACGACGACTTTGCAATGCAAAAGCATTGCAAAGCCTTCTTGCACTCAAGGGACAAATTTATCCATTTTTTTTAACTTGGGTAAAATATTTATATTTTTTTTTGAATGTGCATTGGTTATAACAAGCCAAGACCAATACCGGGTCTGGACCTGCGTCGCTGCATGCAATTGATTACAGAGATGAACAGACTTCAAAGTATCGGAAAACAGGAAGTGGCTGCACGGCAGATCTGAAAATTAGATACACGATACAACTCATCATTATGAAGCAGCAGGCCAAATATAAAATCATTCCCTTTCATAGAAGCCAAGAAAACTTTGACGGAAGAAGTGTTTCCGACAGACGGGGGCGCGGTGGCTCAGTTGGTAGAGGTGCAGGCTGCAAGCCGAGAGGTCCTCGGTTTGAATCCCACCTGCGGCAACCGCGTTGTGTCCTTGGGCAAGACACTTCACCCCGATTGCCTACATGGGGGCACGATGACGCTGTGTACTGAGGCGTACTGCACGTCGATGGTGCGTATGTCTTCAACCAATCTAACCCTGCCTGTGCTGCGGTGCAGAGTTCAGAGTTACGATGTTGGGGAGCTGACAGCTGCTCGTCGTTGCTCGGTGATTCTCTCCGGGTACTCCGGCTTCCTCCACCCGTAAAACTGTCACGGTCACGATTAGCCATTGTGCATAAGTATGTGACCTTAAACACCAATAAATAAATAAATAAATGTTTCTGACAGACTGACGGACGGATGGACAGACTGATGGACAGACTGACGGAGTCGAGCAGTTACTAGACCTGCTCTGCCGTTGGCGACGCAGGTAAAAAGAGAGCATGCAGCAGCCAAAAGGACCATGCGCAGGGTGGGAGGCTGAGAAACAGATTTTAAACATTTTCAGCCCTTATAATAAATATAGAGATGCCAGCTGGATGTTGTTGTTACTAGCATAAAATGTCAGCAAGTGTGATCGCATGCCATTCCCACCAGTTACTGCAGTTCTGAATAGAATGATCTAATGCAGGCCTGCCATTCTGTGGAGGGCGATCGCCCTCAACCTCTATCGCCCACCTGAATGAAAAATTTGGCTGGCGATAATCGCCCACCTCAGAATATACTGTGTAGGCAACAGAATGGGGTCGTGTTATTATTTCAGCAGTAGGCTCCTGCAAAAATTTGATTCAAAAATTGTTAGTCAATATTCAATTCGAAATCGGAAATTCAAATATTTTCTAATATACTTCGGCCATAACCGTGAATGTTTACAGATAATTGATCACATTATTTTATATTGAGTATTGTTTTGAGTTGAAATGGAACTGACTTGTAGCGGTAACAGAGTCTGAAGTGATGGAGCTACAACTGTACAACAGTTGTAGCTACATTGCCACAGACACTATTACCACTACAACTGTTCATTTCAACTTATTGTGCATTATGTCCAGTCACCATTTATAAAAGATTTGAACTTTGAAAAGTTATTCAGCTGTTCAACTTCAATAAACGATTTGTTCCACAACATGATCACATCATTTAATATTAAGTATTGTTCTGTTTGATCAAAGTTACTGGATACATCATCAAAAGCAATGGTTTTCTAAAAGAATACCCCTGATTATTATATAAATAGAAGCAGAACAGGATTTAATTTACAAACAGATCAACTCTATTTGGCATTGAAATATCATTTTGTTCTAGTCATTCCACATTTCAAAACAAATGGCTGCATGATGACTGAATGGAGTAGATCTGATTTGAAACAAGTTTTTTTCCAAGAAAACATGTGATAAAAGTGAGGTATCAGGCCTATCAGCCAGGTTCGTTTAAAAATGTTTAGGCCAAATAAAAAAAACGAATGGGTTCTCAGGCAATTTTTTTTTTAAATCAAAGAGGGATGGAGGATTTTATTTTTAATTTTTATTTTTTTTTCCCTGTAAAAAGTTGTGCCAACTCAGTTAATCTTTTTGCCATCTTTCTACTATTGAAAGAGGGACAGTTATTTCATACTGTATTTATGGCATACCTTTTATATCCAACTGCAAGTACTACAGCCAAAAGGATTTCTATTCTATGGCTCTTCTTAGTAGTATCTGTCAAACATGAGGCCCTGTACATGATGGTCCTGTGTATCAAAATTTGCCTTGTTACAGTTTATGGGAGAGTGCCTATTGGCACTCTCCCATAAACTGCAACAAGACAAATTCACTACATACACGGATAAATAATTGCATGTTAAAATGGAAGAAAAAAAATTATCAAAGTTTTCACAAGTTCTCAGAATAACCGACAAAATAAAAATGTTCAACGGGGGGGAGGGGGGGGGGGGGGGGGTTAAAATCCAGTGAGGGAGGTGCCTGAGAAACAAAACTTTAATTTTTTTTAGCCTTATTGCTGCAGTTTCGAAGCTACAAAGTCAACAATTCAAATAGTTTCAATCAATAGCTAGTATACTATTAGTTACACAGTTTGTTGGTGGCCTAATATGGTATATATGGTAGCTAGTATATTGGTTTATATCTCAATTTATAGTGTTGGATGTGGTGAGGCGAAAAATGCACTCTACATAACTGTGTGTCTTTTAATAATCGGAGTTATTATTTTGAAAAAAAAAAAACCTTTTCTTTTGATGATGTATCCATTAACTGTGATTCAATTTGAAGTTCGATTCGAAATTCTGATTCATTTTCACCAATTCGATTCGATATTTGATTCGATCAAAATCGGCAATTCGAAGGTCCATATTCAATAGAGAGAAAACATGATTATAATGAGCAAACACTCCACACCTTCAATTTTGAAAAATGAAGGTGCACAAATAATAAAGCTTCTATTTTTGAATCCAGTATGTGTGTTTTACAGTCAAGTCGGGCATTTCAACGTTCATGCAAATCGGTCAATTCCCAATATAAAAGATCATCTCATGACTCATGAAGATGCAGTTCGATGTTACTGCTGATCAGTGACAGTGTAATTGCATCAAAATTTGAAAATATTATAATTTTATTCAACCCTAACCTCACTCAAATTGAAATAGTGCAACATTGTTTAACCTCAATATATGCAAATTTCTCCGAATCAAATAAAATAGCTTCCCCATTGTCTGTGTAAACTAAACCATGCAATGTTGAATGTTCTCGAAGACCTCAAGCATTTTTATAGATAGTTACGACTGCGCATGTGCACACATGTGCATAGTGAATTACCACTAGAGGGATATAATCAATTGAATGAACTGATCAGGAATAACATGTTGTTGGCGGATATTCATGCCGAGGCCATAAAATTTCTTGTCACTGAAATAAGAATAATTTCAGCACATTTAATCAAATATGTTCCTGTAAATTGAATGGACCTTTTCTGCAATAATTTCTTGAGTTAAATTTAGATGAACTTTTCATCAAATGTAGTTATGGCTGCTTCACAGCAGCCATGACTAGATTTGATGAAAATATTTTAAAAGGGGGCGTGGTGGCTCAGTTGGTAGAGGTGCAGGCTGCAAGCCGAGAGGTCCTTGGTTCGAATCCCACCTGCGGCAAACACGTTGTGTCCTTGGGCAAGACACTTCACCACCATTGCCTACGTGGGGGCACAGTGACGCAGTGTACTAAAGCGTACTGCACGTCGATGGTGCACCTGTCTTCAACCAATGCTAACCCTGCTTGTGTGGAGTTGGTATGTTGGGGAGCTGACAGTTGCTTGCCATTGCTCAGTGGTTCTCTCCAGGTACTCCGTCTTCCTCCACCCGTAAAACTGTCACGGTCATGGTTAGCCATTGTGCAGAAATATGTGACATTAAACAACAATAAATAATTAATAATATAATAGTTTAAAATACTCAGCAGGTTAAGTGTTAACAGTCCAGCAAAATGACCTAGAAAAAGAACTTAAGATTGGTTGGCTTCGGGTATCTGTTAACCCTTTACCCAACGAATCGCCCGCATCCGCCCGCGTAATATGCAAATCGAGCAGTTGAAAAAAATAAATTTTTCAAAATATTTCAACAAAACCATATCATGTGACCCCTCACTGGAACGAGCGCATTGAGCTCGTTCCAATATGGGATCACATGATATGGTTTTGTTGAAATTTTTTGAAAAATTAAAAAAAAATGATATTTAAAATAATAAATTTTGATATCGCCTACGTTGGGTAAAGGGTTAACAACATCGACTGGTGGAGTTTCGTTTTAGTTTATTTTCTACCAATATCTAAACGAAATAAAGTTTAAGTTTTAAAAAAAATTCATTCAAAGATCACATTCTACAAAAGTGAAAACAAAAGTTAAGTTAGGGCTGCACGGTATATCGATAAACCGATATATACCGGTATTCAAACCATTATCGATTGAATACCTGTGTAATTACAGAAATATCGGTTTATCATCATTATTTATTTACCCACAATTTCATTTTCAAGATGTCTTGAGTTTTTAAACTGTAGCCCCGAATGAATAATATTATCCTTTTATCCAAGGAATCGTCTGTTTGTGCCCTCGTAATATACAAATTCAGCAGTTGAAAAAATAATTTAAAAAAATTTCTACAAAACTATATCATGTGACCCCTCATTGGAACAAGCTCGTTGAGCTTGTTCCAATGAGAGGTCGTATGATATAGTTTTGTTGAAATCTTTGGGGAAAATCTGATAAATTAATTTTGAAAATAACAAGAGCGCATGTATTGCTGAAGCAATAGAATGTCCCCTACCGGACTAATGAGCATTAATAATTATACAAATGTTATAACCTAGATGTGATCTGCATGAATTCCGTTGAAGCATTTCCAAAAAAAGTCCAGAAAACTGATATTCTGGCGCTTTTCCATATTTCCAAGGGCCGTAACTCACACAAGAATAATGCAATCAGCATGAAACTCAAACTTGATCTGTAAGTCATCGTTCTATAGTAGGTTACCAAGAATGAAATCATTCGGTTGAAGCATTTCCAAAAAAAGTCCGGAAAACTAAAGTATGACTGACAGACTGACTGACAGATGGACAGAGTGCAAATGAAACTTGATCTGTAAGTCATCGTTCTATAGTAGGTCACCAAAAATGAAATCATTCCGTTGAAGCGTTTCCAAAAAAAGTCCGGAAAACTAAAGTATGAACGACTGACTGACTGACAGACTGACGGATGGATGGATGGACAGAGTGTAAATGAAACTTGATCTGTAAGTCATCATTCTATAGTAGGTTACCAAAAATGAAATCATTCCGTTGAAGCGTTTCCAGAAAAAGTTCGGAAAACTGATATTTTGGCGCTTTTCCATATTTCCAAGGGCCATAACTCACACAAGAATAAGGCAATCAGCATGAAACTCAACCTTGATATGTAAGTCATCGTTCTATAGTGGGCTACCAAAAATTAAATCATTCCGTTGAAGCGTTTCCCAAAAAAGTCCGGAAAACTGATATTTTGGCACTTTTCCATATTTCCAAGGGCCATAACTCACACAAGAATAATGCAATCACCATGAAACTCAAACCTGATCTGTAAGTCATCGTTCTATAGTAGTTTACCAAAAATGAAATCATTCTGTTGAAGCATTTCCAAAAAAACTCCGGAAAACTGATATTTTGGTGCTTTTTCCCATATTTCCAAGGGCCGTAACTCACACAAGAATAATGCAATCAGCATGAAACTCAAACTTGATTTGTAAGTCATTTTTCTATAGTAGTTTACAAAAAATGAAATCATTCCGTTGAAGCGATTCCAAAAAAACTCCAGAAAACTAAAGTGTGACTGACAGACCTACCGACTGACAGACCTACAGACTGACAGACTGATGGGTGGACAGAGTGCAAACCTAGAGTCCCCTCCGGCGATGCCGGTAGGGGACTAATAAATTTTGATAACGTCTGCGTTGGGTAAGGGTTTTTCGAACTGCATCATCAATGTATGCTAATTCGTACGCCTGTGAGGCCTCGAAGCAAAATTGTGGTACTTGTGTTCATATATCTTAACAGTTTTCGATATACCGTTATACCGCGGTATTTTTTTTGGAATACCGATACTGATATTCAGTTTTGAATATTGTGCAGCCCTAAGTCAAGTGCCAGCATGATTGCTTTCATCTTATAATATATGATTCACGGTGGAAGTAATATACACATGAATGATACGATAGAATAGCCCTCTTAGCTTAGTTTAGGCAGGCCAAATATAACCCTCCTGGGTCTAATCACGGAGGGCTGTTACGTCCCTCCTTCAATTTTGAAAATGAAAGGCCTGCTAACGGGTGGATATTTTGCATGAATGGAAAATTGGTTTTGCTTGCATTGGTTTGCTTGCTTAATCTACGCATCGACAGAACACTTGTTCACCAAATTTTTATAGGCTTGACATTTCAGAAACTTGTGCTGTTATGCACAGTTTATAAATATACCCACCATTTTGCTTTTGCAACAATATCAAAGAAATTTCTATTCAGCCTTTTTGCCTTGGCACTATCTGCCATTTTATTTTTCTGGAAAAGAAATAGAAAAATGAGGTTAGTTCCATTTTATACACATTCTATGTAATCCTTTCATTGGTATATGACAGAAAAAACTTTTGCCTGCCAAGCGATTATTCTTATTAGTAACACAAATAAAACTATTTGACTGTGAAGATCGATCCCTCAAGCAACCACTCTTCTCCTTTGACAAGGGAGCTGGAAGCAGGGGGCTGCTACTCATTGCCCTGAGGCTATGGGGGCAGCATGTGCCCTTTTTCTACAAAAGTGCGCTGAACACACCATTAATTGAAAATAGAATATGTTTTCATTTTTGGAATTCACTTTAAAAAATTTCCACAATCCAGTAAAAGTATTCCCATTAGTTCCTTGAATTCAGCACCCTATGTAACGACATGTAACTTGCTCAAAGCATTTTTACAGCCTTAGTCATTACATATTTTCATGTAGCACGTGATATGGCAGTTACCAATTTTTTATAACCAGAAAGTGTGACCAACCCTGTGCACTGCACAGGGTTAGTCACACTTTCTGGTTATAAAAAAAAAATTCCATTTCTAACTGAATAACTAACCATGTGCACTGTACAGACTTAGTGTAAATGTCATCTATATCAACTCTTTATCCAATGTAATGGTCAACACCAGCAAGTACTATTCAAACTCAGCTTAAGAACCCTTGTTGGGTTTGTTTTTAGTGAATTCCAGAAATGAAAAAATATTCTATTTTCAATTAATAGCATTGTTACTGGTGAAAAAGAATTTGCTTTCCAAGAACAGTAACTGAAAGACTCTTGGAGTATTTCTTTCTAACATATTGTACTTGCGCCAATGCCAATGTAAGGGTGGGGTGGGGGTGGGGTGGGGGTGGGGGGATCCAGTATAATGATGGAGTTTGATTGACAGTCAACAAACAATGAAGGTATGTGACCCTTGGATGATTTCTTAAGCTTTATATCATTCCTGGGGTGGAACAAGGTGCCACCTGGAATGCAAAGGCATTGCAGATGGCATGTTGTTCCTCTCAAAGAACAATATATATACTGTTCAAAAAAAGTTAAGCCCCCCCCCCCCCCCACCCCACCCATAATACCTGTGGGTATACGAATATCTCTTATTGTTATGTTCCCCATTCCTCTATCGGAGCGGGCATAGATCCTCAAAACTGATGAACATTTGCCGGCTATTGACCACTTCACCACCGTGCAAAGAGCCCAGACTGCAACCTGATAGAACATGTATGGGACATACTCGGCAGAAAAGTGGTTAAAAGACAGCCACCACCTGATGACATCGGCAGTCTGTATCGTGCGCTTGTAGAGGAATGGGACAACATCACATTGAGAGAAATTTGGAAGATCATCGAGGGCATGCCACGCCGATTAAAATTTGTTAGAGATGCTCGAGGTGGTTCCAGCAGATACTAAACAACGTGACATTTTTTGACTTTGTGATGACGTCCGTGGTGCCTAATATTCATTCAATAAAGCAAATCCTCTAGAAACCCTTGTTTCACAAATAAGGCATATTCCCCTTATTAAAAATAACAAGTTTTCTCTCATGAGAATTTATCTATTTACTGTATGCCCACTGGTATTATAGGGGAGGGGCTTAACTTTTTTTGGACAGTATATATAATGTCAATTCAGTGGCTCTGAGGTTATGGCATTGGACTTCAAACCAAAAGGTCCATGGTATGATCCCTGGCAGGGGCATTGGATTGTGTCCTTGGACAATAATTTTAATCACTAATGTCCACGTGGTGGTGCAGTGGCACTGTGTACTGAGGCGTACTGCACATCGATGGTACACTTGTCTTCAAACAATGATAACCCTGCTAGTGTGGAGTTAGTCCATTGGGGAGTCTGGCAGTTGCTTGCAACTGCTTGGTGGTTCTCTGGTTTTCTCCACCTGTAAAACTGTCCGATATGAGGTGATCCTGGCTGTCAAAAGTACCATTAAACCCCAATAAATAAATAAATAAATAAATAAATAAATAAATAAATAAATAAATAAATAAATAAATAAAAATTTATGATACATTGTAAGCTTCCAGTCTTAACTGAAACCAATAGTTGAGTGCACTGTCTGATACTCCAGTCCCCATGCCCTTGGATGCTTCCGGCACCATTGTCCTTTGAATAAATTCTTTCCAAGTACCTTGCATCTGTCTATTATTTATCCAACTGATAATCACAAGACCTCGCAGTTCTCATAAATATTCTTTTATATGAGAGACACCAGTGCCATTTCTTAACCTTCCCTTTTACCCCATATCAAACATCGTCAGAAGACAGAACTTCCCAAATATTTTCTTGAATAACCAGGAATAACTGAAAATTTTCATATTTGACCTCCAAATATAGCTAAGGACCCCCTCCCCACGCAATAAAATTTTGAATGACAGTTTTTGTGAATAGTCATCAGCCTAAATCACAAAGTTAGGTAAAAGTTTAACAGTGATTAACCAACTAATCAGCCACATCTGCCCGTGTAATATGCAAATTCAGCAGCTGAAAAAATAGTATTTTTCAAAAAATTTCAACAAAACCATATTATGTGACTCCTCTTTGGAACGAGCTCATCGAGCTCGTTCCAATGAGGGGTCACATGATATGGTTTTGTTGAAAATGATATTTAAAATAATAAATTTTGATATCGTCTGCATTGGGTAAAGGGTTAACCAATAAGGATTTGCAACTGCAATCCACTGCCGATTCGTTGAATGTACAATCGGCCGATTATGAGTACCGATGTCAGAAGTCACAACCAAACAGAGTAGTAAGTTCAAGAATGCATAGAATAGGGTTAATTTTACAGTACATTTAGGTTGATGTCTGTTGATCTCAAGAGAGAGTCACTGTGTATATCAAAATAAAAATACATCAGCAGAAACATGTTAACAGTGCAGCGTCTTTGATCAATACGAAAATAAGTGACTTACGCTCACACTATTTTAAATTCAACCTCCATTTAAATTTAGTTTCAAGACGAAATTGGATAAAATATATCAAAGGGAAACTGAATAACATATATTTACTTGATTTAATTACTGATGTATATTCTAATTCAAATTTTCGATTCAAAACCCACGTGGATAAAAACAGGCCAAAACAAAAGTTGGTCCCATTTTGTACACAGCAATTCAGATTGCTGAAAATACATTCATAAGGCCTAAAAAAATAAAAAATCTGTTTCTCAGGCCCTCCCGCATGGTCCTTTTGGCTGCCGCATGCTCTCTTTTTATAACCAATTTAAACTTAAAAAAAATTAAAATTAAATGGTTTATGTCTGATATTTTACCCAAGTTAAAAAAAATTGATGAATTTGTCCCTTGAGTGCAAGAAGGCTTTGCAATGCTTTAGCATTGCAAAGCCTTCTTGCACTCAAGGGATGAAATACACCACCACCCATGCTATTTTGTAGATTATGAGGCCTAAAACTTGAACCAAGAACATTAACTTTTGTTGGCTAAGAAATAATTACTGAAATAAAAAATAAAACAAGAGGCCTGTCACGCCTAGAGAGCTCCGCTGAGGGCCACTGATCGCATGGGCATGTTTTCTAATACTAATATTGTTACAAACTTTAGCCGAAAAATTTTCAGTTGTCACGAAAATTATGGCTTGGATCGATTACACACCGCCTATTGACATTACATGACGTTATAAAGTTTGGTCCAAAAATATTCAGTAGTTTAGAAATTATGGCTCGGACAAACAAAATATTTTTTTCTTGCTCATGTGGCCTGTGACCTTGACCCTGTGGGGTTACAGACTTTATAATGGTTGTTGACACACCCTCCATTGATAATACATATTGTTATAAAGTTTAGTTGAAAAATATTCAGCTGTTCAGAAATTATGGCCAGGACAAGGAAAATGTTGATGACGGACAGACGGACGGACAGACGGACGACAGACGACGGACGAATCAGTATAAGAAAAGCTCTGCTGACTTTGTCAGCGGAGCTAATAAAAAACCGCTCGCCCGCATGCAATTTCACAAATAATGGCTTGAGAAACAGAAGATCTACTTCGTGTGGCCTAACGGCTGTGTTTTCAAATAGCTTCTAACAGTGCAATTCACTCCATTCAGTATATTCATATTCACACGTCTAGTTCCGGAAAATCCCGAATGGAAAAATGTGTTTCACATATGATACCCGATCCCAGAAGTCCATGCACAAAATGGCCATACACTATTTTTAGATTGTTTTCGTAAATAAGTAACATGCACAACAGATTGAAGTTCTGTGAAAACAATCGGCTGATGAGTGTATTTTATGTTTATTTGTTATTGTGTTCAGAGTGATTAATGAAGAAGTGGGTAACTAGATTGTTTACAAATGAACTGACAGTGATATGAGATGATGAAACAGAAATTCATAGTACTAGTAGGGTGCTGTCAGTATAACTTGAACTGGGAGTTGGATATTACAAATGTCGAATAATCGACAAATTGTTTCAACGCTACTGTATATCATTTTGGCAACTTATTAAGCTTGTTACGGCTTGTATGAGGTCGTGAATAAAATGTTACAATGAAATCCCTCCAAATTAAATATGATCTGTAACTGTGCTAAAGGTTTTGGGGTTTCGGGCTTGGGCAGCCATCACAGTTGGCAGATCATGACCAAAAGGGGATGTTCTCATCTAGATATTATACAGAGGCATCCTACCAAGTTACAATGAAATCCCTTCATAAATACGACCTGTAGACTGTGGTAATGGTTTTAGGATTTTGGGCTCGGGCAGCCATCACGGTTGACCGATCGTGACCAAAAGGGGACGTTCTCATCTAGACACGCCTCAAACCTGCATATGAAATTTCGTGATGATCGGACAAAAACTGCGGGGTGTAGCCTTGGCTAAAGGAAAATCTTAACAGACTGACAGACAAACAGACTCACAGACTTCCGCATGCATGATGGCAATAACTTATCTTGACTTTGTCAAGTTAAGCTAAAAGCATATATGGCCACTGTGCTTGTATACAATCTCTGTTATACAATCTTTTATCAAGACTCCACTCGTTTTGGGGGAGGAATAGACTTGTAGCCATACATCCCCAAAACGAGTCTTGTCGTAATAAAAAATTTTGTACAAGCACAATGTACACATAACACTTATGTATTATTTATCTGATATAAGCTCAAATTCAAATACCTTAATAGTACTTTTCTGGAAGAGCCTGGCAAATTCACGATTTCTCACGATTCCAATCATCTCCCTTGCAGAAGCATGTGGAGAAACTAACTCAGCACTGGTGATGATACGATGTAATCTCTGAAATAAGAGGTTTGTAAGTTGAAAAATAAATATGTTAAGATACGAAATATGAAATTTGTAAGTTAAAAAAATACATAAGTTAACCCTTTACCCAACGTAACGGCCAAAACCGGCCAGCGCTATTCTCAAAAATCGCCAATTAATGTTCATCATATTTTCATTTTTTGTCTCAAAAATGTAGGTTATGACCTCTCTTTGGAATGAGCTCATGAGGGGTCCAATGAGGGGTCATAACCTATGTTTTTGAGACAAAAAATTAGTTATCCAAGAATTTTGTTTGCAAGTGTTGTCTGCTTTTCATGTTAGGTAAAGGGTTAAGATATGATGAAAACTCTGAAATAAGAAGATTGTAAGTTAAAAATATACTGAGTCAAAAAAGAAAGTATAATAAACTTTGAGGAGCAATTTTTTTAGTATTATCAACTTTAATCCCAAACAAATTATTGTAAATTCATATTTCGAGTCTAGCTGTATGAATTTGCATAATTTCATGTTCTTACTGTTGCCAGCGTCACAGCAGGACATCGCAATTCAGAGATGAGGCGAAATGAAAAGTTCATACATGCAGTCAATAGTATGTATGTCCACCATTTGCCTCTTGGATGGCAAGACAACGACGGCGCATGGACCTGATAAGTCTCTGGATGCCACCCTGTGGTATTGCGTTCCACTCCTGCCTTAAAACATTACGTAAATCGCATAACGTCTGAAGATCATGAAGTCGTACGCGATGGTCCAATTGATCCCAAAGATGCACAATTGGCAACAAATCTGGTGAAAGTGGGGCCAGGGAAGATGTTCGATGCTCTGTTCCTCAAGAAAGTCACGACAGATATGCCCCACGTGACATAGAGCATTGTCTTGCTGGAATAACTACAATCCTACGTTACTGTTGAACAATGGGATAACAACAGCGTTAAGAATTTTGTCCCTACATTGCTGTCCATTCAGATTAACATCGATGAAGATCAACTGCATTCGATGGTGCAAGGAAATTCCTGTCCAAACCATTACACTACCCCTGCTGAAATGGTCGCATTCACGCATGCAAGCATCAGAAAACCGTTCCCCGATCGTCAGCTGTACACTCTTGCCCTACCATCAGCGTGCTGTAGACAAAATTGTGATTCATCACTAAAAAGAACTGTGCTCCAACGCTGCTGAGTCCAGCGACAGGGTATCCCCACAATTGGACAGATGAAATTCAAGGAGGTTCAAGGAGGTTTTAGGCCCCAAATCAAGGAGATTCAAGGAGGTTCAGGACAAATCTTGGATGGAAATCACTGTTATGTGCTTATGTCTAAATTTTAGAATCAAGTGTTTGTCTGCTTAGCTGAGCATAAAGTTGACAATTTGTCAACAAAAACAGACACAAATATTGCTATAATTCGAACTGGCTCATTGGGCCAGTTCCAATTATATCCATATCTGTATGTTTTTGTTGGACAAAGTACCAAAATATATGGTAATAAGAAAAAATACTCACAAAATAATGCTCATTCCTTCAGTTTTGTAAATATGGTCGAATACCAAAGTTCATTAAGTATGAAATTTTATTCCTGCCACAAGTGAATTTT
This sequence comes from Pictodentalium vernedei, assembly GCA_031216915.1. Lineage (NCBI taxonomy): Eukaryota > Metazoa > Mollusca > Scaphopoda > Dentaliida > Dentaliidae > Pictodentalium > Pictodentalium vernedei. The sequence goes on along the minus strand of CM062290.1, from coordinate 304,692,368 downwards.
CCGGTGATGGCACTGTCAGGAAACATCCTGGCAAATAATTTGTCCGTGTTTTCAGAACTATTCAGGCTGTAGTGCGATTGGACGCACTTTAGTGTCCATATTATTTCAGCAGAGTGGACGTCGTTTGTGCTGCAGGCGTCTTTCACCAACGCGCTTTGGGAGCTGACCGTTGTCGTTGTTGCTAATGTAGGCCGAACACTGGTGCACTCCGATGACGTCGAAATTTTAGGATGAAAAAAGTCTTTAACTGTAATTTCTGGCTGATTGAGTAATGTATTTTGTGTATGTAACTTGCCAGTTAAATGTGACCGGAGAGCCGACTCGCCCATGGTACAAATATTTATGTTCCGTTTACAGAGTTTACAACGCGCAGAATTTCTATCATTTGGGACTGCAGTTATCCATGCTTTGTACTTTTCATCGCTATACCACCTGTCCTGGAATTTACATTTCCCTCCAGGTATTTTTATTTCAAACACGAGAGAAAACAATTCAATTCACGCCAACCGAAGCGTACAGAAAACTTTTAAAAACATACGAGGTGGTTCTGTTCATTTTGTATGCGCCACCCTGACTGGACGAATAGTTGTGTAGTTCAATGGAAGAGAGAAAGCAAATAGCCAATGAGAATGGAGCTTATTAATGCACTAGGTGCCTTTGAAGTTTCAGTTGCATAAAAAAGTCTAATCTGGTAACGGACACGGGAAAGAACCCGGAGACGGAATCAAGGAGTTTCCCGGGTTTTAGACCTTTTTTCAAGGAGATTCAAGGTCCTTGAACAAATTTTTAAAATTCAAGGACTTTCAAGGATTTCAAGGAGCTGCGGCTACCCTGAGCGAACACGCTGACGTACCCATTCCATTCTGACAGTACAATGACGTTGGGTAAGGATTGGTCCATGGTATGGACGCCTACTGCGGATGCCGTGCTCAGCAAGTCTGTTGCGGACAGTTTATGCACTGATTCTAATGTTAGTTCTACCAGGAGTAATTGCTGCTGTCCTCGTCACTGGAAAGGAAGTGATCCCGCAAGTGAGACGTCCTGATGTGTCGCTGATGTGTCGGTCTTGTATAGGGGTCGTAACTCTTGGTCGTCTGGAATCCAGTTGGTCGACTGTAGATCCAGTGGTTCTATACCTTCCAATGAGATAGTAAACAGTGGCCACAGTGACTCCAAACTCAGCAGTGAGCTCATCTGGAGGTATCCCAGCCTCATGCATACCAATGGCACTCAACCTCTGATTTTCGGTTAACCTTGGCATTTTAAAAATGTCAGAAGACAAAAACTAGCATGTTTTCTCAATAACCCAGGCTCTCTAGCACAAAATAACACAAAGAAAATCATCGGACACCTATTCAATTTGACATTCTTGGGTAGCATGTGCTATTTTGAAATCTGTAGCAAAATTGTATAAGTTTGGGTGGACAACAACATGTCATTAAACTCTTTACACAACATCTTGTATCCACAAACATGCAACATTAGAACTATTATATTTCATCTTTTATGCTATTTTTTTCACATTTGTTTCTATTATACTTTTTTTTTTGACTCAGTATATAAATAAGCTAACCAGAGTCCATTATATTTCATCTAAATTTGGGAGAATCCATTTGGATTCTCATGAAAATAGTTTACGAGAATCCATACCTACTACTATGAATGTCCCAGGATCTCATGAGGCCACCATGGTTGAACCCCTGTTGTATAATGATTACACATGTTAACCCTTTACCCAACACAGCTTTTTAATATTTAAAACATCAACTGAATTTTTAAAAAAATAAACAATAACTGAGCTGGTTCCAATGACATCCATATTTTAAAGGTTTTATTGACAAAGTGTCAGGATATTTCAGGTCATGTTAGTCTTGTATTGGTTAATTTGCTGTCGCTATGTTACTAATGGGTTAATTGACACAATTCTTTTCCTAAAAGAGGTGCAGTGAGAATCTATATGGACTCTCGCTGGTTTTGTTGTGAGAATCTTTGCATGAATTGATTCTCAGATTCTTGACGAAATATAAGAAGTGCTAACCCTTTATCTTTAATTAGCTCATTTCAATGAAGGATAATAAGCTACAGTACCTGGAGAGTGTATTATCACTAAATCACCTGCAGAGTGGAGATTCCACCCAAGCAATAATCGCAAATTTGCTGCAAAGCATAACCAGCACAAGCAAAGTTTCAGCCAATGGACCTCCGGGTTAAACCCCCCCCCCACCCCTGCCCCACCCTGTAAATATAGTTTTTTTTTCACCCCTTTTATTTCATTTGAGAGAATTTTTCTTGTTTTTACGAGTTGTCAGTATTTTCATCAATTCACCAAAAACTGTCCAATTTTTAGGCACTAGTCCCAAGACGTTATCACCCCTACCAACTCCTAAAAGCTGTATCAAAATTATCAAGGATTTGTGCGATTATAGCACACGATTAGCCATTCTGCAAAAGTCCATTTTTTACTGCAGTACTGAATGAAGAGCTTACAACACAGCGATTTTTACTTGTTGGTGAAAAACGCTACTGAGCACGTTTTCCTTTCAACAAAACTGTGTTTGTCTGTATGTGTGTGTGTGTGTGTGTGTGTGTGTGTGTGTGTGTGTGTGTGTGTGTGTGTGTGTGTGTGTGTGTGTGTGTGTGTGTGTGTGTGTGTGTGTGTGTGTGTTGGGGAGAAGGGCGGGGGGGCTTTTTCACAACACAGTTATGTACTGTACATGTGGGACATGCTGTTGATACCGTGTTATGTACTGTACATGTGGGATGGGTCATGCTGTTGATAGCAAGTTATGTACTATACATGTGGGACATGCTGTTGATAGTGAGTATAAAGGATTTTGATTTTGTCATCTTTGCGTGTTTAACGACCAATTGACGCGTTATTGCTATAAAAATATTGCGATATTCAGATATGAATGTGACTCAAATATTGCCCAAATAACACATTATTAGCGCGTCCAGGATTCCACTTTATTGTAGGCTGTACTGTATTTCTGTAAATAAGACTGACTGGATATGTACACTAAGAGAAGGGTATTTATATTTTTTTTATTTATTGGTGTTTAAGGTCACATATTTTTGCAGAATGGTTAATCGTGACCGCAACATGGACATAAAGTCATGTTTTTACTCAATTGTTTATACCCATGTTGCCCATTTTAAAGGACTTCCACCGCAAGCATTGATGACTGGGCCTATTTTACCAGCAAAACAGAGCTAGTTTATCACAGTAAACAGGCATTGCTGTACTTCCTGGGGTTCCCATGAGGATGATGGGGGTTAACCCTTTACCTAATGAATCACCCGCATCCGACCACATAATTTGTAAATTGAGCAGTTGAAAAAAATAAACTAAAAAAATTATTTCAACAAAACCAGATCAGCTTGATGAGCTCGTTCCAATGAGGGGGTCACATGACATGGTTTTGTTGAAATTTTTTGAAAATTTAAAAAAAAAAGGAATTAAATTAATAAATTTTGATATTCTCTGCATTGGGTAAAGGTTTAATGTTTTATTGGAAACAATCAGGGTCTGGTGACTGTGGAAAATTCTTGAGATGTACAGATTATAAGTCATGTGATAGTGCAATCTCTCAAGCCACATGGCAAATTTGGTAAGGAATTTGATGCTGTTATGGCTTGAAACTAGTCCAGCATTTAAATAGTCGATTGCCTATGTTTAGATTCACTCAACTGGAAAACTTCAGTTGGTTGGAAAAGAGAACCTATAGTTTGCTTTTCCGGCCAACTGAAATATTCCTGGCACTGCTTCGAAAAATACTATAAACATTAATTTTCTCTGAATCAATACAAGAAATGTTTCTCAATCAAGATTTAGTTTGAGAGAATTTTCAATGACTTTAACAATACCATCACAGATGTTTCCTTGTCTCTAGTTTTATGATTACGCTTCATAGTTCCACTACTAATTGTGCTAATATTTTCACATTTGCACGGTGAATTATATAATCACTGACTGGAATATCTATAACTGGAGCATGAACGAATATCTGTATATCTTTATCTTTATCTCCAGACAAACTTATGTCTATGGCTGGATGGACAGGTTGCAGGTTGCAGGATGGACAGACAGATGGACCAACAAGATGATTCCAGTATACCCCACAACTCGTGTTGTTTCTCCTGGAAATCTCTTCACTAGTTTGCACTTGCAGGATAAAAATTTGACCAACTAGATGCAAAGTGATGTGGAACATCACTCTGGGCCCCACATTTGAAACGATTAGCAATTTGAACAGTATACAGTACAGTAAAGCCTTCCTTGAGAGACCACCTGTCTTGCAAGACCAGTAAAATGATGTACCGAACTACTATTTTGGGTCCCAGGGTCCAGGGTATTTATATTATTTTCTACATATCTATCTATCTCTCTATCTTTGTTTCGGGTGAACTCCTCCGTTTCTCCACCGATCAATCTCAAATTTTGTACACGGGGGTCATTCACCTCTGCGAGTAACATGGGATGGGTGCCGTGCCTGTGTGGGGTGACCTTGAAATTGATGACCTTGACCTTTTATTTTGAAAACGGCTGGGCCGATCGGGCAAAAATTTCATATGTGCGGGTATACTGACCCATAGATCATTTTGACTTTATCGGGGTGTCCGTGCGGGGTTACCTTGACCTTGAAATTGGTGACCATGACCTTTTATTTCGAAAACGGCTGGGCCGATCGGTCTAAAATTTCATCTGTGCAGGTATATTGACCCGTCGATCATTTTGACTTTATCAGGGTGCCCGTGCGGGGTGACCTTGACCTTGGTGACCTTGACCTTCTATTTTGAAAACGACTGATATAACCATCTTCTCCTGTGCAACGCCGGGTAACACCCACTAGTATTATTATATAAAAGAGATATTTATAATGAAAAGTCTTGTTTTCCATTAAAATTTCCAACAACAGCAGTCTGTAGAGCTATAACTGCGGTGGAATGGAATTGAAACTTGATCTGTAAGTACCCTCCAGGAAGCTACATACAAACAAGGAGGGTAAGGGAAGGGGTCCATCCGCATCAGCTCCCCATCAGTATCCCACACAATATCTCCAAGCTTACTATAAATGGAACACATTGGGTTCACCCTCATCAAAACTTTTTTAACCCTTTACCTAACCTGAAAAGCAGACGACACTTGCAAACAAAATCCTAGAATAACTATTTTTTGTCTCAAAAACATAGGTTATGACCCCTCATTGGAACGAGCTCGATGAGATCGTTCCAAAGAGGGTGATAACCTATGTTTTTCTATTCATGTATAGCAAAACAAGTCAGAATTTTTCTTACATCTAAACTAAGAAAAAAGGTTGAACAGTGTATTAAAAATGTCCACAGACCTGTAGACTGTGCTAAAGGTTTTCAGGCCCCTGTAGCCATCACATTTGCCCAATCACGTTCAAAAGGAGACGTTCTCATCTAGACATTATATGAAGTCAACCTACCAAGTTATAATGAAATCCCTCCATAAATATGACCTGTAGACTGTGCTAAAGGTTTTTGGGTTTTGGGCTCGGGCAGTCACCACGGTTGACAGATCGAGACCAAATGGGGAAGTTCTCATCTAGACATCATACGAGGCCATCCTACCAAGTTACAATGAAATCCCTCCTTATTAAATATGACCTGCAGACTGTGCTAAAAGTTTTCGAGTTTCGGGCTTGGGCAGGCATTACAGTTGACAGATCATGACCAAAAGGGGATAAATACGACCTGTAGACTGTGCTAATGGTTTTCGGGTTTTGGGCTCGGGCAGCCATACCAGTTGTCCGATCATGACCAAAAGGGGACGTTTTCATCTAGACATGACCCCTAACCTGCATATGAAATTTCGTGATGATCAGACAAGAACTACAGAGTGTAGTCTGTGCTAAAGGAAAATGTGAACAGACTCACAGACTGACAAACTTCTGCACGCGTGATGGCAATAGCTTATCATAACTTTGTCAAGTTAAGCCAAAAATGAAAAAGAGAAAAAGCCTTCTGCCCTCATCCTAATATCAAGTGAAAATGCCTGAGAAATCAGGAAAGATAAGAATTTTTTTTAACAGTCTTAAACTGGATAAACTACAAGCTATAATTTAATAATAAACCAGGGTTTCCGGTAGGGTAAAAATGTTGGGGCCGATAGTTTTGCAATGAAAGTGTCAATGACACTGTAGCTTAACTTGTGTGTTGTGTTTGATGAAAAGGATAATGTTCAATGTTAATGAAAGGATTATGAAATAAGACAAGAATTGTGATAATTGGGAATATGTTCATTTCTGTTCCCTGTATGCTATGTTTATGATAAAAATAATATGAGGTGTACACTGTACTAAAGATCTGAGGGGTGGGTTAATATGACCTCACAGTTAATATATGTGGCCCTCACAGTTAACATATATCAACAAAATTACAATGAAATTATTCCAAAATGAGTCATCCTATCAAGTTACATTAAAATCCCTTCATAAATATGGCCTGTAGACTGTGCTAAAGGTTTTCGGGCTTTGGGCCCCTGTAGCCGTCAGTTTCCCAATTGCGTCCAAAGGGGACTTTCTCATCTAGACATTATATGAAGTCAACCTACCAAGTTACAATGAAATCCCTCCATAAATACGACCTGTAGACTGTGCTAAAGGTTTTCGGGCTTCAGGCACCTGTAGACATCACAGTTGACCAACCACGACCAAAAGGGGATGTCATCATCTAGGCATTATATGGAGTCAACCTAACAAGTTACAATGAAATCCTTCCATAAATACGACCTACAGACATGCTAAAGGTTTTTGGGCTCGGGCAGCCATCAAGGCTGAATGATCATGACCAAAAGGGGACGTTCTCATCTGGACACTATTTGGAGTCATCCTACCAAGCTACAATAAAATCCCTTCATAATTATGACCTGTAGACTGTTCTAAAGGTTTTCGGGCTTTGGGCCCCTGAAGCCATCACAGTTGCCCACTCGTGTCCAAAAGGGGGCGTTCTCATCTAGACATTATATGAAGTCAACCTACCAAGTTACAATGAAATCCCTTCATAAATATGGCCTTAGACTGTGCTAAAGGTTTTCGGGCTTCGGGCTCGGGCAGCCATCATGGTTGAATGATCGCAACCAAAGGGGACAATCTCATCTGGGCATCATCTGGAGTGATCCTGCAAAGTTACAATGAAATCCCTTCATAAATATGACCTGTAGACTGTGTTCAAGGTTTTCGGGCTTCGGGCACCTGTAGCCATCACAGTTGACCAATCACGACCAAAAGGGGATGTCATCATCTAGGCAATATATGGAGTCAACCTAACAATGTTACAATGAAATCCTTCTATAAATATAACCTTTTGCCTATGCTAAAGGTTTTTGGGCTCGGGCACCCATCAAGGCTGAATGATCACGGCCAAAATGGGACGTTCTCATCTTGACCTTATTTGGAGTCAACCTACCAAGTTACAATGAAATCCCTTCATAAATATGACCTGTAGACAGTGCTAAAGGTTTTTGGGCTTCAGGCACCTTTAGCCGTCAAAGTTGCCCAAACATGTCCAAAAGGGGACGTTCTTATCTAGGCATTATATGAAGTCAACCTACCAAGTTACAATGAAATCCCTTCACAAATATGACTTGTAGACTGTGCTTAAGGTTTTCGGGCTTCGGGTTCGGGCAGCCATCATGGTTGAATAATCGCAACCAAAGGGGACAATCTCATCTGGGCATCATCTGGATTGATCCTATGAAGTTACAATGAAATCCCTTCATAAATATGGCCTGTAGACTGTGCTCAAGGTTTTTGGGCTTCGGACACTAGTAGCCAACACAGCTGACCAATTACGACTAAATGGGGATGTCATCATCTAGGCATTATATGGAGTCAACCTAATAGGTTACAATGAAATCCTTCCATAAATATGACCTTTTACCTATGCTAAAGGTTTTTGGGCTCGGGCACCCATCAAGGCTGAATGATCGCGATCAAAAGGGGACGTTCTCATCTAGACATTATTTGGAGTCATCCTACCAAGTTACAATGAAATCCCCTCATAAATAGGACATGTAGACTGTGCTAAAGGTTTTTGGGCTTTGGGCACCTTTAGCCATCACAGTTGCCCAATCATGTCCAAAAGGGGACGTTCTCATCTAGACATTATATGAAGTTAACCTACCAAGTTACAATGAAATCCCTTCATAAATATGACCTGTAGACTGTGCTAAATGTTTTCAGGCTTCGGGCTCGGGAAGCCATCATGGGTGAATGATCGCACGTTCTCATCTAGACATTATATGAAGTTAACCTACCAAGTTACAATGAAATCCCTTCATAAATATGACCTGTAGACTGTGCTAAAGGTTTTCGGGCTTCGGGCTCGGGCAGCCATCATGGGTGAATGATCGCAACCATAGGGGACAATCTCATCTGAGCATCATCTAGAGTGATCTTAAGAAGTTACAATGAAATCCCTTCATAAATATGACCTGTAGACTGTGCTCAAGGTTTTCGGGCTTCGGGCACTTGTAGCCATCACAACTGACCAATCACGACCGAAAGGGGATGTCATCATCTAGGCATTATATGGAGTCAACCTAACAGGTTACAATGAAATCCTTCCATAAATATGACCTTTTGCCTATGCTAAAGGTTTTTGGGCTTGGGCACCCATCAAGGCTGCATGATCGCAATCAAAATGGGACGTTCTCATCTAGACATTATTTGGAGTCATCCTGCCAAGTTACAATGAAATTGTTTCATAAATATGACCTCTAGACTGTGCTAAAGGTTTTCGGGCTTCGGGCTCCTGTAGCCGTCACAGTTGCCCAATCACGTCCAAAGGGGGACTTTCTCATCTAGACATTGTATGAAGTCAACCCACCAAGTTACAATGAAATTCCTCAAAAAATATGACCTGTAGACTGTGCTAAAGGTTTTCGGGTTTTGGGCTCGGGCAGTCGTCATGGTTGGCAGATCATGCCTAAATGGGGAAATTCTCATCTAGACATCATAAGGAGTCATCCAACCAAGTTACAATGAAATCCCTCCATATTAAACATGACCTGCAGACTGTGTTAAAAGTTTTTGGGTTTCGGGCTTGGGCAGCCATCACGGTTGATAGATTATGCCCAAAAGGGGACGTTCTCATCTAGGCACTATACAGAGGCATCCTACCAAGTTACAATGAAATCCCTTCATAAATACGACCTGTAGACTGTGCTAATGGTTTTCGGGTTTTGGGCTCGGGCAGCCATACCGGTTGCCCGATTGCGACCAAAAGGGGACGTTCTCATCTAGACATGACCCCAAACCTGCATATGAAATTTCGTGATGATCAGACAAGAACTGCGGGGTGTAGCCCGTGCTAAAGGAAAATGTGAACAGACGTCACAGACTCACAGACTCACAGACTAACAGACTTCCGCACGCGTGATGGCAATAGCTTATCTTGACTATGTCAAGTTAAGCTAAAAATGGGGCAACAAAAAGTCATCGCTACCACGGGCCGACCATGGTAAGAAAATTTTAAATTCCAGGGTCCCAAAACCCCTCATCTGATTGCATCTGAGAGACATTTTGAGGTATTTCACAGCGATATTTATGCAGGTTTTCACATTTCGAGAGCCGGTAATTGCAGAAGAAAAAGGACCAATGAAGAGAAATTCAGGTGAAAAATCATTCGTATAGATTACAGTACTTACCGACAATACCGGTCCCTGTTGGCATGGATGATCCAGTTCAACAATGATTACGTGTACAGTGGTGTCAACAACCATTATATGTCGCAACAGTTTACTCAGAAGCGATCATGCGAAAATCAAAAAGTATGCAGTTTTGACGTCAGTCACTGACTGGCTTGAAGTTTACCAACGCTCCACTACACTGCTGCATGACCCACACGTGGTCTTTACGATTTCGGTGACTGTCGATGATTGACCTCTAACCAACATTTGTGCATAATTTTACAATGTGTTTTCTGCTCCTGTTTGGCATAACCCGTTATTATTACCTTCGAATACGTTGCGTTATTATTACCTTCGAATAGAGTTTTATTTCACGTTTTCCATGATGTCAAGCTTCTTGTAGCAATTTGTATCAATGCACGGTTAAGGGAATTTAAGGCGAGGGGAATGGGGCCATTCAGGGGATCCCAGGTCACTCTAGTGGAAACTAGTACTGAAATGGTTGACCGGATAACCGGTTTGAAACCGGTTACCTACCTAACTGATTAAAAAAAACATCAACTGGTTATCCGATATATCGACAGTGATCGTCATTCCACGGTTAAAATGTAATAAATCTGCCACTTCTCCTTTGAGAAGCAGCGCTGTATATATTGAGAAATAATCGACTTTGGTGTTCCAAGATTTCGTTAATGATCGGCAATTTCCGTGAGTTCTGAGTAACCACAGAAACTATTCCGTAGTATGTATACAAACGAACGTTGTCGAGTACTCGACAACGTTCGTTTGTATACACACTATGGAATAGTTTCTGAGAATACTGCTTTCCATTTCCTATAGTTTTGATCCCAAATTCGGTGAAATAACGGCTACAGTTAACCGGATATTATCCAGTTATAGCTCTCGGTTAGTCGGTTGTGAAAATGGGACAACCGTTTCAGCCCTAGTAGAAACCCTGTATAAACGTACCTGACTGATAAACATCATGTGGGTGCTCTTCCAATTACTGCTTTGTGGCTTCTCTCTGAAGTAAGGTACAAGCCATTTATATACACCATGCTCGACAAACATAACACAGATACCCAGAAATATACCAATACATAACAAAACAAACAATCCAGCGTGATGTTGTACTTCTAAATGAGACTCATCCTGAGTTATTTTCTTCTTAAAACACTGAGCATCAGCAAAGTGAACATCTATCAGCTCCTCAATATATCCATTTTGATGATAATGCGTTATCTTTTCAGATAGCGGGATCTGAAATTAAAAAGAAAACACACTATTAACCCTTAACCTAACACGAAAACCAGACGACACCTGCAAACAAAATTCTTGAATAACTAAATATTTTCATTTTTGGTCTCAAAAACATAGCGTATGACCCCTCAATGGAACAAGCTCATCGAGCTCGTTCCAATGAGGGGTCATAAGCTATGTTTTTGAGACAAAAAGTAAAAAAAATAATGAAAATTGAATGGCGATTTTTGTAAATAGCGCTGGCCGGTTTTGGCCGTTCTGTTGGGTAAAGGGTTAATTGAAAATACAATGTGTTTTCATTTTTGAAATTCACTTTAAAAAATTTCCACAATCCAGTATAAGTATTTCTATTAGTTCCTTGTATCCAGCACCCTTAGTAACGGCATGTAACTAACTTACCCAAAGCATATTTACAGCCTTAGACATTATATATTTTCTTGTAGCATGTTATCTTAATTATTTGGTAAATCTCCCCGATAGCCGATGGTGTAAAGTAATGTTCCTGAGAACTTTCAACTCAAATATCAAGACTGGGTGGATGGTCCAAGCGGGGGAGCTAGTAGAAAACTACTCATTGGAGATCTCGGACCTAGACGTTGGGTCAAACCAGGGTAAAAAATCGTCAGAGAAAGGGTCATGGAGGATTGTAACCGTAATTGGCGAGGGGGGGGGGGGGGGTCAAATCGAAGAGGTCTTTGGGTGGCCTGCGTGATAAAGAGAAGCCTGGTTTTGAAGAGTACCTTGATGGCACCTTTGGGGGGTCACTGTTGTTCAAGCTGAGGTTGCGGTCCCTGGAGCTGAGGGGAAAAATTGGCGAAAACAGCGAAAAGTAGTGCAAGATGTACAATTTGGGCATGGTGGAGACCCTGGAACACTTTCTTCTAGATTACCCAAAATACTGGTCCAAAAGAACAAGATTCATGTGGAGTATAATGGGGAAGTGGGATGGGAGAATGAAGGACATGTGGTTAGTGGGCGACTCAAAGGAGAGGGTTAATATGCTAATCGGAGAGATTGGGAAAAATGGGGCAAGAGATGTCATCAAGCAGTTCGTCTCCGAGTGTTGGGAGGAGAGGAGAAGCGTGGGAATAGGGAGGCAGTTGGTAGTACAGGAGTAACCAAGGCCTTCTCATATGAGAACTGTGACAAATCAGTGCCAGGCCAAAGTGTTATTATTATTATGTGATATGGCAGTTACCAATTTTTTTATAACCAGAAAGTGTGACTAATTTCTAACTGAATAACTAACCATGTGTACTGTACAGCCTTAGTGTAAATGTCATCTATATCAAATCTTTACTCAATGTAATGGTAAAAACCAGCCAGTACTATTCAAACTCAGCTTAAGAACCCTTGTTGGGTTTGTTTTCAGTGAATTCCAAAAATGAAAACATATTCTATTTTCAATTAATAACTAAAGTGAAATTTAATATACAGAGAGATTGCGTTTGTCTTTTTTATTGTGGTTTATGGTCACTTTCAGAATTCATGGCTATACTGTAAAGACAAGACAATCTGACACATGTATGTCTAAGGTGAGAGATCACCTTTGCTCTCTTTGGCCCATCTAATTTGAAAGTAAGGAGACCTGTATATTTATTTGTGTTTGAGGTCACTTTCTGGTTTCCTCCACCTGTAAACTGTCTGACATGAGGTGACCCTGGTTGTTGAAAGTGCTATTAAATCCTACTAACTAAATAAATAACTAGGAAAACAGAACTTCTTTACCACAGTTAACCCTTTACCTAACGTAACGGCCGAAAGCGGCCAGCGCTATTCTCAAAAATCGCCAATTAATTTTCATTATTTTTTTCATTTTTTGTCTCAAAAACATAGGTTATCACCCCTCGTTGGAATGAGCTTATCGAGCTCGTTCCAACGAGGGGTCATAACCTATGTTTTTGAGACAAAAAATGAAAAAAATTAGTTATTCAAGAATTATTTTTGCAAGTGTCGTCTGCTTTTCAGGTTAGGTAAAGGGTTAACAAAACATAACCACTTTCTGGGGTTTCCACAACGTATGATATTGATAAAAAAAAAAGAATCCCACAGATCAAAATCGAAGAAATCCAAGGCAATTCCTGGCCATTTTTTGCAGTTCTTCAGGATTTTCAAACACCAAAGAATTAAGAATTTCCAAGGATGATCAACACTTTACCTGCCAAGTATTTTCAAGGAATTTTTCATCTAATCTAGTCATGGCTGCCTCACAGCAGCCTCACAGCAGCCTCACAACAGCCTCACAGCAGCCCCACAGCAGCCTCACAGCAGCCACACAGCTGCCTCACAGCAGCCACACAGCAGCCTCACAGCAGCCCCACAGCAGCCTCACAGCAGCCACACAGCAGCCTCACAGCTGCCTCACAGCAGCCTCACAGCAGCCTCACAGCAGCCACACAGCAGCCACACAGCAGCCTCCCAGCAGCCACACAGAAGCCTCACAGCTGCCATGACTAGATTTGATAAAAAATCCATTCAAATTTAACTGAAGAAATCTTTGGTGAAAAAATTAATTCAATTAACAAGGGAAAAGTTTGATTAAATGTGCCCAAATTATACTAATTTCAGTGGTAAGCAAAATCTTGCCCTGGGCAGGAATATCTGCCAGCAGCATGCAAGGAGTTAATACTCAACACTTATTTGAGATGCAAATTATTTCTCCTGGGTTCAAGCTATCATTTCTCAATTCACCAAATATGAACTGTCTGGTTGGTAACTGTACCAAAATGCTACAAACTGATAGCAGTGGTTCCTGACATTGGTTTTGTGAATAAAATCATCATATATTTATCCAGTTCATATGCTAATCTACAGTCCTTGTCGGACGGCATATGAGAATTTATTGCAGACTAGCAGGGTTACCCGACTTTGCTTGGGCTGAGGAGAGTATTCTCCCTTAATGTATACTATATTTTGCTGGTCATAACTTTTGGTGCCCCTCTACACCCCCACCCTGGCACTTTTTTAAATCTCAACATTAGATTCCTGGTAAAAACATACCCCTAGTAGAACGCTTTGAAGACATCTATCGGTAAAAAAAATTTTGGTCATAACTTTTGGTGCCCCACTACACCCCCACCCCACACACTATTTTAAACCTGATGATGACCTCTGCCATAAAAAAGATCTATATCGGCGAGAAAAAGTTTGGTCATAACTTTTGTTGCCCCTCTACACCCCCACCCTGATACTTTTTTAAACCTCACCATTAGATTCCTGATAAAAACATACCCCTAGTAGAACGCTTTGAAGACATCTATCGGTAAAAAAAATTTTGGTCATAACTTTTGGTGCCCCACTACACCCCCACCCCCACCCCACACACTATTTTAAACCTGACGATGACCTCTGCCATAAAAAAGTACTCCTAATAGACCTATTTTGGACACTTGGGGTGGCCCCACATTCATTTCTATAGCGGACAGACAGACATGCAGACAGACATTCTAAAATTTAGTATAGAAGATTCAACCATGTTCAAAAGCGACTAAACACAGAAATCTTTTTGGCATTTTTTGCACCCCATAGAAAATTGATCACCTATTTATTTATTTATTTATTTATTTATTTATTGGTGTTTAAGGTCACATTTTTCTACACAATGGATAATCGTGACCACAATACTAGTATGGATATACAGTACGTGGAGAATGTATTATCACTAAATCACTCGCGGAGTGGAGTTATCACCCAAACTATAACTTTCAAATTTTATACACATGGACAAAAAACACAAGCAATGTTTCAGCCAATGGACCTCCGGGTTTAACCTAGAGGTCCATTGGTTGAAACTTTGCCTGTGCTTGTTATGCAACAAATTTGCAATTATTGCTTGGGTGGAATCTCCACTCTGCGAGTGATTTAGTGATAATACACTTTCCACGTACTGTAAAGTCAAGTCCAGCCAATCATTGCCTATTTAATATGACTTCCACCCCAGACACTGGTTACCTGGTCCTATTTTACCAGTAAAACAGAGCTTACTTACCACAGTAAGCAAGCACTGCTTCACTTCCTGGGGTTTCCCAAAAGGGAATTGATCTCCTGAAACTGACAATAGCCAGTCACAATACAACGGTGATTTGAGCTAAACCTTGTCAATTCATTTATTTATTGGTGTTTAAGGTCACATATTTATGCACAGTGGCTAATAATGACCATGACAGTTTTACGGGTGGAGGAAGCCGCAGTAACCGGAGAGAACCACAGAGCAAATGTCAGCTCCCCAACATAATAACTCCACACAAGCAGGGTTAGCATTGGTTGAAGACAGGTACATCATCGATGTGCAGTACACCTTAGTATGCAGTGCAACCATTCCCCCACGTGGGCAATGGGGGTGAAGTGTCTTGCCCAAGGACACAATGCAGTTGCCGCAGGTGGGGTTCGAACCGAGGACCTCCCTGCACCTCTACCTACTGAGCCACCGCTACCTCCACTTGCCAATAATTGCCTTTCATTTTCACTTTTCCTCATATGTTTCAACAATCAACTGTGCAACAATGTACCACTGTTTATCAGGGGGTCTGATACAAGCACATTCCTTTTGTGTGAGTTCCATTTTTTTTTCTTTTTGTTCATCCGTTCGAATAAATAGTTTGTTTGTTTGTCGTGATCTGCCCTTAGAACCCGGAGCTCAACTTGGATACATATTTTGTACACCCACATAATGGTAATAATCTCCATGTACAAGTACAGACTGTGACAACTCCCGTGTAATGCGCAATTACGGGACGTACCATCCCCAAGCCAGTTCGACCCCTGGCGATTGGCCTGGGACGTTTTGTCCCAAAATCAAAGCTGGGACGATTCGTCCCCCAAATCTGATTGATTCGCTCCAAGTTATCAGCATCTGGTGGTGGGCACAGTGCACTGGCTTGTACAGTCATCATGTAATGTATAGATACGGGTTTGGTTATTTGGATGCAAGATAACTATAACACTCACTGTTAGTGAGTGTCATGGGTAACCTGGTATCTTGTATCCAAATATTCAAGCCTCCATCTATATATTACGTGATGACGTACTTCATAATTACACCAACCATGTACCTTAAAATGATATAAGTTGTCTACCCAGCAGTCTGAAACAAAATGGCCCTCCTGGTGTGATTTGAGGCAAACCATAATGGCCCTCCTTCAATTTTCAAAATGACAAGCCTGTATAAACGACACAATCACATGATATTATTGTCTTGTGATGATTGTGTTATATTCTGGTAAATAGTGTTAATACAGTTTTGTGTAAGAATACAATTCACTTGGCTGTATTAACGAGGAATATACTGAGCACACATACTTTGCGTCTTGACTGAATACTTTTGATGTTAATGTGTGTTGTGAAGTTGTTTGGTGCCTTGTTTACAAAAACTCATGTGACGTCAGAATATATTATTTAATGTTCATTCTTCAACCTGTTACCTCCCTTGATGTGTTTCTTCAGTGTTAAAAAATGAACTTGACAAACTGAAAACGTGTTTGTGACAGTTATACATGTATGTTGCGTAACAAACAAAAAGAGTGTTTTTTTAGTTTTTCTCCAATTTTAATTTCTTATTGTATTGTGATGCTTGCATCATGAAGTACTACAGACTAGAGGCTGAACACATTTTATTAATACATGTACCCAATGCAATGTTGTACAGCACCATGATTGAAGACCAGTGACTTCAATCAGCTGGGAATAGTGGCGATCTCGTACCGACTGCAAATGGTAAATTCTGTAATATCTCAGATCTGCAAATCCCTAAATATTCTGATATGCACTACACACATTTTTAATGGGGAAACTTTATTGAAAAGGCCAGATATCAAAGAGAATAGTCAGTGTTAAATATAGAATAACTGGAAACTGCCAGTAGGCATAATCGGCTGATGCCCCATAACCCGCCGGTTCCGATTGCCGATTCCGATTACTGGTTCATCACTACTAAAAAACTGGCAGATATTTCAAGAGAAACTTTCTGATTTACTTAACCATGTACAACTGGCCTGCTTGATAAGCTTCAAGGTCAGATACGTTATTGATGCGATGTTCTTTTAACCCTTTACCTAACATGAAAAGCAGACGACACGGGCAAAAAAAATTCTTGAATATTTTTTTTCATTTTTTGTCTCAAAAACATAGGTTATGACCCCTCGTTGGAACGAGCTCGTTCCAACGAGGGGTCATAACCTATGTTTTTGAGACAAAAAATGAAAAAAACAATGAAAATTAATTGGCAATTTTCGTGAATAGCGCTGGCCAGTTTTGGCCGTTACGTTGGGTAAAGGGTTAACCCTTTACCCAACACAGACAATATCAAAATATATTATTTTAATTTTTGTTTCTTCAAATATTTCAAAACAAAAATCAACAAAATGATATCATGTGACCCTTCATTGAAGGGTCACATGATATCATTTTGTTGAAATTGCTTGAAAATATTTTTTTTTTTTCTTCTACTTTATTTTTAAATTACACGGGCGGTTGTGGCCAATTTTTTAGGTAAAGGGTTAACTCCTATCATGCTATTCCTACCCAGAACAGGATTTCTCTTGCCACTGAATTAAGTATAAGTTTTTCACATTTAATCAAATTTTACCCCCTGTAAATGGGATGGATTTTTTCACCAATGATTTCTCGAGTTAAACATATTGTACTTTCAGTTTCGTGTTTGTACATCCCAGAAATATGTAAATGTGTGTCCAAGACATTCCGGTCTGACACTATTGGTATTCTCCCAGCCACAAATCAGAAGCTATATGCACTCTACAAGCTACTTATGGTAGTTAAAAAATAGAGGATATGGAATGAGTGTTTTTCTCATATAATATTTATGAAACAAGTCTAAGAATATTCCGTTTTTGCGAGCCCAAAAGGAAAATTCGGACGTGTTTCATAAATATTATATGAGAAAAACACTCATTTCATATTCTATTTATCATATGACCCACACACGCACAAATTAGCCACTTAGTATGACTTTTTAACCCATCACCTAACTTGAGTTGCAGAAGGCACTTGGAAAAAACATCCTCGTATAACTAAAAATTTTCATTTTTTGCTTCCAAAACATAGGTTATGACCAGGGACCAGCCGTGAGGGCGACTAGGGCGATTAAGTCGCCCTTCTAAGCCCAAAGTCGCCTAGAAAAATAGTCGGGGCGATTACAAGTCGCCCTCTAAAAATTGGCCAAAATGAGAAAAGGCTGAACTGAGTGATGCAAGGTTTACATGAAAACGAGTATTTTCAAAAATCGAATGTGCTCGAGTGTGATAAATGGGCATTTTAATTCGTCAAATAAACGTCCATTTATTTGAAATCACACGACAAGCAATTGTCCATTGTCGCTTTTGGCGGATTTTTTTATTTCTATTTTGTTGCGTTCCAGTCGGAGCTTCAAGTGTCGAAACGAAAATAGGTGACTTACACGACTCATCAAAACAATCCAGTTTGAAAGTAGGTTACGTCGCTTAGGATGCCGAAAATGTATACACAACGGACGTATTTTATAACACAATATTTTCATTTCGATTTGCTGACGACTGTTAACTGTTGGGCTGTCTATTCCCAGAAAAACACGAATGGAATTGAAACACATGAAAAAAAGCTTTAGTGATGCCAAGAAAAGCTTTGTACAGGACACAAGTGTGCATGTGGACGATCTTGAAAAAGGGTCCTCCTAAACATCGGAATGACATGAAATGACGCGGAATGACACCGGAATGCCATAAAAATGATGCGGAATGACATTTCTTTTACAAAATACTCGACCCCAGAATGTATCTTGTTTATTAACTAACAAAGTACCTCCCAAGCAACCTTCTTACATCTGGTCCTGTTCACACTTTCAGACTTAGGAAATTATTAGCTTAGTAGACTTTGTTGAAAGGCAACCACAGTAGGGTGATGGGGGATTGGCACGAAGAAGAGGTGAGGGGTCATGAAGGAGAAGGTAGCAGTGGGGGATTTTCAGTCAATAATTACATTGTGATTTTTTAACCTGGCACAGATGCATCATAGACAACTGGACCTGGATTATTTGTATGTTAATGGAGGACCATAAATTGAAAATATGAAGGGGCGGCGGGGGTGGTACATGAATATTATTAATTTTCCCCACTTGCCTATGAAGTCTCCCTACATGACTCTGCAGTCTCCCTATTTTTTCAGGAGGGAGACTTGAAGTCTCCCTAAAATTCCCCCCTAGGCTGGTCCCTGGTTATGACCCCTCATTGGAACGAGCGCGACACGCTAGTTCCAATGAGGGGTCATAACCTATGTTTTGGAAGCAAAAAGTGAAAAGAAAAAAAATGAATGGCGTTTTTCTTGTAGGTAAAAGATTAATACAATATAACCCACCCTAAATAGGACAGATAACGTAAACTCTCCCTACTGAAATTATGCAAATGTCACCCAGTTGTATTTTGTTTAGCCAATCATCAAATTGTCCATTTTTGAAATTGACCAATGAAAGCTCCCAACTCTAATTATGCAAATTATGAAAATGTGGCCCAGTTGTATTTTGTTCAGCCAATCAAATTGTCTAGTTTTGAAATTGACCAATGAAATTGACGGAAGGCTTTATTTATCACTGATTAATATGAAAACAAAATATCAAATGTTTTAAAGTGAACAAAACGGATGAGTATATGATAAAAAAAATATTACACACTTTGCGGCCTAACTCTCGAGTTCCAAATAAAAGTACAGGGCAGAATAAAAGAACAGGGTGGAAAATTGGAGGAATACAAATAGAAGTACGGGGTGGAAAATCATGACAGAGTTACTGTCATTTCTGTGATTCTCCTTACTCATACAGGACTGTTACCTGGGCTATAAAGTCCAGGTAACAGTCCTGTGTGAGTTAGGAGTCTGAAACAGACTAAAGTACCCATACCATGTCTCCAATATGAGGCTTTCACTTGATACAGATGGTACTTTTAACCCTTTACCCAACGCAGTCGTTATCAAAATTTATTATTTTAAATATAATTTTTTTAAATTTTAAAAAAAATGTCAACAAAACCATATCATGTGACCCCTCGTTGGAACGAGCTCGACGAGCTCGTTCCAACGAGGGGTCACATGATATGGTTTTGTTGAAATTTTTTGAAAAATAATATTTTTTCATCTACTGAATTTGCATATTACGCGGGCGGATGCGGGCGATTCGTTGGGTAAAGGGTTAATAAATATACAGGCCCAAATAAACTTCATATAGGGTGGCAAATATTCCAATGAAAGTGTCAATGACACTGTAGCTCAACTTGACAAACTTGAAATGGTGAATTTGAAGATCATGGGTTCAATGTTATTTGGAGAAACTTCAACATAAGAGCACTGTATGTGCCAAAGTCAGAGCAATCCATGCATTTTAAATGTAAACTGTAAGGCTGGCTAAAGGAAGAATGTTGATACACAAATGCAGTAAGTTCCAAGGTCATTGTAAACGGCAACTTTTTATGCAGAAATGAATTTACATGTAGAGGTTTTGCCTAATGAGCACGCCGAGTCCAAAAACAATCTTATGATAAATGTGCCCTGTAGGTCATGTCAAAAATGAATGTAAATGCACAAATGCAATAGATTCAAAGATTGTTACTGACAGACACAGTGTTTGATAGAAATGAAAAGAAAATTGATAGCTCCTATCTCTGTCACCCTGAATAAGCATATGTCCGATAATGAAAGCGCCCTCCGAGGCATGCCAAAGAAAGATGTCAGTGCACAAATACACTAAGTTTGACGGCCCTGGCTGATGGCAATGGTCTTTTTATCTTTTTTTATGGAAATTCATAAATATACCCTGTAGAGAGTGCAAAAGGGATAAGTTGCTACAAAAATGCACTAAGTCCAAAGGCTGGTGCTAACAACAATATTTTTTTATGGAAATGAAAAGAAATCAACAGCTAACATCCATAAGCCACCCAGAACATGCATACCAAGTTTCAAGCGATCCTATCATAAATGTGCCCTGTAGGGCATGCCAGAGGAAAATGCTGATGCCTGACTATACTAAGTTCAACTAGGGCTGTCGCGACTATCATTTTTTGTAATCGACTAATCGTGACCAGTAATCGACAGATAGTCGATTAATAGTCGCTTCCCATGCTTTTTTAGCAAATCAATCTTCTGTTCGTAAAACACTGAAAATGACAATGGCACCAGTGTGTTCAGACGAAGTGGGGTTGTGGGAACAACAAATCGGTCCCGACTGAAGCTACATGTAGTCCAATCTTGGACCCACAGTCCGTAATATAATTTTTGGGGTTGGTACGTCCTGTAGGACGTACCAACCCCCAAAATAATATTACTGACTGCGGGTCCAAGTTTGAACTAGATTGAAATGAATTTACCAAAGAACGTTCCTGCAAATGTTTCCTTTCTGCAATAAGTTTCTCGAAATTTTGAACATTGAGATCTATGCATTCCCTCGTCAGTTGTTAAAATTGGATCTTAGTCTGAAGTTCTGAACTTTGAGAAGTGATCTGACGTTCTGACTTTCGTCATAATTTTGTCACTTCCGCGCTTTGGGTTTTCCAATGGGTGCATTCGTGTGTACAAGACTGGAGAAATTCAGAAGAATCTATTCTTCTCAAGTAACTGTGAGTGTTCTTTCTTACACAGTCAGTGACAGTCATACAGTCTTCCGGATATGAATGTTAACTATGGTTAGATATTTAAAGTTATTCACCTTCATTGCTCATTCACCTCACAAAACAATGCAATTTAGCCCTGACGTGTAGTAGACGTGTACCACCTTGAAAATGAACGACGATTGACTAAAAATAAAAAACGTCGACTACTTCAATAGTCGACGGTTAGTCGACTAATCAAATAATCACGACAGCCCTAAGTTCAACGGTAGTTGCCAACGGGAACTATTTTTGACGGAAATGGAAGAAAATTGACAATTCCCATCTGAACAAGCATACCAAGTTTCAAAGCAATCCGATCATAAAAATACCCTGCAGGGTGTGCCAAAGGGAAATATTGATGCATAACAGCACAAAGTTCATTGAAGGTCGTTGCCAGTGGCAACATTTTTTGACGGAAATGGAAGATAATCGATAGCTCCATCTAGAGGTAATCTCATATAAGCATACCAAGTTTGAAACTGATCTGATCATAAATGTGCCCTGTAGGGTGTGCCAAAGGAATATATTGATGCCTGACTAAACTAAGTTCAAAGGTCGTTGCCAGCGGCAACATTTTTTGCCATAAATGGAAGAAAATCGATAGCTCCCATCTAAAGGTCACCCCAAACAAGCATGACAAGTTTCAAATTGATCCAATTATAAATGTGCCCTGCAGGGTGTGCCAAAGGGAAAATATTGATGCATAAGTGCACTAAGTTCATCAAAGGTCTTGATGGAAATGTAAGATAATCGATAGCTCCCATCTAGAGGTCACACCACATAAGCATACCAGATTTCAAAGAAATCCGATTATAAATGTGCCCTGTAGGGTGTGCCAAAGGGAAATACTGAGGTCTGACTAATCTAAGTTCAAAGGCTGTTGCCTGCAGCAACATTTTTTGACGAAAATGGAAGAAAATCAATAGCCCCCATCTAGGGGTCACCCCAAACAAGCATACCAAGTTTCAAATTGTTCTGATTATAAATGTGTCCTGCCCTGCAAGGTGTGCCAAAGGGAAATATTGATGTATGAGTGCACTTAGTTCATCAAAGGTCGTTGCCAGCGGCAACATTTTCTTAAGGAAATGGAAGATAATCGATAGCTCCCATCTAGAGGTAACCCCCCAAACAAGCATACCAAGTTTCAAAGCGATCTAATCATAAATGTATCCTGTATGGTGTGCCAAAGGAATATATTGATGCCTGATTAAACTAAGTTCAAAGGTGGTTGCCAGCGGAAACATTTTTTGCCATAAATGGAAGAAAATCGAAAGCTCTCATCTAGAGGGCACCCCAAAATAAGCATACCAGGTTTCAAAGAAATCCGATTATAAATGTGTCCTGTAAGGTATGCCAAAGGAAAATATTGATGTCTGACTAAACTAAGTTCAAAGGCCATTGCCAGCGGCAACATTTTTTGACAGAAATGGAAGAAAATCGATAGCTCCCATCTACAGGTCACCCCAAACAAGCATACCAAGTTTCAAAGCAATCTGACAATAAATGCGACCTGTGCAGTGTGCCAAAGGAAATTGTGGATGTTCGTACGTACGTATGTATGTATGCCGATGGACGAGAAGTGATGGCAATAGCTCAGTTTGACTTTGTCAAGTTGAGCTAAAAACTAATAAACATATGGGTATGTTTATTTGGAACTCGAGAGTATACACCTACGGGTATGTTTATTTGGAACTTGAGAGTATACACCTACGGGTATGTTTATTTGGAACTCGAGAGTATACACCTACGGGTATGTTTATTTGGAACTCGAGAGTATACACCATACGGGTATGTTTATTTGGAACTCGAGAGTATACACCATATGGGTATGTTTATTTGGAACTCGAGAGTATACACCATACCATCCAATTCAGTGATTGTGAGAATACTTTGTGTTCTAACATTTTATCCTGAAGTAAAAAAAAACAACTGCTCACAAACTCTAGCAATTGCATCACAGCGCACAATTTTTGCTTCGCATTTTGCAATGTGAAATCAAACAAATCAAGGCCTAAAAGACCCTGCTAGAACCCCGAAGAACCCGGTAATAATTTTGTCTCACCAGCCGAAAGCCTGCATCTTTTTATAGCTCTACTTACTCGGAGAGGCGAGTCTTGTGGAAGACCAAGACCATAGGAATCTTCTCCAAAAATTTGAGACAGCAGCTTTAGATTACATTTAGGGTCTAACTTAGCTCTTGCATAGTCTAGAATAGGATAATCACCAAGATAGGCATTCATTTTTCCATCACTGAAATAAAAATAAATATTTCCTTAAAATATTATCATTTAATTCTGTACTTTTTATTGGCCTTAAAATTCATTCCGAATAAAAAAAATCAGTTCAGATTATAGTCTTTCGATATGAAAGTTAAAAAATTTATAGTAATTTATATATTTTTTATACTTACCAATGACCCAGACTTAGCTGGTGCTAACTCCAACAAAACCAGGGCCAAACACAAATTTTGCCCCCCAATCCCCAAAATTTGCATCCAAAACCAAAAGAAATCATGTCCTATAGGACCTCCATACTACGCCCCCACTGCGCATGTGCAGTGTCAAGGACGTCCCGAAATTGGCGCCAATTATCATTCTTACTGGCAGTGCCTGGTCAGCGCTATGTACTCAGCGGGGAGGCAAGAGTTCCCAACTCCTGGGAGGGCCATCCCCGTCTGGGTCATTGGTAAGTATAAAAAATATATAAATTACTATAAATTTTTTAACATTTTTATACTGTACCAATGACCCAGACTTAGCTGAATAGTAAAAAGGCTGGAGGGCCTAGGACATAGAGGAAAATCCAATAAGCTCAACTATATAATAAAGAGGTAACCCCTTAAGGAGAAAAGGAGTATTAGGCTTTACATGTATCTTTCTTATTTAATATTAAACTAGAAAGATACAATACCCTTAATAATTGAGCACAATAATATTCATGTTCTCTATTAACATCCAGTATAACCCTTATACTAATTATTTTTAAAGTAAGCCAATAAATAAAGTAGTCCAGAGAATTGAGACTCTTTATAATCTTTTAAAAGTGTCCGAGTATTGTATATTAAAGCTCGTTTGACACTTGACATATACAAATGCTTCACACCGAGCTACACTTTAAAAATAAGACATGAATGAATTTTAACATTAATATTACACTTTAAAACCATCCCGGGAGCGACTCAGAAATACTGACTTTGGAGGAGGCATTCCCTTGCTTTTCACTATAAAGCAGGTGACCTAAGGGAACACCCCCCCCCCCCCCCTCCCCCCCCCCTTCCCCTTGCCCTGGGTCAAATAGCCCAGAGCGAAGAGGGCAGCCGGACGGAGTCACTGCCGGAACAGAAAGCCTGCATAACTATAGTTGCAACTGTTTGGTGGACGACATTCTGAGCAACAGATAACGGACCTAAACAATGCAGGTCTCCAGAAATGGACTCAATATTTCTGAGATAAAAATTCGTGAATGTGGATGGCAGAGACCAATAAGCAGCCTTCATTAAATCTGTAATAGCAACACTATTAGCATAAGCCCAAGAAGTAGCAAGAGCTCTTACTTCATGAGCGGAAATCTTAAGCACAGACTGCTGAGAAGAAGATAAACTCTCATAAGCAGTACGGAGAGTTAATTGAATCCATCTAGCAATAGAATGGACCGAAATGTCCCTTCTATTAGGCATCAAAGACAGAAAGAAACGTTTCCGTCCCTTTCTGATAAACTGAGATCTCTGTTTATAGATACGAAACGCTATAACAGGACAGAGTAAAGGCCTACGCCCGTCTGAAGATGGAAGAGCCTTAATAACAATAGGTTCCGGATATTTATTAGGAGCCTGATTCTTAGCTAAAAAACCCACATTAGTAGTGAAGGTGATAGTGTTCCCGACACTACGATAGTGAGAATCATCCACCGACAGTGCATGAAGCTCACTGACTCTTCTAGCAGAAGAGAAAGCTAAAAGAAAAGCTGTCTTATAAGACAAGAATTTGAAATCTACTGTCCCAAGAGGTTCAAATGGCTTTTCCTTCAGTTTAAGAAGAACCCAAGCTAAATTCCACTTAGGAATTAACCTAAGAGTTCTGGGTCTATTTATCGAGAAGTTTCTAACTAACTTAGATAAAGAGACATTAGATCCAATTTGTAAACTATCATGATGTGCATAGGTATCAGATAACATAGACCTATAACCCTTAATAGTAACAGGCTGCAGTTTGATTTCGTCAAACAAGTATACTAGAAAGTTTGCAATGTCTGGTATAGAGGGATCAAAAATATCTACAGAATGATCCCTACACCAACGACAAAAAACCTTCCACTTAGCCGTATAGTTTAGCGAAGAGGAGGTCCTCCTACAGTTAGAAATCGCGTCCACTGCTCGTCCTGTAAAGTGCTTGCCATGCAAGAAGGACCGCACAACGGAAAAACGTGAAGGTTGAGACCTTGCGGGTTGTGATGGAGTTGACGCGATTTCCCCTGCGAAAGAAGATCCTCCCGTGGAGGAAGCTTTCGCGGTAGGTCCCACAACAGACACCTGAGTAGATTTATCCAGGGTCTCGGTGGCGACAGAGATGCTACCAACAGAATCTTGCATTGAGATTGTTTTATCTTTAGCAATACTTGTTGAATTAACGGCGCTGGAGGATACGCATATCCTATCATTCCGTCCCAAGGGATCGACAGAGCGTCTACTGCAAATGCTCTTGGATCCGGACACGGAGACACATACGTCTGCAACTGATTGTTGAGATGTGTCGCAAATAAGTCTATCATTGGCCGTTCCCATTGGTAGCAAATCTGATTGAATACTTGTTTGTTGAGAGTCCACTCCGACGGCAACAAGCGACCCTTTCGTGAAAGGGAGTCTGCTAGCACATTCAGACGACCCGGTATGTGACGGACCGAAAGAAGAACCTGATGTTCTAGCGCAAACAGAAGGATTCTTTCCGTTAGATTGAACAACAGAACTGAATGAGTGCCTCCCTGATTCCGTATATACGCCACTACTGCCGTATTGTCGGATAGGATTTGGACATGAGCATTGTGAATAATATCCATCCAATGACGTAACGCAAGCCAAATTGACATCATTTCCTTGTCGTTTATGTGCTTGCACAGGAATTGCGGATCCCAAAGACCCTGGCATCTCGAATCCGTTGGGATCAATGATGCACCCCAACCTGTTTGACTGACATCCGTCATAATGGTAAAACTTGGATCCGGCAACTGCAGCGGAACTCCCTGAGTTAACCACTGACTGTTTGCCCAAGTCTGAATCTCTTGTTTCACTTGATCTGACAAGAGAACGTCTACGTCGAGCGAATGAATTTTCACATTCCAATTCTGAGTCAAGAAAATTTGGAGAGGACGCGTGCGTAACCGCCCCATCGGCTCCGCACAGACCTATCAGTCTCATAAATTCTCTCGCTGTGACTTTGTCTGCGTGCAGACAATAGCGAGCGTAACAACTGACTAATTTCGCTATGGTTAACGGCAGACAACGAGATTGTTGTGCGTCTCGAAGCTCATTCCCAGATGAGTGAATGACTTGGACGGCACCAGATCTGACTTCTCCTCTTTTACTATAAAACTGAGACGTCGGAGCAATAAAAGTAGATTCTGAACATCGTTCTGAAGCGTTAACTCGTTGCCGTACCTCTGAAGAATGTCGTCCAGGTAGGCCGACGTTACCGCAGACGAATGAGCTCGGAAATAGATCATTACCGAGTTCATTACCCGAGTGAAAGCCCAGGGTGCTAGATTCAGTCCGAAGCACATCGCCCGGAATTGATACACCACTCCTAGGACTGCGAAGCGTAGATACTTTCTGAAAGTCAGATGTACCATGACGTGAAAGTACGCATCTTTGAGATCTATGCTTGTTGCATAATCGTTCACCCGAATACTCGCTCTGACCGACCGAATCGTCTCCATATAAAATTTCGGAGCGACGATCAGCTTGTTTATCCAGCTCAAATCTATGCCTGGACGGAACGAGCCGTCTGGTTTCGGAACCAGAAACAGATGGCTGTAGAATCCCGGAGTCTCCTGGTTTTCTACGACGTCTACCGCGTTCTTCATTAAAAGAGACTGCACCTCTGATAAAAGAGCGTCTCTTTTCTGCGGATTTGACGGAAGTTGAGTCCACTTTGGACTTCGAGTTAATGGAGGCTTTCGTTTGAAGGATATCTTTAGGCCTTCCGAAGTCACTCCTCTCACCCAAGGGTCGTCCGTAATCGACGCCCATTCTTGTGAAAAGCTCGACAACCTTCCGCCAACCGGTACGCGATAGAGGTTTCAGCCATCACCTCCTGGACCTGCGAGGCCTGCGGGAGGAGAAACCACATCCTCCACGACCCGCACCTCGTCCCGTCGACCTCGGGGCGTCCGACCGGTTGTCCCGGCCCGAAGGACGTCCCGAACGAGAGTCGCTACCCTGACGGTCTCTCGAATAAGACCAAGAGGACGCACAGGAACCTCTATAGGAACCTCTCTTGGGCGCATTAGACCCAGAAGTGCCTGTCTTATTCTTGTCTGCTGTATCCGACTTCTTAGAAGCAGATTTGAACAACAGAGAATCCGAAGCTTTCTTTGTAATTTTATCATAAATAGCAGAAAGCTTGCCGTCAAAGAGAAGTTCTCCGGAGACCGAAGCGACTCTAAGAGAGTTCTTCACCTTAGTATCCACGAGTGTGGATGTAGCTAGGGCTGCGTCACGTCTAACCAACTCCAGGTTTGCCACTGAAAGGGCGGAGTTACACGTGGAATAAGCTACTGCCCTTGAAAGAAGTCTTAAAGAGGATTGAATATCCTGAAATTCTTTCCCTTGAAGGCGCAGTGATAACGCCTTAGTAAGGTGATCTGCGTAAGATAAGGCATCTAAATTGGCTCTGTTAGACGAAATAGCTGTTTCCAACACCACGGATGGAATAGAAGCCGACGACGGTAATGATAGCTCTAAGTCTTCCGCCTCGTCGTCCATACGCAGAGGAACTCTCGGAATACCCTGTCCTGCCGTGTCGAATTTATTCCTTGCATTAATGAAAGGCAGGTTGAGAGTATTGGCGGACAAGAAACCTGCTTTCCCCATCTTGGAAGCAAGTTTAAATATAGCGTCGTTCAATAATTCAAATGTTCTTGCAACATTATTGGACTGCGACGGAAACTCGGGAGCGATGTCCCTGAACCGCTCAAGTCCAATGACGCTATAATCCTCTTGTCCGGAACCGCAGCAGTCTGGCCCGACGGAACAACC
Source organism: Pictodentalium vernedei (assembly GCA_031216915.1). Lineage (NCBI taxonomy): Eukaryota > Metazoa > Mollusca > Scaphopoda > Dentaliida > Dentaliidae > Pictodentalium > Pictodentalium vernedei. The sequence goes on along the minus strand of CM062290.1, from coordinate 304,663,579 downwards.
TGAGGGAGAAAGTGCCGGATGAAGTCCATGGCAGCTTTATGTTGTTCCGAAAGGGATAGCTCCAAATCATCCGTATCCCTTTCACCATCCGGTCGGACCTCATGATGCTCCCGGTCGTCCGCCCCCGATGCTTTGACGGAGTGTACCGACCCAGCTCCGTCGGATAATTCCCGATCCGACACCGTCTCTGTCGGCTGCTGGGATGCTGCGATAGGCTGTGCTATCTGCACAAGAATGTCTGGCATCGAGACCTGCGGAGGCGCAGTCTTTCGCTGCTTCGCCGAGGGCAGCTCCGCATCAGATGGCTCCCGCATACTTTTTCTATGCGAACGTCCGGAGTCCATCGGCCTCGTGTCCCTGGCTGCCGGATGGTGTGACCTGGTCGCCGAAGAATCCTTGATCGGCGAAGCTGGTAAGATATCGGCGGTCACGCAGCCAAGGTGCGGTCGTGTGCGCTGACGAGAAGAAGAAGCCTTAGCAGTCTCCGCGGACTGCCTATACAACGGAGCGTCCCGAGCGACGGACGTATGCTCCGCTTGCGACACATTTTGTACCACAACATCTGGTCCCAGATGTTGTTGTACGAGAGAGGGGCCTCTCTCGCTCGCAGCCCGGCTGGACCTGGACGAGCTAGGAACCGGACTCAAAGGCTTCCTCCGATCTCGCATACTATCCGCCGTCACTGGGTGTGCACGTTGAATGTTTATAGTGCTCGCATCACCCAACATTTCCTCCTGGACCGCATCGGACGAACCCGGCTGCCGAACCATTCGGTGAATGGACGCTACACCGGGCGAGCTAGCGGACGACATTTGTTTAATCTCCATGAGCACTTTTGCCGCTAGCTCTGAATTCATTTGTGACGACGGAAGCACACTTGCAGAAGATAACATGGAAACATCACCCTGTTCTTGTTCCTCTGAAATAGAAACTGAGAGAGTAGAGTGACCTTGCGGAGAAAGAGCCGGCATAGACCTTTCTCCCGTAACAACATACCGTGACACACGTTTCCAATGTTTGTCATCCCAATATTGACATATAGAACAGGGATTAGTGCGAGAACACTGACTACAATTAATACAATGATCATGAAAGTCCGAGGAAGATTTCTTCCCATTACAATTTGAACAATATCCTTTCATTGTGAAAAGTCAACAACAAGTCCTAGTTACTCGCACAAACCCCTGACACAAAGATACATAATAACATGATCCATTAATAAATGAAAAAACAATTGCAAATCAAAATAATTTTGAAAAAATATTTTTTCAGCGAAGCCCAAGTTTCTGAAAAGTAATGTTGAGCCCCGATGGATCCGATGGCAAAGTGTGGTCAAAAATTTTAAATTTATATTAAATAATTAATGAGACACTTACGGATAATATAAATGTATCTTATAGTGAGATAAACTACACCAAAGGCAAACAGCCCCCCTCAAAAAAGGCTGTTGCCAACGTAAACAAACAGTGTAAAACACCAGAAAACATGACTCCAGGCACTGAAAAAACTGGCCCGAAATCAGTCATCAAAATTACACTCTATCTGATGCAAGACAGAGACTCCCAGGGGAGAATCTGCAGAACATCAGATGGAAGATGCAGAACACAACGTTTATACACCCATGGGTGAAAACGTAACTATGGGGAAAATAACAGAAAACATTCTGTAACCAAGCAACTCTCCCAAGAAAATTTTAGAAATGAACTTTCTCAAAAATATGCCAAAAGCATGGGAGAATTGCAAGGGGGGACTTAGAAGGCTAGGGGAGAGGAAACACTGAATAAGCAGTGCAACATTTTAGCAAGAATGACAACAAGAGGCCCATGCCTCGAAAATAGGCAACTTAACATAATTTCATAAAAAATTTTAAGTACAACCCTGATTATTTTTTGTCACTCCTTTTTCCTCTCCTCCTTTTATATCCTCCTTAGAATCACCATTTCTCCAAAAATTACATGTCTGGCATCCTTTAAACTGAGATTTACAAGCACAAAGATCAATGAGATGTTGACTGATGAAGGGCCAAACAGAGAATGATAATTGGTGCCAATTTCGGGACGTCCTTGACACTGCGCATGCGCAGTGGGGGCGTAGTATGGAGGTCCTATAGGACATGATTTCTTTTGGTTTTGGATGCAAATTTTGGGGATTGGGGGGCAAAATTTGTGTTTGGCCCTGGTTTTGTTAGAGTTAGCACCAGCTAAGTCTGGGTCATTGCTACAGTATAAAAATATATAAATTTTACAGTAAATTTCCTTTCTTATTATACCTTCTGCAATTGTTTACTACAGGCTTGCACTACAGTGGAAGTCCCTAACTCGGATAAAATACTCTCTATTTTAATCTTTCCCACGAAAAAATAAGCCAAAACTGGGTCGAGTGCCATCGGCGGACACACAGTAGGGGATGCTCTTCTCTTAGTACAATTCCATGACTTCTGTTGACCAGTGCACAAAGCAGTCATCAAACCATTCTTTTGAGTCCACCAACATAGGAGTTATGTGATCAGCGGGGAGGAAGGCTTCTTACCTGAATAAGAAGACGGGAGGGCCTTCATTTAAACAATTGCGGAAGGTATAATAAGAAAGGAAATTTACTATGAAATTTATATCAACCTACCTTACAATTGTTTACTACAGGCTGAATAGACTATAGGATGGAGGGAATCACATAACCAACCCACACATAACTCAACTGCACTGGAACCATGGACAGAGGAAGAGATCCCTAGTCCTATCAAACCATAGCATCACAAACATTAGTAAAAGACAATGAAAGATGAGGCATATGGTGAAGTGCGACGCACAGACAGAAAGGGCAGGAACAGCACGGAGCTGGAACTGACCCTGTAAGAAGCTGAATGGCTGGGATAGACAACAGCCTGAGCCGAAGAAAGAGGGCCGGTAGGACAAAAGTCCTCTGTCTGCTCCTGCAACTGTCACAGATAAAATGGAGAAGGTAGCATTTCTCCAGTAGGCTGCTAGCATAACATCCGACAACATGACAGAGTTAGTACATGTATAAGCCCCAAGAGGAAGACAATGCACACACCTTGTGGCAGAAAAATGATTGGTAATACAATCGCCAGTAGCTAGATGAGCAGAAGCTGCACAAATAGCAAGACAAATCCATCGAGAAATGGATTCAGGAGAGATCTGGCACGTGAGAAAACGCATATCCATCCGGGATAAAGGTGCAAACACGAATGCCCAACCCCCCACCCCAAGCAGAGCAGCACCCAAGAAAGTGTCCATCTTGGAGTAAACTGCAAAGTCCTAGGCCTTTTCAAGGAAAAAGAGCTGAACAAGCTTGGAGATGCAAGGATGAGTGCCGAAACAATGCGGTACCACATATGAAAAAGGTCTCCAAAGCATGGACTTGTACCCATTGCTGGAGACCCCCAGAAACAAACATATACCAGAAACTCCGCAATCGGTGTGATCGAAGGAGTGACAGAAGCAACAGAGTGATTGCACACCATAGACAGAAGAACTTTCTACTGAGCCACAGAGGTTAAACCAGTGGAGTGAGTGCCTCCTTGAAGAAGAAAAGCAACTCCACTGCTCGTCTCTAAAAACCACTACAGAGGAGACAGGACCCGATAAAAGACATGCGCGAAGGCACAATGAAGTCGGGTCAACTTGAAACCTCCTCGGATGACTTTGGCATCCAGGGCGAAAGCCAGAGCATCTGGACATGGGGACACGAAAGTGTCCACCTGATGGTTCCAATGAGTCGCAAAGAGATCAATGTGGGGACGACCCCGGAGATCGCAAAGAGACTGGAACACTGCCATGTGGAGCATCCACTCGGTGGAAAAGAACCTGCCCTGTCGGGACAGGGAGTCGGCTAGGACATTCAGACGACCGGGAATGTGACGAACCACCACTCCAACGTTGACATCCTGAGCGAGCAGTAGAAGATCCCGAACCAAATCGTTCATGGGAACAGAGTGTGTTCCGCCCTGGTTCTGAATGTAAAAAACCACCGTAGAATTGTCAGACCACAGAAGGACCTGACAATCCGAAAAACGGGGGATCCACTGTCGGAAACATAGAAGAAGACCAAGAAGCTCCTTCTGGTTAACATGAAGAGCTGCTAGATCCTGGTCCCATGGCCCGTGGAGGAAAAGACCTAAAGGATCCAACATCACACCCCACTCGAGATCGCTGGCGTTTACCGTCAGAACATGATCGGACGTGGGGAAGTCCAACGGAACTCCCTGCATAATCTACTGAACATCTGACAGGGGAGAAGGTGACAAAGAAGAGACTCTGGTAACAGAAGCACCAGAACCAGAGGATCGACATTCGACCTCCAACGACTGAGCAAAAAGTGTTGGAGAGGTCATACATGCAGTTGACCTAGAGGAATGAGACCCGTCACCGAAACGCAGAGACCAAGCATTTGGTGAAGACTCCGAGCTGATGAAGTCCATCCCAGATGACAAGATGGAGAAGGGACCAGGTCCGACTTCTCTCCATTGATTCTGTACCCTAGTGACTTGAGTAGGCTCAACAGTGTGACAACATCAGACTCCAGAAAAGCAGCATTGGATTGCCTGTGGAGGATATCAACTAGACAAGCCGAAGAAGACACCTTGGACTGTGTGCGATGTAAGACTAACACATGTGACATCAGACAGGTGAAAGCCCAAGGATCCTGGCTGAGGCCAAAGGGAATGGCCTTGAACTGGAAAACATCCTGGGAAATGGAGCGGCGAACGGATCTGAAAGCCTCCATGCTGAACTGAGGAGCAATGACAGACTGCGTCAGAATACTCAGATCGATAACCTGTCTGAGTCGGCCATCCTTCATCAGCACCAAGACCATGCGGGAAACAAAATCCCACTGAAAGAAAGTTCTTGATGACCTCGATTGTCCCCTTTGACAATTGACAGGAGATCGCCTATCACCATGGTCAAAAGTTCCCAACGTGTAACGCTGAAAGGGACTCATGTGGAAAGAGGCACTCTCTACTGAGTGGAGCGCCTCAACCTGGGACGAAATTGAGGCGACTACTGCCAATGCCTACCCCACCCTGTGAGTGAGTAGAAGTGGTGGTAGGAGGATCAGCCCTTAGCTTCACAGAGGAAGCAGAAGGGTACTTGTTAGGCTTTGGACGGCGCCTGCCTCCAACAGAAGGCTGATCAAGCTGACTAAGCAGCAACAGTTCAATGGAATGACAAAGGGAGCCATCCCGGACCGTCGCCACGGAACCATGGAATAGTCGCAGACCCGCCGAAAGAGGCAAATCGAAGAGCAGCAAACTGCCCCTCAAAAAGGGGACGTCTTGTGCGAACTAAATCCAAGCTAGCCGCATAACAGCCATGTGTGTGAGAAGATGCATGAGCTCCTTGAACAGCACACACAAAACAAAAACCTGTTTGTCATCAAACTCATCCGGGAGCAGATAAGCAGCAAAGCAGAGGCAACGTGATCGAAGAGAGAATGCATACAGCATCCCTCTCGATAAGCCCAACATGGACTCCAGAGTCTCCATATGGCTGAGGAGTTGGAGTCCCGATCCAAGACCGTCACAGTCTGGCAGACTGATGGATTGGTGAAATCGTACTAGTAGGAACGATAATGCACAGAGGCAAAAGGTGTCAACCTTGATGAAGAACGACGTCTTCATAGCCTTGGAACTCAGCTTAGAGTCCAAAGCGGTAAATGCTTCAACACCTGTACCGACAGGCACGGGTGAAGGCGCTCAGAAGCATATTGCTCCACAGTCTGTAGGCGTCCGACCGATGGTCGCAGCCGGGCTGACACTGTCGGCTGATTTGACAGTTTGAGACTTGGAATGAACGCAAACACAAAGTCAAGAGCTGCCCCAAGTCAGAAGACTGTTGGCTCTCAACGTCAGGAATGTCAGACTCATCCCATGAGTCAGAAGACACATAGCCCATCATGGGCAAACCAGCCGATGCCTCCCATGGTGTGGGCACACCAGGGGATCAGAAAGTGACCTGTTTCCAATCCTGGGAGGTGGCGCCACAGAGGGCACCCGGAAACCACTCGTAGCCTCGCTGGAAGCAACGGAAAAGGCTCTTGGACAGAACCTAAGTGAGCAAGGAGAGGGCCTCCCTAAGCTCACTGACTGTCGGAACGGAACGACGTGGGAACAAACCAACAAAGTGGCTTCACTCCTGACCCATTTACCAGCGAAGGGTCACGATCCTTAAATACACTCAACGCGGGGCGACGGGCTGCAGCCGAAAACATCTGCAGGCAGATGTGTAGTGGGATATCACATACCCCAAGGATCAACAGAGCGGAAACTCAGGAGAGTCGACCTCAGCGGAACAGAAGGTCCAGGCTGCACAAAAAGCGTTGGCCACACAAAAGTGGCCATGGGACCAGAGTGCATGGACGGAAATGCCACGGAGATCATGGTGACCCCACCATGAACATCCGAATCCAATGAGAAAAACTGAGGTATTCGACGGCTGAGAGACAACAGTAGAGGGTTTGGCCAGCAGCCCCTTCCAACGTTGCCAAGTTGAAGTCAGGGAAGGCTGAGGCCAATACCCAATGTCTACACTACCAGACAACCCTGCAGAATTCCTGCAGGGATAAAACTGCTGTGCTCAACAGCTGAGAGGACACAGCATGGGGGTTCAGTCAGCAGCCACTTCCAACTTCGCTGAGCTGAAGTCAGTGAAGGCTGAGGCGATACCCCACGTCTACACTACCAGACACCGTTGCAGACCCCTGCAGGGAGAAAACTGCTGTGCTCAACGACTGTGAGGACACAGCAGGGGGTTCGGTCGGCAGCCACTTCCGACTTCGCCGAGTTGAAGTCAGGGAAGGCTGAGGCTGATACCCCACGTCAACAGCACCAGACACCTCTGCAGACCCCTGCAGGGATAAAACTGCTGTGCTCAGCGGCTGAGAGGACACAGCAGGGGGTTCAGTCAGCAGCCACTTCCGACTTAGCCAAGTTGAAGTCAGGGAAGGCTGAGGCCGATACCCCCACAACCACATTACAGACATCACTGCAGACCCCTGCTGGGATAAGCCGAGGCCGGCCCGTGTCCGATGACATTGTAAACGGAACAGCAGTAGCAGCAGATATGACGGGAGCTGTTGGAACTGGCGGAAAAGGGGAGAGAGCCCCCTAGCTTGGCCTCCAAAGGAGGAGTCACAACCCTAGTGACAGCCTCAGATGTCGACTGGAGAGGGTGCATAGTCCCGGAACCAGGCATCTCTTCACCAGAAATCAAACAGATGCCCCAGTATCCGTGGTAACTGCACATTCCCCACGGATGGGGAATAACTCTCACCAGACGTGGTCATGTCGGGAGGCCCCGAAACGACAGTGTTCCCCACCCTCTGCGGGTGTGGGAGGAGCTGCACATCCCCCACAGGAAGCCTCGGTCTGGTTGAAATATCTTGCCCCTCGGGTGAGATTTCCCCATCCCACCTCCAGACTCATCAGGGATTATAATAATCTCCCAGAACTAGTAAATATATGGATGGCAAAATTGAGTAAACATATTTTAGGCTTAAGTAAAGTAAGATGGATTCATCACACATCCATTGCATGATTCTACAGATGATCATTCAAAAGCTTCCCATGGCTGAAAATATACAGCGAATAATTAAACTATTGGTATGCTCAATATTTGGACCTACAGCTATACAATACCCACACGAGCATGGCAGACATTCAATCGCAAAGCGATAACAGCTTGCATTTGGCTTCTCTTAACATTATACTTTGTGATCATGTGTAAAACATTGATTGGTGGTGACTCATGAATTTGTGGTTCAAGTTGATCCACAAATTTAACCCTTTACCCAACGCAGACGATATCAAAATTTATTATTTTAAATATCCATTTTTTTTAATTTTTCAAAAAATTTCAAAAAATCCATATCATGTGACCACTCGTTGGAACGAGCTCGTTCCAACGAGGGGTCACATGATATGGTTTTGTTGAAATTTTTGGAAAAATATTTTTTCAACTGCTGAATTTGCATATTACGCGGGCGGATACGGGCGATTCATTAGGTAAAGGGTTAACCCCCAACAAAATGGTTATTTTGCATCAAACCACAAAAGTTAAGACCAACGAAATTAAAACCATTTACAGAATCATGCCCGTACCCAGGCCTGGCATTCTGAAAAATGCAGGAGGGCAAAAAATCGCTCTCCTCAATCAGCTTAGGAGAGCAATTAGCTTTACACAGCATTTTAAGTATCCAGTTGAACGAACTCATTGAAACTGAAACCAACAGACTACATCAGAGATTTTATTAACTTTACTAAGGTAAAGTGAAATCTCTTAGACATCTAGATGTCTCACTCAACAACCGAACACACACTTGACAAGACCTGTGTGTGTACCCAGACCTGTTGTCCAAGAAAGTCATACGCCTACCACTACCACCTTCAACCCCCCAAGGGGGGTTGAAGGTGGTAGTGGTAGGCGTATGACTTTCTTGGACAACAGGTCTGCTTGAATCTACAGTCACATCCTGGTGCAAGTGCTTCAAGTGACAGGATAGTAGTAATGGTAGTATATTATAGTTTCAATATTCCTTGAATAATTACCCCTCAAACTGTGATGTCAGTTGTTGAACTTGAAACTGACAGAAAAAAAAATATTGCTGTGACCCGTTTTGCTTCAAATGATTGCAACTGTGTTTGGGTATACAAAGTACATACCCAACACAGTTGCAGCCATTACCTTTTACCACTAAACCACTTTCAAAATGAAATTACGTGATGTTATGTGACTTCGAAGTTAAATTACATTTTTGCTTTACAACAAAAATTTAATGTGAGCATAATACATGTAATCTCAATCATCCCAGACCAAAATATTTAGGAGGGCAATTTTTCGCTCTCCTTAATTCTTTCAGGAGGGCAGTAAGGAGAGCTAAAAAATCGCTCTCCTGAAATTGCCAAGCCTGCGTACCAAACGCTGTATGAATTACGGGTAAATTAAAATACCAAAATTGATGTGGAGCCTGAAATTTCAAATTAAATACCACCCAGATCAAGTACAAGAACGGCAAAATCAGGGTTGGAGCAAGGATTTCCCTGATGTGGGGCTATGATCGCTGATAGGGGGGGATTCAGGATACAAATTCCCCAGACATACCAGGCTGACCATGGTTTGGCCAGGTGTGAGACATTTTTATTTTAATTGGGAAAAAGTTGCAATATCTGTGACTCTAAAGGCTTTGAGAGAGTCAAAACAAAATGCAAAATATCACAATATTTATATCAAAACAGGGTTTCCGCTATACAGACATGGGATCCCATCAACGGCCCTAATCCCCTCATTGACTTTCCCCTACCCAAAAGGTCCTCGTAGTGTACTCATCACAGACACTCTTAAGGCTCGCATCAAAAGTAGAGAATTATAGGGAAAAAAGAACAGCAAAAAATCATCCAGATTCAATTTTTTTAACAAGTTGCAATAAGCTTGACTATGGAACGACATGATCTAGAGATATGTTAGATGGCATACGTGCACGATTTGGGTTGGGGTCCATTGGCCCACATTAGTAAGTTTTGTGTACACTCTGAGGTCAGCCATTTTAACATGCACAAGGCATAGCTCGTCCACTTGGGTGTCTCAGATGTGCATTTCAGACAGATGAGATTATGAGGCCGGTAATGGTGAACCTAAGGATTCGATGGTCGCCCCGTCGGATCCTTGGATTCCCCATTACCGGCCTCAACATTTTTTTCCTAGCGGAAAGCCTGATCAAAATGAAAAGTCATGTCAACAAAGCTGATAACTACAAGCAGCCAAGTTAACATAAACTCAAATATATGAAGATAATCTGAATAGATGTGTACTGACCAATCATTTAGAATTGCCATGATTATTTGTTTTAATAATCGATAATCGGTCAGCAATAATCGACAGTCTATCAATTAATCGTATCATATACCAAATGGGGATTTTTCTTGAAACTACCTACGAAATATTCACTTACTGTTAGTTAGTTACTACAGTACATGGAGAGTGTATTATCACTAACTCACCTGCAGAGTGGAGATTCCACCCAAGCAATAATTTCAAATTTGTTGCAAAGCATAACAAGCAGAAGCAAAGTTTCAGCCAATGGACCTCCGGGTTAAACCCGGAGGTCCACTGGCTGAAACATTGCTTGTATTTTTAGTCGATATAAACAAAATTTGAGTTATAGTTTGGGTGATTTAGTTACAATCCACTCTCCACGTACTGTACATGTAAATATTTGGGTAAAGACAAATATAATTTCTAAGGAACAAGATAGCCTTATATTATAAAACGCCTATCAACAGACTCCCTTTAAAAAGTTATAATTTGTTCTCCTCAATGTGGAACACATACTAAGGCAGGGAAGAAATTCTCAGAATTTCTTCCCTGCCTTAGTGTGTATTCCTCAAATTCAGTTATATTAAATCTACATGACAAACCTTATCTAATACTGCATCTCCGTTTTCCCAACACAAAGAAATAGATATTTTAAACATGAAAAAGGATACCACTTTTACAAATAAAGCCCTACATTCTGGACGACAAAGCCCTCGGTTATGAAATATAAGATGGGCAATTATTCGACTGCACAAAACATTAATCAATTACTCATGTTATCAACAATTAATCAACTAATCGATTAATTGTGGCACCTCTAAAGTCATTGTGTAGAAAGTTTCTGATATCCGACTAAAATAGAAATCTTGTAATGCAATTATCTATCAACTGCCTATGCCACAGTGATTATATGCCCATTGGGTTATTCCTATTGTGCATGCGTATCTGATCTTCTATGTATGTGCATTATCTGACTTTATTTCCATCTTTATGACTGAGGGCTGGATCAGTAGTCAGTCCTGGTAATTCATCCTTGTTTTCACAGCAAAAAAAATGCTGTGAAAAACTGGTGCTTCTATGACAATTGCCGTAAAGCCTGTTCGATTGCATAAAAATTATCAGGGGGCAGGGCATAGTCTCAATTGCCATATACCTAGCCTGGAAATAAGCAATCTGTCATTTGTAGAATGAGGTTCCCAGAGGGCGAATTTGCTTATGCTATCCCCTACAGTGGGCCAATTTATCCTTTGGGTACCTCTTTTTGTTTAGGCCTGAGACATTGCTGTAGATTGAGGTTCACTAAGGGTCAATTTAGTGATGGTACCCAGCTGTACAGTGCAGCATCACCAAATTCACCCGCTGGGGACCTCATCCTGCAGATGAGAGTCTGATTATTTCCAGGCTTGCATATACATGTATATATAGTATGCACTGAAGTGAAAACTTTCAAGTAACTTTAAAGCGTGAAAGTAGTTCGAGATACACGTGTATATAATCACAGTCAGTGTGCAGAATCTTTCATTTATTTATTTATTTATTGATGTTTAAGGTCACATATTTATGCACAATGGCTAATCATGACCGTGACAGTTTTACGGGTGGAGGAAGCCGGAGTACCCGGAGAGAACCACCGAGCAACGACGAGCAGCTGCCAGCTCCCCAACATCGTAACTCCGCACTGCAGCACAGGCAGGGTTAGATTGGTTGAAGACATGTGTACCATCGACGTGCAGTAGTACACAGCGTCATCGTGCCCCCACATGGGCAATGGGGGTGAAGTGTCTTGCCCAAGGACACAACGCAGTTGCCGCAGGTGGGATTCGAACCGAGGACCTCTCAGCTTGCAGCCTGCACCTCTACCTACTGAGCCACCGCGCCCCCAGAATCTTTCATTCAATCATGAAACATGTGAATGGTGAGAAGAAATCGTGGAAGTAAGCAGGCGACCTGCTCAATATGTATAGTATGAGTGAAAATAATAACAACAAACTAAGTATCTCACAGGTTCTATGTTGATAACACCAGAAACTGACATCAGTTTCTGGAAAGCTCTGTAAGAGCTTTCCAGAATCTGATGTCAGATTCTGATGTTATCAACATAGAAGAACCAGAACACATAGTTTCTGGTGGTTATGCTGCATCTTGTACTGTAAATTTTTGTAAGATTAGCAATACAGCGTAGTGCAACCCACATGGTTTGATTCCTTGTGTAACCTGGAAGTTGTGCAATTTCTACCTCCACAAGGCTTTCTGAAGAAGCCATCCTTGGCAGTATTTTTGCTGTGGATATTTTTCGTTTCCTCGACTGCTGATTGCTGAGGGTGAATTTCCAGAGCTGAGTAGTTGAAGCATAGAACTTCACAGTGAGAGGTCCATGGTTCATTCCTGATCAGGGGTAACTGTATTGTGTCCTTGGCAAGGCATTTAATCCCTGTTACCATTGTTGGAGCACGGTTGCACTGTGTACTAAGGCATACTGCATGTCGATGGTGCACTTGCCTTCATAGCTCCCCTTAAAATTTTTGCTGGCTCCAAAATAATGACCCAATGCATTTTCACATAACAGAGAGCCCCAAAAACGGTCTTCAATATAGGGGTACACACTCAACAAATGTCTCAGATTACCTCTAAGAGCAGTGAATTCTGCAAATTTTATTTTCTTGAGGGAGGCGTGGTCCTATCTAGGATGCTCTGGCCATTAACCTCTTCCCACTTCCCTTAGGGAAATTGTTTGGAGGAGGGGTAATACACCCCTCCCCCAACAACGGCCTTGGAATATCATGTTTGACCCAACCCAAAACTCGCTATGGCACCCCTATTATAGAATACTGGCTATGCACATGGGTGTAAGACTGAGCTGGTAGTCTGTATTTTACTGTAGACATAATTTTTTGCATTTTACATATATTGCACTCCGATGAAGTAGCATATTTTATCGCTTCCGAATTTTTGAGTAGAGATACTGAGTAGGGCTGTCATGATTTTACAATTTAGGAATCGATTAATCGTCGCAAATAATCGATGATAATCGATTAATCGTACCTTGATGACCTTCCCTCTCCCTCTCTTTGAAGTCGATAAAAATGAAGTTCAAGTCAGTTGACCTATCTCAAGTAAACAACGAAGACGATCATCCTTTAGGTACATTCAAAGCTTCGATGTTCTGAACTTCTGAACCGTCAGTGTAATAATCAAGACCGGTCGGCAGTTGCGATCTTCGCAACTGCCGACCGGTCTTGATTATTACACTGACGGTTCAAAAGTTCAGAACACCAAACCTTTGATGAATGTACCTGAAAGACAAATGCTTCCAACAGTTTCTTGGGGTTTAACATCGATGTTCTTAACTCTTTACCTTTGGAAACAATAGTTTTTTCATCAAATTTTCTTTTAATTATTAAACGTCTAAAACGGGATACAATTTACCGATTATTCGACAACGAAAAATACTAATCGATTTCGCCGTGACCGATCAATAATCGATTAATGGATTAATCATGACAGCCCTAATACTGAGGTAAACCATCTATAAAACTACCGACGCCAATCCAGAAATTTCAACACTACCCAAGCAAAACAGATATCAGGGACTCTTTTGTCCTCTTTTGGAAAGGGGCCAGACCTGTACAAAGGGGGGAAAATTGTATCATGCACGCTCCAAATGGGAATTTATTTTGTCGGAGAAGAAACACACAAAGAGTAAGAAATATTACCTTCCAATTGAATTAAGAACATTAATACAGAAGCTACTAGTACTGAAATGGTTAACCGAATAACTGGTTTGAAACCAGTTACCTACCTAACCGATTTGAAAAAAACATCAACCGGTTAACCGAAATATCGATAGTAATCGCCATTCCACGGATAAACGTAGTAAATCTGCCGCTTCTCCTTTGGGATAGATTACACCTCGAAGCAGCACTGTATATATTGAGAAATCTAAATTTTATAGTAAATTTCCTTTCTTATTATACCTACCACAATTGTTTACTACAGGCTTGCACTACAGTGGAAGTCCCTAACTCGGATAAAATACTCTCTATTTTTGTCTTTCCCAAGCAAGTTGGGAAAGAAAAGTGGTGCAAAAGCACCAATAAAAATAAGCCAAAACTGGGTCGAGTGCAACCGGCGCAGACCCAGTACGGGACGCTCTCTCCCAAGTACAACTCCACGACTTCCGTTGCCAGTGCGCATACCGTCTCTAAAGACTCATTCTTTTTGAATCCGTAAACGTTACAGTTATGTGATCAGCGGGGAGGAAAGATTCTTTACCCGTAAAGAAGACGGGAGGGCCTCCATGTAAACAATTGTGGTAGGTATAATAAGAAAGGAAATTTACTATAAAATTTAGATTTCTTATCAACCTACTCACAATTGTTTACTACAGGCTGAATAGACAAAAGGCTGGAGGGAATCGCATAACCAACCCCCACATAACCCTAGTGCACTGGAACCGTGAAGCAGAAGGAAGAGGTCCCGAGGCTTATCAACCATAATGTCGCAATCATTGGTAAAGGACAATGAAAAGAGACATATGAGCCTGTGTGACACACAGACAGAAAAAAGGGCAGTAACAGCACAAGGCTGAAACTGACCTTCAAGAAGCCTAATGGCTATGGCAGACAACAGCCTGAGCAGAAGAAAGAGGACCCAAGGCAAAAAGGTCCTCCGACTGCTCCTGCAACTGGCGTAAATAAAAGGTGGAGAAAGTAGAAGCATTTCTCCAGTAGGCTGCCTGCATAACATCCGACAACTTGACGGAGTTAGAATAAGCCCAAGAGGTAGACAGTGCCCGCACCTCGTGGGCAGAAATACGATTGGTAATACAATCGCCAGCTGCTAAACGACTATAAGCCGTACGAATAGCAAGACAAATCCATCGAGAAATGGATTGAGGAGAGATCTTCTGTCGACCCGGAATGAGAGACAGAAAAAACCGTTTTCTGCCCTTCCGTATGAAGCGTGTCCGATCAAGATAAATGCGAATAGCACGGACCAGACAGAGCAAAGGGCGAGTACCCTCAACAGAGGGAAGAGCCCTGATACAGATAGGAGGAGGAGTAGTATCTGGTAACTGATTCTTAGCCAAAAAGGAGCAATCAGTGGTAAAAGTAACACTGTTGGGAGAACTCCTAAAAAAGGCCGGGTCAACCGAGAGGGCGTGAAGCTCACTAACCCGTCTGGCCGAAGCAAATGCCATCAGAAAAGCCGTCTTGTATGTGAGAAATTGCATATCCACCTGGGATAAAGGTTCGAACGGCGCCCCCCCCAAGCAAAGCAGCACCCACGAAAGATTCCATCGTGGAGTAAGCTGCAAAGTCCGAGGCCTTTTCAAAGAAAAGTGCCGAACAAGCTTGGAGAGGTAAGGATTAGTGCCGATACGACGCTTCCCCACATAAAAAAAAGTCTCTGAAAGCATAGACCTGTAACCCTTGATGGTAACAGGCTGGAGACCCCGAGAATCAAACAGATATACCAGAAACTCCGCAATCTGTGAAATCGAAGGATTGGCATAATCAACAGAGTGATCAGCACACCATCGACAGAAGACCTTCCATTTAGCTGCATAAGCTAAACCAGTGGAGTGCCTCCTTGAAGAAGAAATGCACTCCACTGCTCGTCTCGAAAAACCTCTACAGAGGAGACAGGACCTGACAAAAGATATGCGTGAAGGCACAATGAAGTCGGGTCGACGTGAAACCTCCTCGGGCGACCTTGACAAAGAAGGTCGCGACGTAGCGGGAGACGTGCCGGAACCGCCGCCATCAGCGAGCGGAGCTGATTGATCCACACCCGCTGAGGCGACAGGGGAGCGATCAGAATGATTCGACAACTGCAGGTTCGAATTTTGGCGAGAACCTGAGGAAGAATCGGAACCGGCGGGAAGGCGTAGCCGACTAGACCGTTCCAATCGAGTGACAGAGCGTCCACGGCAAAAGCCAGAGGATCTGGACACGGGGACACGAAAGTGTCCACCTGATGGTTCCAACGAGTCGCAAAGAGATCGATGTGGGGACGTCCCCAGAGATCGCAAAGCGACTGGAACACTGCCCTGTGAAGCATCCACTCGGTGGAAATAACCCTGCCCTGTCGGGACAGGGAGTCGGCTAGGACGTTCAGACGACCGGGAATGTGACGAACAACCACCCCGGCGTGAACCTCCTGAGCGAGCAGTAAAAGATCCCGAGCTAACTCGTACATCGGAAGCGAGTGCGTGCCGCCCTGGTTCCGAATGTAAGCAACCACTGTCGAATTGTCGGATAGTAGAAGGACCTGGCGATTCGACAAGTGAGGGATCCACTGCCTGAAACTCAGAAGAAGAGCAAGAAGCTCCTTCTGGTTGATGTGTAGAGCTGCTTGATCCTGGTCCCACATCCCGTGTAGGGAAAGACCGAGAGGATCCAACGTCGCACCCCATCCGAGATCGCTGGCATCTGCCGTCAGGACGCGATCGGACGTGGGTAAGTCCAGCGGAACACCCTGCGTAATCCACTGAACATCTGTCCAGGGAAGAAGGTGAGGATACAGAGAGTCCGGAAACGGAAGCACCTGATCCAGAGAATCTACATTCGGTCTCCAACGACTGAGCAGAAAGTGTTGGAGAGGTCTGACACGCAGCCGACCTAGAGGAATGAGATCCGTCACCGAACCGCAGAGACCGATCAGCCGGAGAAAACTCCGAGCGGTCGCGGACCTGGACTGGGACAGAGTCAGAGCAAAAGCTGAAGAATCACAGCCTTGGCCTGGGGAACAGCCACCAAATTGAATTTGGTTTGGAAAGACATCCCCAGATGACAAAACGACTGAGAAGGGACCAGGTCCGACTTCTCCTCGTTGACTCGGAATCCTAGCGACGTGAGCAAGCTCAACAGAGTGGCGACATCCGATTCCAGTAAGGCAGCATTGGAATGCCTCTGGAGGATATCGTCCAGATATGCCGAAGTAGTCACCCTGGACTGTGTGCGATGGAACGCTATCACATGCGACATCAGTCTGGTGAACGCCCAAGGAGCCAGGTTGAGGCCGAAAGGCATGGCCTTGAACTGGTAAACTCGCCCCAGAAAAGCGAACCTGAGATACTTCCGTGACGCCCGATGCATCGGAACGTGGAAGTAAGCGTCTCGCAGGTCGATGCTGGCTGCGAAATCTCCCTGGTGAATTGAATGGCGGACCGACCTGAAAGTCTCCATGCTGAACTTGGGAGCAATGATAGACTGGTTCAGGATGCTCAGATCGATAACCGGTCGGAGTCGGCCGTCCTTCTTCGGCACCAAGAACAGGCGGGAATAGAAACCCACTGACTGAACGTTCTTGACGACCTCGATCGCCCCCTTTGCCAGGAGATTGGCAATCTCCGTGGACAAAAGTTCCCGACGTAAAACGTCTGAAGGAACTGTGGTTGGAAGAGGCACCCTTGACAGAGTGGGGTGCCGTCGGAAGGATATGCGCAGCCCGGACCGAACAACATCTAACACCCATGGATCGGATGTGATGGTGGTCCAATGGTCTGCAAACTCTGCTATCCTTCCTCCAACCTGGGACGAGTCGAGGTGAGGACCTTCATTTCGAGCCCCGACGAGGCCCGCGAGGGGAGAAACCACCTCCTCTGCTAAATGAAGAATCCTGAGACTTCCCTCGATTCTGCCGACCCCTACCTTTACCCCGTGAGTAAGAAGCAGAGGCGGCGGCAGAAGGACCAGCCTTTTGCTTCACAGAGGAAGCAGAAGGGTACTTGTTAGGCTTGGAACGGCCCTTGCCTCCCCGAGAAGGCTGATCAAGCTGACGAAACAGCAGCTGATCTTTGGAATGACGTAGGACGTCATCCCGGACCGTCGACACGGAACCATGGAAAAGTTGCGGACCTGCCAAAGAAGCAGATCGAAGAGTAGCACGCTGCTCCTCGGGAAGGGATCGTCCTGTGTCCAGCACAGCGTCCCTTCGAACTAATTCCAAATTGGCCGTGTTACAGGCATGCGTGTGAGTAAGGTGCATAAGCGCCTTGGACAGCACACGCAAAGGAGCCTGTACCTCGTCAAACTTATCTGGAGGCAGATAAGCAGCCAAAGCTGAGACGACGTGATCTGAGAGAGAAAGCATGCCAAGCATCTCTCTAGATAAGCCCAACGTGGACTCCAGAGTCGTCATCGGAATGACGGCAGACTTGGGCTTGGAAAGCCCGAGGGAAGTGGAGTCCTGATCCAGAACCATCAAAGTCTGGCAGACTGACGGATTGGCGGAATCGTAGGAACGATAACGCACAGGAGGCAAAAAGGTGTCAACCCTGGTGAAGAACGAAGTCTTCAAAGCCTTGGAATCCAGCTTGGCATCCAATGCTGAAAAAGCTTCAACCACCTGTACCGACTGGCACGGTCGAAGGCGCCCAGAAGCAGGTTGCTCCATAGG
Source organism: Pictodentalium vernedei (assembly GCA_031216915.1). Classification (NCBI taxonomy): domain Eukaryota; kingdom Metazoa; phylum Mollusca; class Scaphopoda; order Dentaliida; family Dentaliidae; genus Pictodentalium; species Pictodentalium vernedei. Next base: position 304,645,349 of record CM062290.1, on the reverse strand, counting down.
CTGTTGGCGCGCGACCGAAGATCGCGGCCAGGCTGACACTGTCGGCTGGTTAGCAGGTTTGAGCTCAGGCAGAAACCCAAACACAAAGTCAAGAGCCGCCCCCAAGTCCGAAGACTGCTGGCCCTCGACCTCAAGCATGTCGGACTCCTCCCCAGAGTCGGAAGACACATAGCCCATCGTGGGCAAACCAGCCGACGCCTCCCATGGTGTCAGGACACCAGAGGAATCGGAAACCGGCCTGTTTCCAATCCCGGGAGGCGGCGCCATAGGAGGCGCCTGGAAACCACCCATAGCCTCGCTGGAAGCAACAGGAAGGCTCTTTGAGAGAACCTGAGTGAGTAAGGAGAGGGCCTCCCTAAGCTCACTGCCTGTACCGACCGGTTCGACAGGGGAGCGAACCGGCAAAGTGGCTTCACCTCTGACCCTCTTAACCAGCGAAGGGTCACGATCCTCCAAAACACCCGACGCGGGACGACGGGCGGCAGCCGAAACATCTGAAGGCAGACGTGTATAGGGGTACGATGCACCCCGAGGATCAATATTGCGAGAACTCATGAGAGTCACCGCGGACCTCTGCGGGGCAGAAGGTCCAGGCTGCACAAAAGGCGTTGGTCCCCCAAAACTGGTCGTGTGACCAGAGTGAGCGGACGGAAACGCCACGGAGTTCATAGTGTTTCCACTATGAACATCCGAATCCAAAGACACAACTGTGGTACTCGATAGCGACGAGACCACAGCGATGGGCTCGGCCGGCAGCGCCTTCCGACTTCGCCGAGTTGAAGTCAGGGAAGGCTGGGGCCGATATCCCACGTCTACAGTATCGGACAGTTCTGCAGTCCCCTGCAGCGAAAAGCCGAGGCCGGCTGAAACAGACAACGAAGCAGACGGACCAGCAGCAGTAGTAGATACGTCGAGAGTCGTTGAGGCTGGTGAAATAATGGAGAGAGCACACCGGCTCGGCTCCGAAGGAGGAGTCACAACCCTAGTGACAGCCTCAGATGTCGACTGGAGGGGGGACCGTAGCCCCGGAACCAGGCATCTCTACACCAGAACACTCAACGGCTCCCGCAGTATCCACCACAGGAAAAGACTGCACATCCCCCACGGAGGAGGAATAACTCTCACCAGACAAAGTCGGCTCGGGAGGCCCCGAACGACCACGTTCTCCTTTCCCGCGGGAGCGGGAGGCACGGCCACGAGAACGAACGACACGATTTACAGACGCCCAAAAGGTGGAAGACCATGTTCCACAGACACCACACGGCCGCTCGGCCGAACACCCATTACAGGAGGAACACGACGAATGTACATCGTCCACATGCTTAGGCAGCAGACACTGCCCACAAGGAATTGTCCTAGGCATGAAAGAGGTGAGAGGAGCAGAGAAGGTGAGATCAGAAAACAGAACACCCCCAAAGAGAGAAAGGTGACAGAAACAAAGACCCCAGACGGCCGACCGGGAACCACCCAACAGGAAGACTACTCTCAACAGAAAGAAGAAACACTGTAGGAGTGGTACCCCGCTGACACCTAACTCTAACACAATTAAAAAATTTTGCAAAAAAAGCATTAACAATAATTGTGAAATAATCTAAGTCCGAACCGCGTGGCCCGCGAAATTCGCGCGCGACTCGAGAGAGAGCAAATAAATATACATGATGGACATATAATAGAAAAAAGAGAATATAAAACACTGTTCCTGAGAATACAAAGGATACACTGTGGTATAATGAATCAGGAATCATCAAACATCGAGCTGGTGGAACACTGATAAGCGTGCAAAAACATCTCGACACGAAGCGGATTTCAAAAAGAATGAGTCTTTAGAGACGGTATATGCGCACTGGCAACGGAAGTCGTGGAGTTGTACTTGGGAGAGAGCGTCCCGTACTGGGTCTGCGCCGGTTGCACTCGACCCAGTTTTGGCTTATTTTTATTGGTGCTTTTGCACCACTTTTCTTTCCCAACTTGCTTGGGAAAGACAAAAATAGAGAGTATTTTATCCGAGTTAGGGACTTCCACTGTAGTGCAAGCCTGTAGTAAACAATTGTGAGTAGGTTGATAAGAAATAATTGACTTTCAAGACATCGTTAATGATCGGCAATTTCCGTGAGTACTGAGTATCCGGCGGAAACTATTCCGTAGTATGTATACAAACGAACGTTGTCGAGTACTCGTCAATGTTCGTTTGTATACACACTATGGAATAATTTCTGGGAATACTGCTTTCCAATTCCTATAGTTTTGTTCCCAGATTCGGTGAAATAATGGCTATGGATAACCAGATATTATCCGGTTATAGCTTGCAGTTAGTCGGTTATGAAAATGAACCAACCATTTCAGCCCTAGAAGCTACTACATGTCAAGGCAGGGCTCATATTTCGACGAGAATCCGAGAATCGATTCGCACAATAAAACTGGCGAGAATACATATAGATTCTCGCTGCACCTCTGCTAGGATTCGCGTGAAAAAAATTGAGTCAATTTAACCCTTTATCTAACACAACGGCAACAAATTAACCAATGGAAGGCTAACATGACCTGAAGTATCCTGACACTTTGTCAATAAAATTACACAAATATGGCTATCATTGGAACCGGCTCATTGAGCCGGTTCCAATGACAGCCATATTTGTAAGATTTTATTGGTAAATATTGTTCATTTAATTATTTTATCATTTATTTATTATTTATTGTTTAAAAATAATAAAATTAGTTTTAAAAATTAAAAAGGTGTGTTGGGTAAAAGGTTAACATGTGTCATCAGTATTCAACAGTGGTTGAACCATGGTGGCATCATGGAATCCTGGGACACTCATAGTAGGTATGGATTCTCACAACCATTTTCACGAGAATCCAAATGGATTCTCACAAATTTAGATGAAATATAAGCCCTGCAAGGTGACAGCTTGAATTTTCAATTTTGTCGCATATAAGTGTATATATCTTTGATAATTTTTCTTGTTCTACAAGATTATTTTCTTAACATGAGTATTGCCAAACTGTAATAGCAATCTTGCAATAACAAGATGTTTGACTGTCCCAGATGGGCCTGTCCATACCTCCTGCCGCCATGATTATTCTGAGATGGCAAAAACATCTGATTGAAACTATAATCGCAGGTGCACAGGTTCCCGTGGTAGCAAACATCCATACCAAATTCCAAAGGAATCGACCCATAAACATCTGAGAAAATCTCTGGACAAAATTATAGACCTGATTTTCAAGTCAAAAAGGGGCATAATTCTGGAAAAAATAATCCAATCGGAACTGAAATCGCAGGTTCACATGGTGGTGAACATTCATACCAAGTTTCAAGCAGATTGGTCCATAAACGTCTGAGAACATCTCTGGACAAAATAATGTCTACAGATGGATGGACAAGGTTATTCCAGCAGCATACCCCCCCTTTCCCCAACTCGTTGAGGGGGTGGGGGGTGGGGGGGGAGGGGGTATAACAAGGGGTTAATCTAAATAATGCAGGATGCTCTGTATGCATGTTTGCAAGCATAACTCCCCCAGACAGTTATTTATTTATTGGTGTTTAAGGTCACATACTTATGCACAATGGCTAATCATGACCGTGACAGGTTTACAGCTGGAGGAAGCCGCAGAACCCGGAGAGAACCACCGAGCAACGATCAGCAGCTGCCAGCTCCCCAACATCGTAACTCCGCACTGCAGCACAGACAGGGTTAGATTGGTTGAAGACATGTGCACCATCGACGTGCAGTATGCCTTAGCACACAGCATCATCATGGCCCCATGTAGACAATAGGGGTTAAGTGCCTTGCCCAAGGACACAACGCGGGAGTCCGAATCGATCGCTCAGACGGTCACCCATCCGAGGACTAACCGGGCTCGACGTTGTTTAACCCTTTCTGAAACAGATCCTTGATCATTCTTAGGGGTTCTAGAGGTGATCAGTTGCTTAGTCTATTGAGTAAAACACCCATAAATTAGGCCAACAAATAAGTTAATCTATGTTATGTTCTCATTGTCAGATTTTCTTCCTTATTGATTCATCCAGTGGACGAGTCAATAAGGGAGAAAATTAGGGCTGTCACGATTATTAAATTTAGGAATCGATTAATTGTTGCAAATAATTGATAATAACTGATTAATCGTATCTAGATGACCCCTTCCCTCTCTTTTTGAACTAGTTAAAAATGAAGTTCAAGTCATTTGACCTACCTCAAGTAAACAATCATGACAAACCTCTTTTAGGTACATTCAAAGCTTTGATGTTCTGAACTTTTGAACCGTCAGTGTAATAATCAAGACCGGTCATCAGTTGCAAACGACCGGTCTTGATTATTACACTAATGGTTCAAAAGTTCAGAACATCAAAGCTTTGAATGTACCTAAAAGACAAATGCTTCTAACAGCTTCTTGAGGTTTAATGTAGATGATCTTGACGTCTTACCTTTAGAAACAATAGTTTTTTCATCAATTTTTTTTTTAATTATTAAACGTCTAAAACGGGGTAAAATTTACCAATTCTTCGACAACGAAGAATACTGATCGATGTCGGCATGACCAATCGACAATAGAGCTGTAGGTTAACCGAAACCAAACCGAGGTTTTTAGTTTTTTTTAAAAAACCGAAACAGTCGACATCCCGTAATGTAAGGTTTTTCGGTTTTTATTAAATACTCTCTTGCTGCAGAAATTCACAGAATGTAGCCATCCCAGAGTAGTGAGAGTACCCAGACACTGCCAATGGCAGTGTCTGGGTACTCTCACTACTCTGGGAAGGATACATTCTGTGAATTTCCGACATTTCAGTTTAGTTGTGTTTGCAGCTTTCCTCAAGTTGCGTGTAGGTGTCAGACCTCGAAGAATGGCCAAGCACAATAAAAGTTCTGCATATTTAGGTAATTATTATATTGGTCTTCCTGATTCTTCATGTATTATAGCTTATTTCGGGCATTCATTGAGTTTCACTCAATTTCACTACCATTCAGTTATGACTCCGGGCATAAGAATGAGTTTTATTGAATTTTACTTGGGCTCATGAACAAACCGAAAACCGAACCGAACCGAGGTTTTTCTCCACCTGAAAAACCAAAACCGAAACCGAACAAGAAATGTAAAAACCTACAGCTCTAATCGACAATCGATTAATTGTGACAGCCCTAGAGAAAATGTGACAAGAAAACGTCATATTGATCCCTTTGCTGGATAGACTAAGAGACGAGCCTCCGTAGTGGTCACTTGTCCAGTTCCCTCCCAGTAAGATAGTTTGATTACTTTATGCACAAACACGACTGGGTCCTGCAGTTTGATTTTCTAGTTTGAATGGAACTGAACTGGATAAACCAAAAAAAAAAAAAAACCACTCACCTCTACAATAGGCCCACGAAGCAGGTCATGATTCAGCTTACAGCTGACACAGTTAAAGGGTCTTCTTGATCGATTAATCACATGGATTGACCTTGGTTAACTGATTAATAACTTTCCCTAATAGGCGGCTGAATAATTGCCACACCATTGATTTACAGCATTAATCCTCTACCCAACGTAACGAACAAAACCGGCCAGCACAACAAAAAAATCTCCATTCAAATTTTATGTTTCAAACTTTTATGAGCTCGTTCCAATGAGGGGTCATAAGCTATGTTTTTGAGACAAAAAATTGGAAAATTTTGAGTAATTCAAGAATTTATTTTGCAAGTATCATCTGGTACCCTTATTGGGTAAAAAGAATGACCATTTCCAGCTACTGATACAGTATAATAATCATGCAAGTAAACAAGTATGTCAGCACGTACTTGCATACTTTACTCTGATGATAATTGATGTGAGTCAGGGTGACAATGTTTGCCTGTTTTGTAGAGCAGTAGGTTTTTAAATTTCTTGTTCGGTTTCGGTTTTGGTTTTTCAGGTGGAGTGAAACCTCGGTTCGGTTCAGTTTTCGGTTTGTTCATGAGGCCAAGTAAAATTCAGTGGTAGTGAAATTGAGTGAAACTCAATGAATGCCCGAAATAAGCTATAATACATGAAGAATCAGGAAGGCCAATATAATAATTACCTAAATATACAGAACTTTTTTTGTGCTTGGCCATTTTTCGAGGTCTGACACCTACACGCAACTTGAGGAAAGCTGCAAACACAACTAAACTGAAATGTCGGAAATTCACAGAATTGGCAGTGTCTGGGTACTCTCACTACTCTGGGATGGCTACATTCTGTGAATTTCTGCTGCAAGTGAGTATTTAATAAAAAACGAAAAACCTTAGATTATGGGATGTCAACGGTTTCGGTTTTTTAAAAAAACTAAAAACCTCGGTTCAGTTTCGGTTAACCTACAGCTCTACTGTTTTGGAGCAAGTTTGTTCCTTTGTTAAGCCAGGCCTGGCATTGTCAGGAGAGCAATTTAATTGCTCACCTACTGCTTGCCTTAAAAAAATTGAGGGGTGCGAAAAATAGCCCCCCTAGCCTTAGAAAATAATGAAAACCACAACAGCTTATTCTTAAACCCCACAGGTTTTCAGATCTCTGCTATGTCAGTGGTCCCTGCGAGATGGCCAGACTGCCCCTCCCACACCTCCACAGGCCTGGCATTTTCAGGAGAGCGATTTATTTAGTCGCCTACTACTCGTCTTAAAAAAATTGAGGAGGGCAAAAAATAGCCCTCATAGCCTTAGAAATTAATGATTATCACAACAGCATATTCCTAAAACCCACAGGTTTTCAGATCTCTGCTATATTAGTTGTCTCTGCAATATGGTCGCACTGCCCCTCTCACACCTCTGGGCCTTACCAAGGCCCGGAGGTGTGGGAGGGGCAATTTAGCCACCAAATAAAATGTATGTGCAAAGCCCACTAGGCAAAATTCATTAATAGTACAACTTCATTTTGCCATTTTTAGCTTTTGTAAGCTTGAGGAGAGCTACATGTAATCGCTCCCCTAGGCCATGCGAGGAGAGCGATTTTTAGCCCTCCTGCATTTTTAAGAACACCAAGCCTGCCTCCAGGCCTTGGGAAGACCTGGAGGTGTGGGAGGGGCAGTGTAGCTATCTCACAGAGACTACCTTGTTAGCAGCACCAAATAAAATGTACAAAGCCCACTAGGCAGAATTCATTAATAGTACAACTTCATTTTGCCAATTTTAGCTTATGTAAGCTTGAGGAGAGCTACTTGCTCCCCTAGTCCATGTGAGGAGAGCGATTTTTAGCCCTCCTGCATTTTTAAGAATGCCAGGCCTTGTTAACCCATGTAATACAGTAGTTCAAAAATAATAGTTAATCGATCAATTATTTTATTGATTGATCACGGCGTTGATCATTGGTTAATCGGTTAGCAGTTCCAGCTCTAATTCAGCAGGCTTGGCAATTTCAGGAGAGCGATTTTTTAGCTCTCCTCACTGCCCTCCTGGAAGAATTAAGGAGAGCAAAAAATTGCCCTCCTAAATATTTTGGTCTGGGATGATTGAGATTAGATGTATTATGGTCCCATTAAATTTTTGTTGTAAAGCAAAAATGTAATTTAATTTCGAAGTCACATAACATCACGTAATTTCATTTTGAAAGTGGTTTAGTAGTAAAAGGTGAGGGCTGCAACCATACCCAAACACAGCTGCAATCATTTGAAGCAAAATGGGACACAGCAATATTTTTTTTTCTGTAAGTTTCAAGTTCAACAACTGACATCACAGTTTGAGGGATAATTATTCAAGGAATATTGACTCTATAATATACTACCATTACTACTATCCTGTCACTTGAAGCACTTGCACCAGGATGTGGCTGTAGATTCAAGCAGAACTGTTGTCCAAGAAAGTCAAACGCCTACCACTACCACCTTCAACCCCCCTTGGGGGGTTGAAGGTGGTAGTGGTAGGCGTATGACTTTCTAGGACAACAGGTCTGGGTACACACACAGGTCTTGTCAAGTGTGTGTTCGGTTGCTGAGTGAGACATCGAGATGTCTAAGAGATTTCGCTTTACCTTAGTAAAGTTAATAAAATCACTGATGTAGTCTGTTGGTTTCAGATTCAATGAGTTTCTTCAACTGGATACTTAAAATGCTGTGTAAAGCTAATTGCTCTCCTAAGCTGATTGAGGAGAGCGATTTTTTGTCCTCCTGCATTTTTCAGAATGCCAGGCCTGATTCAGCTAGTGTTGCCTATTGACACATTGTGTTATTGGTTGTAGTCTACTTGCATGCAAAATTATTAATCAACACTTACATTACTAGTCTGATGCCTTGATCAGATGAAGAAACAATATACTTCTGTGCCACATTAAATAATTTAAGATTTACTTTCTTGAGAAATGAATCGACTGCACTGCTAGACAGAACACCTAACTTGATAGTCTGCAGCTGAAATAAAATTAAAATATTGTTAGAGCAAGAGAATGAATAAAATATGCAGTTAAAACTAGAAGTCATGTCATGAACTGTCCGCTTATCTAGGCTTAATTGTAGGAATTGCACCCAATTGCCATATCGAATGGCATCCAAACCACAGCAGGTTCTCCTGGTTACTCATAGCAAACACAGGCAATGTTTCTGCCAATGGACCTCCGGGTTACCCGGAGGTCCATTGGCTGGAACATTGCTTGTGCACAGACCATATGTACAGAATTCGATAGCCTTACTATGGTAATAACGCATAGATTAACACGCAGATCGACATGCTATTTGTGCGCATTTCATGACAGGACTTCTAGTTTTAACTGTAGAAAAGGCTAATGATACAGCAGAAATATCCATGTGGGCAAAAACTGCAGACATAAACCCCTTACCCAATGCACAAGATATCAGAACTTGTTATTTTAATATATATATATTTTTAATTTTCACAAAATCCATCAAAACCATATCATTTGGCCCTTACTGGAATGAGCTCATTCCAGTGGGGTCACATGATATTGTATTGTTGCCATTTTTAAACTTTTTTTCCCACTGCTTTAGTTGTAATTTATGTGGGTGGATGCACTCTACTCATTAGGCTAAGGGTTAGACCTGAAAACAATGAATGAATCCATCAACAATATTTATAGCAATGGGAACAAGAAACAGAATAGTGAAGGTACGGAAGGCCAATGGGCTATCCCTTCTTCCTCACACACATGGATTTGTCTATTTCATTGCACTCATCCAAATTTCTGTCAACACAAATAGCTTCCAGCCATCAATAAAGGCAAGATTACATCTTTAAAACAACTGTATTTGAATATTATTTTTTTCTAAGTTTGGGGAGCCCAGAACAAGGTCTGTAGTCTCTAAATACATGTAGGCAAAGTAAAAAGGGGGTTGAGGCCATATTGACTCTGCCTGTCAAATTAGGGACCTGCGAACCGTTCGAGATTCGGCTCGACTCGAAACCATCGCCGAGATTCGATTCAACTCGATACCTCACCGTCCGATTCGTATTTTTCGAACCGACCTCTGTTCAAACGGAGAATTATATGTGCACTCGCTCGCATCAAGAACACGCCGTCATACGCTAACGATAGTGTAATAAATCGCTCTCTGAACATATTAGCTCTCCAATTTTGTTGATTATTAAACCCCCGGGCTACCGTACGATCTCTGAGGGTCAGGGAAGATTCGTCCCCGGGAATATTCGTCCCCAGGTTTTTGAGAATATTCTATGTCTATCTTCACTATTAGTGCGCGATACTGTGTTTCGCGAGACTTTGAGTTTTGAGATTTTTTATCATATTTTCCGACATGCCTTGTTTGCTTTTATAATAATGGTATGTGGTGCTGATGAGGCTGAGTACGAGCCACGACCACCAAGTGGGTAGAATAAAACTGCGAGTCTATGAGTTCAGAATCAATTGGTCTGGAATCGAAAGTCACTGATTCGATTCCAGACCAATTGATTCTGAACTCATCCAGCATGCAGAGTACCGGTATTGCAGACTATGGAAGCACAAATGTCGCCGTCGCGCCGGTTTCAAGGTTCGAGATTCGACTCGACTCGATACCAGAGGGATGATTCGGCTCGAGATTCGGCTCGAAGTTTTATCCCCGGCTCGCAGGTCCCTATGTCAAATGAATGAATGAATGAACAAATGAATGAACGAACAAACGGACAGACGAACAAATGAATGGTATGTCTCAGAATTGGGATCATTAGGAAAATGATGTTCACACTATATTGAGAGTTGTTTCTTGGGTACTTTTCAACAAGGAATTTGGTGATGCTGGCCAATTTTGAAGAAAAGTGGAGTTTCAGGGGCCAGCACCCCACTTTGGGGGTTTTGCCCTTCTTAACACTATAAGACCACTATAAATGGGAATAATCCATTGAACTAAGGTATAATTTAAGTTAAATGATTATTTGTCCCATTTTGGTTACCATGGCAACACAATTTATTAAATTACTGAAATTAGGGGCCCATGAAGCAGGTCATGATTCAGGTTAGAGCTGAAATGGTTAAAGGGTTTCTTGATTGATTAATCACATGGATTAACCTTGGTTAAATGAATAATCACTTGCCCTAAGGCCAAATAAAAAAAATGAATTGATTCTCAGACAATTTGTTTTTCAAATCAGTGACGGAGGGAGGATTTTATTTTTATTTTTTTTTTCAATTTTTTTTTTTTTGTGTAAAGGGTTGAGTATACTCAGTAAATCTTTTTGATGTCTTTCCACTTGAAAAAGAGAAAATGTTGTATTTTAGTGTAATTATAGTATACCTTTTATAACTAACTGCCGTAACAACAGCTAAAAGGATTTGTATTTTATTGTTCTTTTTAATGGTATAGATCTGTCAAGCATCATGATCCATTAGAATAGGCCCCAGTAACCAATGCTTGGGGTTAGGAGTCCTTTAAAATGGGAAACATGGCTCTAAATGATTGGTTAAACTTGAGTTTATATCGGTGTTGCGGCCATTATTAGCCATAGTGCAGAAATATATGACCTTACATACCAGCAAATAAATAAATAATTAAATCATGATCCAGTATATCAGAATTTGCCTTGTTACAGTTTATGGGAGAGTGCCTCTGGGCACTCTCCCATAAACTGCAACAAGAAAAACCAATTTACTGCAAACACAGCTAAATAATTATATGTTGAGAAATGTGAAAAAAATGACCATTCCAAGTTTTCACAAATTCTTAAAAAAACATGACACAATAAAAATGTCTAATGAGGAGGTTCAAATCCAACGAGGGAGGGCCTGAGAATCAAAACATTATTTTTTTTTAGCCTAATAGGTGTTTGAATAATTGCCACAATGTTGATGATTTACAGCATTAACCCTCTACCCAACGTAAAGAACAAAACTGGCCAGCGCTATAAAAAAAAAAATCTCCATTCAAATTTTATGTTTCAAAAAACATAGCTTGTGACCCCTCACTGGAATGAGCTGGCTGAGCTCATTCTAATGAGGGGTCATAAGCTATGTTTTTGAGACAAAAATTGAATTTTTTTTTAGTAATTCAAGAATTTATTTTGAAAGTATCATCTGCTACCCTTATTGGGTAAAAGATTAAGAATGAGAATCCCCAAACCCCCAAAGTTCCATACGGTTGGCACAATTATGGCACTTTCCACACAGTTTTTTCTTTCACCCTTTCTTATTCCAATTAGAGCTGTAGGTTAACCGAAACCAAACCGAGGTTTTTAGTTTTTTTTAAAAAACCGAAACCGTCGACATCCCGTAATCTAAGATTTTTCGTTTTTTATTAACTACTCTCTTGCTGCAGAAATTCACAGAATGTAGCCATCCCAGAGTAGTGAGAGTACCCAGACACTGCCATTGGCAGTGTCTGGGTACTCTTACTACTCTGGGAAGGCTACATTCTGTGAATTTCCGACATTTCAGTTTAGTTGTGTTTGCAGCTTTCCTCAAGTTGCGTTAGGTGTCAGACCTCGAAAAATGGCCAAGCACAATAAAAGTTCTGTATATTTAGGTAATTATTATATTGACCTTCCTGATTCTTCATGTATTATAGCTTATTTCGGGCATTCATTGAGTTTCACTCAATTTCACTACCATTCAGTTATGACTCCGGACACAAGAATGCGTTTTATTGAATTTTAATTGGCCTCATGAACAAACCGAAAACCGAGGTTTTTCTCCACCTGAAAAACCAAAACCGAAACCGAACAAGAAATTTAAAAACCTACATCTCTAATTCCAATTCTATAACAACTTTGAATTCTGAAACTCATGACTGACTACATAATCGGAAGGGATAATGTTTTGAAAGGCGTCTCAATGGTCTGGTGTGCAAAGCATAAATAGTGTGTTTTTGCTCTAAAAACATTTTCTATGAAAAACAAAAAATTATTTCCTCCTTAGTCTGTTACTCAGTACATCTGTTTAATGAATATTTATTTGTGGAGATGATGACAGGACCCATAAAAGTAATTTCACAAAGTGTTGGGGGCAGGCCTTTAAATTCATTTATTTTTGGGATGCCATTTTGCCCTAATTTGGGAACATTAAAACCAGAAATAACAGTTTTATCCTGTTATATTTTATTGTCATCCCTTTCTTTGTGTTTCTATGGTCATATTATGATGGAAGTTGTTCTAAAACAATTTTTTCTTGATGCCTTCACACCTTCTCTAATTTGGGGACACCTGTGAAATTGGGATAATCTAAAGGCCTGGTTGGGGGGGGGGGGGGGGAACCAACCAAGTAGACTTACATCCTCAGTTTCAGGTTTGGACAATGGTCAAATTCCATGGTAAATTCAAAAGTGAGGTGGCCAAAACATTAGGCTAGCTGCTCGGGAGGAGAAGGAGGGGGAGAAACTCACTTCTGTAATTCCCCTTCCACACTTTTCACCAGAGAACAATTAAGCACTACTATGCCTGTGTATAACGATATACTAGAAAAATGTATTGTGCGTCAAATTCTGATTATATGATTTTCTTTTGTACTGATGAACAGTCATCCAACAATTCTCGATTCGGGTAAATAGACAGTTTTGAAAAGAGCTGTGGAGTCAAAAAATCGCGACATTGACACCGTAGCTGCAACGGGTGGAGCAATCTCACAAAATTCTAAGTTCATCAAGGGCCATAACTCCAAGAAAAATATTTGGAACAAAACACATGCATTGAACAGTGGCTAGACATCAATAAGATACACTTACATGCCAAATATAAAGTCATTCCATCAAGTATTTCAAAAGTTATTGAGTTTTGAAACTTGTTGGACATAGACAGACTGACAGACCGACCGACCGACAACTCCAAGAAAAATATTTGGAACAACACATGCATTGAACAGTGGCTAGACATCAATAAGATACACTTACATGCCAAATATAAAGTCATTCCATCAAGTATTTCAAAAGTTATTGAGTTTTGAAACTTGTTGGACATAGACAGACTGACAGACCGACCGACCGACAACTCCAAGAAAAATATTTGGAACAACACATGCATTGAACAGTGGCTAGACATCAATAAGATACACTTACATGCCAAATATAAAGTCATTCCATCAAGTATTTCAAAAGTTATTGAGTTTTGAAACTCGTTGGTCACAGACAGACTGACCGACCGACATTGCCACTTATAGAGGTGCTAGTCACAGCTAATAAAAATTGAAAGTTTCTTTGTCACTCATTTTCCTAGGATAGCATTAGAGGGGAACTTAGTAGGTGGGGGGGGGGGGGGGGGGAATTAAAACTCTATCATTTTAAGGAAGAAATTCAAGTGCGATGTTTGAGGTTCAATAGTTTAGCTGTGTCTGTAGTTCAAACATGGCCCAAAAGACAAAAGTTTAATTTCGGGGGTTTTGTACACTCTTGAAAGGACGTGCAAAACCAAATAAATTAAAATACGGTCTTTCAGATCATGTTTGGACTACTGTGCCTGAACACACTCGGTCGTAGTTCAAAGATCCGAACGTAGTGGCTACCCCTCAACTGAAGGATAGCCAGTCACTACGTTCGGATCGCTGAACTAACTTGGTCGATGCTTGGATCATTTTAAAAAACCCAAATAATTGATTGATTTTAAAGGGAATATAACCAATTACCCCTTACTATGTATATATTCTGATACATATATATATACTAAGGAAGTATTTGATTATTTTCGACATAAAATCAGTTATTTCGGTTTTTTATGGATCCATGCGTCGGTCGCCCGTGGTCCGGACGAAGTGAAGAAGCCACTGCATTCAGACTGTGAGTCTGTGACAGCTGAAGTATGTGTCCAACAGCACTAAATGTTTTGTCGGGTGGCACCTTAAGCAACTTCAAATCCCAATGACCATCCAAAAAAGCCTGGTTTAAAATATAGCCTACCATATACCGGTAATTCAAAATTTCTCCAGTGTGAGACAAAATTTGTTTAAAATGTGTGTGGACAGAAATATATCTGTTACGTAGTCTGTTTAATATGTCTACCGACGAAATTATCGGAGCATCAGTCTAATATCTTCCATAGCAATTGTGCGACTGGACATGTTGGCAGAACCTTTTCTCATATCTTAAGGAGTCGGCGCAAGACTTGTCGCGCTTCAAGAACACCAACATAAGCGCGAATGAATGAAGCGAAACCCCCCTTCGTGATTAATATTAGGACTGGAAGCGCAATGAATCGTGCATCGCCCGGAACAAAACGGGTATAAGCTTCGAACTGCAGCACCGGCCTGCACGTTGAGTTGATGTTTTTGCCTATCATAGTAGCCACACTGTTGGACAAATGAACGACAACCGACATGCTATCTTGCTGTCCACGTCTCCGAATTGGCCTTTTATTTAATTTTTACAATATCTGAGATATTAGTGCTCCTGATAGAGGAGGAATTTCCAAATACAGATACAGAATTTAAAAAAATCTAAAATTCTCTCCAGTGTGTGACCTCACTGGCAGGCAGTCTCTAATCCATGGACACAGATATGGAATTAGTAAAAAGGATAATTGCAGAGACAAATGGTAAAACTTTAGAAAATATTTGAATCAGAGTTATCCGCCTTGAACATCTGCACTCGGAAATGATGCAGTCTCCAAATATGAGCAGTAAAGGGAAACTATATCGTTTCAATAAACGTTTGCTTTGAAGCATTCTACTGGCATCTTTCATCATTGTTGTATATTCCAGATAAATAAAGAGGGTTATTTTATGACTTTTGGACCTAAAAATCCAATTGACTGTTCGTGTGTTTTTTGTTGGAAATTCCCTCAAAAATATGTTCACGTGGTCGGTACTTCATTTCTTGTCAGTTTTTCTCTCTTATTTGTTGCATGACCCCCTGTTTTCGGGTCAGAAGAAGTCGTCTGAAGACCTATACTTGACAAAGACATTTGAATGCCAAAATTAAAGTGATGTGGTCACGATATTTAATTTTCTCGCCTGGACGTTATAATGGTCGCCAATGGGAAAATACTACGTACTGTTATACCATATACACCCCCCATGTCGACAATCTCTGTTTGGTTATTTTGTTCTCGAGGGGTGTAATGTATCTTTTTTTAATCCACGAACAAATTTCACAACCAAAGTGAAGTCATGTCATATTCAGTATATATCGATATATCTAGACTGCTGCACACAAGTCTATGCTGCCTACTTTAGAGGGCCCTCAGTTCAGGCATTAGTTACCGTTCCAATTATACCAGTAAACATATATTGTTTACCACGGTAAACAAGCAATGATCAATTTTCGGGTTCCCAATGGATACGAAGGTACACGTATTTAATCGAATTCAGCCAAATTGAACAATTGTACTTATGCTGCCCGTTTTGAAGGACACATACCACCAAGCAGGGTTCCTTTTATACACCGTAGAGCTGTAGGTTAACCGAAACCGAACCGAGGTTTTTAGTTTTTTTTAAAAACCGAAACCGAAACCGTCGACATCCCATAATCTAAGGTTTTTCGTTTTTTATTAAATACTCTCTTGCTGCAGAAATTCACAGAATGTAGCCATCCCAGAGTAGTGAGAGTACCCAGACACTGCCAATGGCAGTGTCTGGGTACTCTCACTCATCTGGGAAGGCTACATTCTGTGAATTTCCGACATTTCAGTTTAGTTATGTTTGCAGCTTTCCTCAAGTTGCGTGTAGGTGTCAGACCTCGAAAAATGGCCAAGCACAATAAAAGTTCTGTATATTTAGGTAATTATTATATTGGCCTTCCCGATTCTTCATGCAAGTATTATAGCTTATTTCGGGCATTCATTGAGTTTCACTCAATTTCACTGCCATTCAGTTATGACTCCGGACATAAGAATGAGTTTTATTGAAATTTACTTGGCCTCATGAAAAAACCGAAAATCGAACCGAACCGAGGTTTTTCTCCACCTGAAAAACCAAAACCGAAACCGAACAAGAAATTTAAAAACCTACAGCTCTAATACACTGAATCCTATTGATTGAACAACCACTTCACAGGTGAAAATTATTCAATTAACAGGAGTATTCAATTAACGGGAAATGATCACTTTAGAAAACGGGCTAGTCCTCTCGTGCCAAGAATTTGGGGATGATGTTGGAAAGTTTTCTAAGCGCCTAAGAAATGCGAGGGACGGGGATGGGGCATGTTATGGGATTGTTAGCACCTTGCGATCGTGTTAACTGTTTTTGTTCTCTCAATCGAGCCACGCAAAGTGGAATGCAAGAATTAATGTATTCTCTAGAAAAGTACTGCGGACTACATTTGATGTTTAAACATTGGATCCCAGCTGGCAAGTATAGTCTACTTTCGACCTCCAAGTGTTAGCGGTGGTAAATGGCTGGTTTTGTTTATGTTATGTTGTTTGGTGATAATGGAGCGATGGAGGAGTAACGAGCCCAGCTATTTAGGATCTAACAACCCAGGGAAGGTACATCAACCCTAACTATGTGAGTTCGTGAGTACAAGAACTTTGTACCACATGTACAAACGATGACATTGCTTTATCATTATTGTGGTTATTGTTAAAGCTGCTATGCTTATTGAGAAGAAATGGATTTGTGATAGCTTTCTAGAGTTCGTAATTATGCTACCACGAGTCAAGCGTTATCCATGATTGGTCGGTATATTTTCTGACCGACTCCGTATTATCCCATATAGGCCTACGGTAATTTAGCGACCGGGACACTTTTAATTCCAGGAGGCCATCATTGACACTTTCAGAGGCGGCGGAGCCGGGGGGCACAGTGGGCACGCCCCCCCACCCCCACTTTTTCCACGGATATGTTTCGCAGTTCAGTTACACAATGAGTTAAAATGGGTGCACGCAAACGTGTAAATATACAGGTTTTCCTGAAACAATATTTGCAAATCCAAACAATATTTGCCCAAAGAATCCCCCTTTCGGTCGCTTCAGTCCGTTTAGAAGTTCTTCTTCAACTATCTTTACCGATATACGATTGTGACCTTTCTCACTTTGGGTCGAACCACTGTAGCATTGCACATTTCTGTCCCTCCACTTTTATGGAGCTTCCGCCGCCCCTGGACACTTTCAATTGTTTGAGACCATCACTGCCACTTTCACATTGGGAGGTCATCATTGAAACTGTTAATTTTGGTAGGCCACCATTGACACTTTCAATTCTGGGAGGCCATCATTCTTGAGTAGATAGAGATTACCGTGATAGCTATAGCTGGCTGTATTACATAAATATGATGTGATAATGTCGGAGCGACGATTGTGTATAGGCCTACTCCCAATGACAGATTCGGTGCAATGGCTTTGAAAGGTGGTTGTAACAACATATTTTCTCTCATCCATTTTAGTACGCATATTACTACCATAGTATGCGGTAACCGCTTCTCGTCAGATCACCGAAGTTAAGCAACGTCGCGCCCGGTTAGTCCACGGATGGGTGACCGTCTGAGCGATCGATTCGGACTCCCACGATGTGTCCTTGGGCAAGGCACTTAACCCCGATTGTCCACATGGGGGCACGATGACGCCGTGTACTAAGGCGTACTGCACGTCGATGGTGCGCATGTCTTAAACCAATCTAACCCTGCCTGTGCTGCAGTGCGGAGTTACGATGTTGGGGAGCTGGCAGCTGCTCGTCGTCGCTCGGTGGTTCTCTCCGGGTACTCCGGCTTCCTCCACCCGTAAACCTGCCAAGGCTATGATTAGCCATTGTGCATAAGTATGTGGTCTTAAACACCAATAAATAAATAACTACCATAGTAGGGGTCGCCTTCCTCGAGCTAAATTATATTTAAGTTTTTTGACAAAAAAAGTCAGGGGATTAAAGTAGACCCCGAATGCACTATCGATCTCTGCCATTGATGGACACGTTAACATTTCTTAATCCGACGCTTAATTAGAATATATACAGTTTACAATAGTATGGTAGGTCTTATGATGTCAGATTTTTCGCTAACAGCTAATTTTCCTAGAAATTCGTGGCACTGTAATTGCGTTTTCTCAGCTGATAGGCAATTGGGCTTTTGTGCTACGGCATTTATATTATGTTCCATTCATGTGTTTGTCTTCTTGTTCAAAGTCTCCAAAAACGAGTGTCTGAGAATATGGCCTTTCACATTCTGTGAAACACGACAATTCTGTAATAATTGATTGATTGACTGAGTCCCAAGAATGCTAATGTGAGTTCTGAGGTCTGCCGTTCAGTATAAGAGGCATTACCCTTTGATTTCGTGAAAGTATAGTTCCTTATTTGGACAAGGTCAATCAAGCAGTGTCTACCCGAATCTGCTAAGTAGCTATGCAGGGTTTCTCTGTGGATCACAAAGTCAATTTGGGGATTCTGCGGCGTAGGTAATCTAACAACACTTAGCCAGACATGCCACGAGGCAAGGGGTTGGTTCCATATAATACACACAATGTCTGAAATTGCCCAGATTATAGTTGTAAGGGTTTCGCCGCGTGTTACATCACTGGTAAGACTAACTGTACCAGGATATCAAGGGCGCTTGAAACAAGGGAAGGGGACAGCTGGCCACTGCCATGATGCTATGGATAAGGAGGCGTGCCCCTTTTCGCCAGCGGTGTACTTGTGAAAAAGACGTTACTTTCCGAGAACTGCAACTGATACACTCTCGAGTATTGGTTTCTGACGCATTTTACGTGTGTCAATGACATTGGTGGAGGTGGCGGGGGGGGGGGGGGGGGGGGGGGGTCAGGTATAACGATGGAGATCTGCCGATAATCACCAAACAAAGACATTATACAATGAGAGAGGTGAGTTCTAGAGCTTTATATCGTTCCTTGAGTTGAACAATGAGCTATCTTCGACGCAAAGATGTTAACTCACCCCGAGTCGAGTGCCTATTTTGATACCCATGTCCCCTTTCCTTCTGATCCTTTCGGAACCCTTGTAGGACGTGCTGCCACATACAGTCTCGCGTAACTAAGGTCCTGTAGAAAAAATCGCGTACTAATATTTTGTTTAATTCGAAGACGGATCCTCTCACTTGCGGTTGGTTAAAGTATCACCTAATGCGCATCTTCCAACCAGAGTTAATATGAGGAAGCGTTAAAACAGAATTTCTCTGAAACATTATTTGCTGTTAAAATTTCAGAAAACTAGTTTTATTATGCAATGCCTGGGGCCAATACTACAAAAACCTCTACAACTGTATTTTTCATATTGTATTTTCTACCTGTCAATTTAAATCCATGAAATAAATCATTAGCGTTTCAAAAGACGTGGCAATTTACCTATAGGTAAATTGCCATGTCCTTTGAAAGCTAATTGATCCACTTGAGTCAGTTATTTCCATAAATGGAAAATACAAATCTGGAAAATACATTTGCAAAAAGTTTTATAGGATTGGCCCCATTAAAATAAGTCGCGTCTTAAAAATTAGAATGTAGATCAAATAAATTGAATTCAATCATGCAGTTCAGTTACGTGTCAAAAAATTAAAATACCAAAATTATTATTCTTATTTCAACTAATCTGAACTACTGTCCGTTAAATTTAAATAACTATTAAACCACTTTTTCTATAGAGATTATTACCATTATGTGGATGTACAAAATATGTATCCGAGTCGAGTTCCGGGTTCTGAAGACAGATCACGACGAGTCGAAGACGAGTCGTGATCTACCCTTAGAACCCGGGGCGAGACTCGGATACATATTTTGTACATCCACATAATGGTAATAATCATTTTATCTTACAATATATTGGGGATACGTTAAGAATGTAGACGAATATATAACGAACTATTTATTCGTACGGATGAACAAAAGGAAAAAATGAAACTCACGCGACAGGAACGTGCTTGTATCCGACCCCCTGATACAAACATCTGTATCAAGGGGTCTGATACTCGACAGTTGCGGAGTTAATACAGACAAAATACATGTTGATTGTAAGATAAAATAATTTTACTATATTATCACAAAAATATATATTTCCCAATTCAAGAATGATTGCAGGTATCCCAGCACTTTTTTAAAATTTGAATGTCAGAAATCCGATAACTGAGCCGAAATAACCTTTAAAGTCCAACGAAAAACATGTTAATTGAGGATTATACCCAATTATATGTACCTCAACCAATATCGCCTTTGGCGAACGTTGAGGTTGACAGCATAAAGCTTAGGTGAACTTTACGAAGGTGCCAATTTGGCCCAGCACGATGTACTGTAAAATGGAGGGAATTCGGGCGGTCGATGACAATCGCACTCGGAAACACAACGGAGTTCTATTTGAAAATCAATAATATTCAAGCCTGCTGGAAATAAGGCCTAAAAAAAGTTGTTTGTTTCCGCTAACGGATATTCCACAGATAGGGTAGGTAGGTAGGGATTACATTTTATTTTATTTTTTTATTTTTTATGTTTGGTCAGGATTTATTAACTTTCCTCCCACTTTCTCCAAGGACCTAGATTCCAGTTCATTCAACACATGGGGAATAAATATCTGGTTTCATATAACTTGAAAACAAATTTATTCTGTCTCAATGAAACATGTTTTATGTTATATTGTTTTTAATAAAAACAAGGTTACATTTCGTCGGCTGAGTGCTAGAATGTTCTATGTCCCCTATGGGACATAGAACATTCTGGAACTCAGGCGACGATTTGTCATGCCATTTAATTATTGTGTGCAATTAGTCCTTCCCATGTGGTTTGGCTACAACAGGCAAAAGCCCATACTGCAGTTCTGACTTATTATTGTAACAATTTTATACATCTTTCTCAAAGGAGAATTCCACTCTCCCCTGAGATCACCATACTGAACGTAGCGGTCAGCATCACCAAGGAATACCACACAGGCAAACCCATGGATATATTGCACCAAATCCTTTTCCAGAGGCAAGTCTGACACCCTAGTTTCTGGGTATGTTTTAGATTTCTGTAGCAATTTGCAGGTGTGTGAAAATTAAAATTTTGTATGCCCAGTAACCCAAAAAGGTTTAACCAAAATCTTTTTGCTTAACCATTTTTAGTTTGCTCAAAGCCATTTTTTGGAGCAAATTATTCTTCATTGTAAAAGAAAAATGATTAATAAAGATTCTGTCTCAGGGTGAAATTCTCAACCAATAGGGATGGTCCAAATTCTCATCAATATTTCCTTTGTTTTACTGATTATTTTATGAACAATAAATGATAGGTGGGTTGTGAAATTAACAAAAACACATTCAAATACATATTTAAACATAGTTGTGAATTAAAATGTATGCGGTAGGCTACTTTTGTGAGAGGTAGGTAGGGTTAGCGGAAACAAACGTCTTTTTTAGGCCTAAGCAGATTGTCATCTGCGTAATGAAGTCCACAGAGGGTGAATTTGGTGATGCTACCCTGCACAGCATGGTAGCATTACTAAATTGACCCTCTTCGAACTTCGTTCTGAATCAGGGTCTAAGGTCTAAACAGAAGTTCCCAGAGGATAAATCGGGGAATTCAGGTCCACAATATGAGATCAGCAGATTCAACCTCCGTGGACCTCATCGATATTACGTCACAACCACGGCGCAACTGCTAAATTTGCCAGAAATTAGACAGTGGAGTCAATTCAACATTTATACAGAGTTAAATCATAATTCACACGCCCTTCTCCAGGAAACCTGCCGAATTCGCCCCACTCTCTATTTTCAACATATTGTATGTCCGTAATTATAATGCAGAGAGTGTATACAACGTTGTGGATACTATCCTTGGGTAACTGATCGCCAAACGTTTTACGAGTGTCTTCGTAAACCAGACTCTGGCTAGTTTTAGTCCATTCGCTCACAAAACCCTTTTGTTATAGTACACCGAAGCTGCTATTTTTATACCAAATTTGTCATAGTGTTTCTGTTTTTCTCAGAGAAAGTAACGAACTCCTGGCCGGTGTACCAATTTTTCGCAAGTAGTGTGGTGTATCACATTAAACATTCACTCGAATTCTAGAGAAGCACATTTACAAAATCTAAATGTTATAGTATTAAGAAACATCAATTTGTGAGTTAAGTGCCCCTGTATCACCGAGAGAATATAGTGTAAAATGATTTACGAGAGTATCACTGGAGTGACCCTGGAGTACTCACAAGTCAGCCTTCCTTTGAATGCCCCAACTACTCTACAACTAAACGCCCAGGAGGCATTAGCAAACTTTCAGCTCATGGAAGAACATCCATCATGTGGCCTATGAAGTTTTCCCATCACCGTTGAGCTCGTCTTAGCAATTATAAATAACTATGAAATGAAAAATACACCCCATGCGTTTCCGATGTATTTGACTGTCCCAGTACTACAGGTTATCACCCACGAAACGAACTCTTTGTCTATGCGAATCACACATTTTCGATTCGAATCGAATTTCGAATCCAATCTGGTCTAGTATTTGAAATCGAATCGAATCTCGAATCGAATTCTGGGCGTCTTGAAGATGGCCGATAAGTGGAGAGGGACTGTAAACCTGATTGTTCCGACTGTGGCGGCTGAAGTCCCGATAGAAAAAATAGTCCAGCAACATCATCAAGGCATGCCTTGATGATGTAGTTGGAATACTACCCAGGAACGATTGCAAGACTTACCAGCACTAAGCACTGCACATGACTAGCCGCCAGCAAGAGCTCATGGTCGGATGCTATTTATGTTAATATAGATGAAATTACACCCTGTCTTTATTTTCAGCATTATTTACGTACAAATTCCATCTGAACTATACGCTTTGTGAGACGACGACAATGACTAAATACCAAGCTACATTCCCGTGTAAAGATTCCAAAGGACACGAATCGGGCAGCTGGTTTCGAATCGAATCGAATATCAACTTAATATTCGAAATCGAATCGAATTTCGAAGCTTCGCGGGGCCCCATTCCCAAGGTGGGTCATAAGCTTTGTATTTGTGGGGATAATAGTATGAATAGAGGATATGGAATGAGTGTTTTTCTCATATAATATTTATGAAACGAGTCTAAGAATTTTCCGTTTTGGTGAGCCTCTGGCGAGCCCAAACGGAAAATTCGGACGAGTTTCATAAATATTATATGAGAAAAACACTCATTTCATATTCTATTTATCATATGACACACACACGCACAAATTAGCCACTTAGTATGACTTTTTAAACCATCACCTAACTTGAGTTGCAGACGGCACTTGGAAAAAACATCCTCCTATAACAAAAAATTGTGTTCCAATGAGGGGTCACAACCTATGTTTTGGAAGCAAAAAGTGAAAATATAAAATGAATGGCGTTTTTCTTGTTGGTAAAAGATTAATACAATTTTACCCACCCTGAATAGGACAGATAACGTAAATTCTCCCTGCTGAAATTATGCAAATGTGACCAGTTGTATTTTGTGTAGCCAATCAGATTGTCCAGTTTTGAAATTGACCAATGAAAGCTTCAAACTCTAATCATGCAAATTTTGAAAATGTGGCTCACTTGTATTTTGTTCGGCCAATCAAATTGTCTAGTTTTGAAATTGACCAATGAAATTGACGGAAGGCTTTATTTATCACTGATTAATATGAAAACAAAATATCAAATCTTTTAAAGTGAACAAAACGGACGAATCATATGATAAAAATAATAACTAATGGATACTTGACTGGCATTTCAAAAACCCAAACGTCATATTTCATAATTTGCGTTTGCAGAAAGTTAACCTGCGTAAGTCTACAGCTTACAGAAATGGTCTCAAAAGAGAGGGGGATTCGTGCATCCAAAATATTCTGTTGACTTTTCTGTAGTTCTTTTGAATTCTGGCAATTTTGTTTAACTTAAGCTCACAACTTCAAAAAGAGATTTTCTTTTAGAGGTTTGTAGATCACAGGAGACCCGCACAGGGGCTATGGCTGTATGCATTGGGTACCGTTTATACACAGAACGACACGCGTGTGTGAATGCGGCCTCTCGATCTATCCTTCCACGCTGGCACTCGTGCCTTATCGATTAACCCAATTCACAAACGCGTGTCGTTCTGTGTTTATTACACCACCTTCACGTCTATAAAAAAAACAATTATTGGAAGGACATTCAGCAATCATTTGACAACTATCAACAAAAAGAACACATTTTATCGCCAACCAAATTTGCGAGGGGAACCCGTGTTACTATTTCGTCCCCTGCGTTCCAATGTGTTCTATGTGCCTAATGGAACATAGAACACATTGGAACTCCCGGGCCGATTTCTAGCTATCTCTAGCAACTCAATTGTAATTGCGGTGCCTGATTTGAAGAAAATTCCAGTGAAATGTCGCTTCAATATAAAAATATTCTGTCAATGATTTCCGTTCGGCACATATGTGAGGAACAGATTTTCCTTTTCCGCATGGTTTAGTGTTGCAGTAGACGTGGATTACACAGAACAGGCGTGCAATAAATAATATTATGCGCGATAGCACACAGACTACCTCAAATGAGCGGAGTTAGTGGATATCCGTGTGGTATCGCCGATAATACTGTGTTCCCTGGTGATAGCTAAAAATTGCGATTTTTTTGTTTATAAGTGTAAATATTTTCTATAATATTTCTGCCTGGGTTAAATGTAAAGCGTAAAGATAGGTATGTGACGGACCCCGAAAACCGATTTGTCAAACTAACGATAATTCAAGAGCTTCTAAATGAAGTATGGAATTTAATGTCCATTATGCCACATCTGTCGAGCGCCACATGGGCTATCTGATAAATGATCAAAGAAGTATTCTCCGGTTGTTCACGGGTAATTTGAACGTAAACAGTTTAATCGTGTTCTGGCCGTTTTAGACAATCATTAAAATGTCTAGTTGTTTCAAAAGAGGCATATCTTACCAAGCCAGGAGAGCTCCGAGATATGTTGCCAGACATCACAGAACACGAGCTCATAATAATTAAAGTGTCCACGAAATGTCAAGCGAGTCGAAATCAAACAAAATACGCATTAATATCGCTATCCATATCGAATTACAAAGCACTCGTTAAATCAGAATTGATATGTTTAAACTTTGCGTTCCGACTGTATAAAGAGTGAAGCAGAATTCTGAGGGGCAGTTGGCCTGAGGGCACTCAGAGAAGGCCCGAGTTTAGCCTTGGCCGTCGAGGGTCATAGGCACCGAGACTGAAAGTCCGCGTATTGTCGTAACCCTGTGAGAGTTGTAAGGAACCGATAGTAGTTTGTTAACGGTTGGGAACCATAGTGGCATAGAAGTTATAGAAGTCCAACAGTCTACCACTGAGCCACCGCGCTCCCAATATATGCATGCAACTTAGATGTCTAAGAATAAATATTGTTTGAAGTAGAAACACGCGCAGCAGCAGCAAGCCACATATGAAAAAAGAAGAATGTTACTAAGGTAACACATGCCCCCCCCCCCGTGACCTTCACCTTGCAGATGCGACAGAAACTATTATACACGACACACCTTCTGACTGTCCTTAACATTTGTAAAAAGTTTAACAATTGTGCTATGATTCGTTTCTGAGTTATGTCTGAGACACGAATATTGACCGATTTTAGTGTGACTTTGAAATGTGACCTTGACCTTGAAGGTAGAACCCGGCTATGGTGTGTGTGACACATCCTCCCATGGTCCTTTATAATTGTGTGAAGTTTGATGACTGTGGCCCTAACAGTTTTCGAGTTATTGGCTCGGACACACACACACACACATGGACACAAGGACGGACGGACGGACGGACGGACGGACGGACACACGCACACTTCAATCACTATATGACACCCGACTTTAGTCGGGGGGCATAAAAAATGTTAACATGATAGCGTCTTTCTGATTCCAAAATTTGTGAATCACTCAACTTTCTAAGATAACCTTGGAAACCATGCTCGAGGTAACCATTCTCTTAAATTGTGTAAATATGTTGGAAGAAGAGTACATTTATACCATAAATCAATGTAATGATCAGTAAAGCCTTCCTTATCTCCGTTAAAAGACATCACACTAATAACACTTTCAAAAATCGAACCTCATCACTTTACCAGAGAGTATCATAACCACGCTGTGTTGATGATGACACTAAACATCATGAGAACGATTTGTCCATTTAATGGCACACACACACACACACACAACGTGCTGCCAGTGCTGGGAGGTAAAGTCGGGGAAAGTGGAACGACCGTTCCCACACCAAGGATTTTCTCTCAAGTTTAGAGTTTCTCCGCATTTTTTACTCGAAATTAACACTTTTTTGAAATCAATCATGTGCATTGCTTGACGAGATAATCCCCGAAGCGAAACGTCAAATAAATTTTGTCAGTCGATCAGTAATTTCTCGAACTGATACGCCAATTTGGCCCAATTTATTTGAAGAGGTGCGTTTTTCTGTAGTCAGCTATTTATAGGATTATTTAACAACTGTCATTATCTTAGTCAAGGCTTTCATGTTGCAAGTACTTTGTACGCAGTTTTAAGGCTATACCCACGAAACTTATAAAACGTGAGGTTGAAAAACGAATTAAAGCAAACAGAATATTAGTTTTAACTCTTAACCTGCTGAATATTTTCAAGATATTTTTCGACGAATCTAGTCATGGCTGCTTCCAAGCAGCCATGACTAGATTTGACGAAAAATTCAATCGAAATTTTAAAAAATCAATTTTAATTAAATTTGCCCGAATTATACTTCAGACCATAAAATTTGAGAGAAACGATTTTATCGTTCTTTTAGTGGTTATCTAAATAAAAAAAAACAGATAACCGAAAAGTTGTTCGTCTAGAACTACAAACAGTTCTTCAAAAAGTTGTGTCTTATCACCTTATTTGATAGCACTATTTATTTTTTTTTATTAGGGTTTAACGACGCATTAACAGTCAGGGTCATATCATGTCAGTGACAGTTTTACTGGTGGAGGAAACCGGAGTACCCGGAGAGAACCACCGAGCAACGACGAGCAGCTGTCAGCTCTCCAACATCGTAACTCTGAACTCTGCACCGCGGCACAGGCAGGGTTAGATTGGTTGAAGACATGCGCATCATCGACGTGCAGTACGCCTCAGTACACAGCGTCATCGTGCCCCCATGTAGGCAATCGGGGTTAAGTGCCTTGCCCAAGGACATAGCACTATTTTAAAATGTTCTTGTGGGAAGACCCCTCTCTTCAATGCTCAAACTCCCTAAGACAGCCCCTTGTGCTTTCAGCAGATCCTTTCGAAATCTGTTACCTGTCATACACTAGGACTATCGTGGACGGGTCAAAATACACGGATTGTCATTTTTTCCACGCATGTAATTCAGAGATGATCCGCTATGACACCTAGCAAAATTTCCACCAATAAAATTACCCAGTGCTTCATTGGTG
The DNA here is from genome assembly GCA_031216915.1 of Pictodentalium vernedei. NCBI lineage: Eukaryota > Metazoa > Mollusca > Scaphopoda > Dentaliida > Dentaliidae > Pictodentalium > Pictodentalium vernedei. The sequence continues at coordinate 304,617,758 of CM062290.1, read as the reverse complement.
AAAATTTTGCTAGGTGTCAAAGCGGATGCCCACCCATAGATTTTGACCCGTGCACGATCGCTGTACTGTAATCGGTCGTCTTTATTATATCCAGATGAACGGTAAATGGTAGGCCGGCATACCGATAGAGAACCACCGACCAAGGCGAGTAACCACAGCGGCACTCATTTGCTTACTAACCAGGCGCAAGCAGGGTTAGCACTGGGCGAAGGCAAGTGTATCGTCGGGACATTCCAGCACTCAGGCTACGGCGTGTCTAGAAAGACACTTAGCAACGCTGTAGTTTTGTAGGAAAATGTATGGTTTCGACTCGATTGATAAAACGAGAGAGGTTGTCGAGACCCTTAGAAAAATATGCCTTTTTTCAGAAAGAACCCATTCCCATTTTTCTTCAAAATGGCATCGTCCATGTCACAGGTTGCCATATTCCAGAAGAGTCAATTGTTAAGGCAGATAATTAAAATCTTTTACTTACAACCATATACGTCTGTACAATACGCCTACACCATACGATTATACCATACAGCTAAACCATACGGCTGCACCACACGACTCTACCACACGACTCAAGTCTCAACCATACGGCTCTATACCATACGGCTCTATATAACGGTTGTACAATACGACTAAACCATGCGGCTATACCATACGACCATACAATATGGCTACACCATACGTCTGTACAATACGGTTAGGCCATACGGCCGTACAATGCGGCTATGCCATACGGCTGTACAATACGGCTATGCCATACGGCTGTACAATACGGCTATGCCATACGGCTGTGCAATACGGCTATGCCATACGGCTGTGCAATACGGCTATGTCATACGGCTGTACAATACGGCTATGCCATACGGCTGTGCAATACGGCTATGCCATACGGCTGTGCAATACGGCTATGTCATACGGCTGTACAATACGGCTATGCCATACGGCTGTGCATTGCGGCTATGCCATACGGCTGTGTAATACGGCTATGTCACACGGCTGTACAATACGGCTATGCCATACGGCTGTGCAATGCAGATATGCCATACGGCTGTGCAATGCGGATATGCCATACGGCTATGCAATGCGGCTAAGCCATACGGCTGTACAATACGACTATGCCATGCGGCTGTACAATACGGCTATGCCATACGGCTCTACAACACGGCTATGCCATACGGCTGTACAATGCGGCTATGCCATACGGCTGTACAATACGGTTATGCATACGGCTGTACAACACGGCTATGTCATACGGCTGTACAATACGGCTATGTCATACGGCTGTACAATGCGGCTATGCCATACGGCTGTACAATACGGCTATGCCATACGGCTGTACAATACGGCTATGTCGTACGGCTGTACAATACGGCTATGTCATACGGCTGTGCAATGCGGATATGCCATACGGTTATACAATTCAGCTATACCATACTGTTATACTATATGGCTATACGATGCAGCTATTTCATATGGCAATGGCTATACCATACGGCTAGAGAATACTGCTACACCATGCGGCTATTCCATACTGCTATACCATATGGCTATACAAAGCGACGACATCATACAGCTATACAATAACGCCACCCAACACGGCTATGCCATACGACTATACCATATGACTATACCATATGGCTGTACAATACGGCTATACCATACGGCTATACCATATGGTTCTGCAATATAGCTACACAGTACCATGGTATGCTATGGTAATGTTCCAAAATAATCGGGTATACCATGGTAAACTATGGTAATGTCCTAACATACCCTTGTATACCATGCTATACTATATTAACGACTCACAATACTCTGATATACCATGGTATACTGTGGTAATGTGATGAAATACCCTTGTATACCATGGTATACCGTGGTATTGACCCAAAATGCTCAGTTATACTATGGTACGCTGTGGTAATATCCCCCAAAATACTCTGATATACCATGGTACGCAATGGTACTGTCCCAAAATATTTCGGTATACCGCGGTACACTGTCGTAATGTCCCAAAATACTCTGGTATACCAAGGTACACTATGGTAATATTCCAAAATACTTTGGAATACCATGGTACATTATGGTAATGTCCCCAGTTACTCTGGTATATCATGGTACACTGTGGTGATGCCACAAAATACTCTAGTGTACCACGGTACACTATAGTAATGTCCCCAGTTATTCTGGTATACCACGGTACACTGTGGTACTGCCCCCAAATAACCTTGTATACCATGGTATACCATATTAAGTCCCCAAATACTCTAGTATACCATGATATACTTTGGTTCTGTCCCAAAATACTCTGGTACACCACGGTATACTGTGGTACTGTCCCCAAATACCATTGTATACTATGATATACTGCGGTACTATCCCAAAATGATATACTATAGTAAAATCCCAAAATACTCTGGTATTCCAAAATACTCTGGTATACCATGTTATGCTGTGATACTGTCCCCAAATACTCTGGTATATCATGGTATGCTATGTTAAAGTATCAAAATACTCTGGTAGCCCATGGTGTACTGTGGTACTGTCCCAACATACCATTGTATACTATGATATACTCTGGTACTATTCAAAAATACTCCGGTATACCATGATATATTATGGTAACATCCCAACTCTGGTGTGCCAAACTACTCTGCTATACCATGGTATACTTATTACCGTAAAATAACATTTCAAGCTGAATTGTTTCCCATATTGCAACAGGGAATTTAACCAATAAGCTCTACCAGACAAGCTTGGATTGGTTAAACTCCTGGATGCCTTACGAAAAAATCCTGAGTTTGAAATTTTAACATTTTGAAATCAGTGTGCTGAGGGTGATATTATAGATTATCTCCGACAACATGTATGGTGTATGGAGATTTAATACCTGAATGTCAGTTTTTAAACACCGAGCCGCAGGCGAGGTGTTTAAATGAGACATCCAGGTATTAAATCTCCATATACCATACATGTTGGCGGAGATAGCTTGTCCCGTTTGAAACACAATAGATACATAGTGGAAACAAATTTGTGGACACGTTTCGCACGCTCCGCAATCAGTTAGACCAAACGCGTGAATAATTGTTCTTTACTAACACAAAAGGAGTTACATCCCTTACACATGGAAACGCGAAAACATATCGGCTATTTTCTTATTAGATTTGCTCTTATTTCATTCTTTTCGATTTGTTTGATTTAATTATTCGACTATTTAATTTATAACAATAAAATATGATCGAATTGTAGGTAAATATTCAGGTATTTTGGTTCGATTTTATATCGAGGCGAGCAAAAGCGAAACGCTTTCATTTAAACCATATACCCCGATGTCCTTTGCCATGGCTATTTGTTCAAGGTATTCTGACCAATCAAAAAACAGAATTTATCGGGATATAGGGACAAGACCTTTTGGAAACAGTTGCAAAATAGATTTTAAAATTTCAAAAGATTATTTCCCCGCTGTAGGGTGTTTTGTTCTGAAATGTTTGATTGGCAGTTGTTTTCCTTACAGGGTAAAATGGATCAGCAAGTTCGGAGATTTGATAAGGAACTTTAACGGGGAGCCTAAAAGTTGAGTTCCTTTTCCATAAATCGATAGTCATTTTTTAACCCCGTTCGTCACAACTGGCTAACTCGGGTTTGAGGCAAACTAATTTGAAGGTTAACATCAGAATTGCCCCGTAGAGGCTATACAACGTTATAGGTCACCTCGGAAACTGAATGTTGTGTAACAATTACAACACTTTACAGACATTCGAAAAGTGTAGGAAGTTAACATAGGCCCCCAACAGGCGTCTAACTTAACGCACAACATTTACAGCAAGTGATGATGATCGGCTGTGTAGCTAGAGGGTTTCAGCTGGGGAGGGGGGGGGGGGGGGGGGGCACCGGTGTAAATTCCAACTGTGAGTTGTTTCGATAGGTGGTTGCACTGCAGCGCTTGCTGATATCTTTAACCCTTTACCCAACGAATCGCCCGCATCCGCCCACGTAATATGCAAATACAGCTGCTGAAAAAATATTATTTTTCCAAAAATTTCAACAAAACCATATCAGGTGACCCCTCTTTGGAACGTGCTCGTCGAGCTCGTTCCAAAGAGGTGTCACATGATATGGTTTTGTTGAAATTTTAAAAAAAATGATATTTAAAATAATGAATTTTGAAATCGTCTGCGTTGGGTAAAAGATTATGAACCCTTCAGAAAATTTTCACTAGTGAGGAAACGGAAAAAGCATCATTTATAATGTGTCTGGGTCAGAAAATTTACCGGATTGATGTCAGAGTCGAAATTTTGAGGCCATGTCAATTTTAGAGCAGGAAATTGGAGACTCAAGTTTCTAGTTGTAAATAAAAGATCAAAATTTCTCATCATAAGTTGGAATTTTAATATTTTTCATGAACAATGTTAATTTATTGAATTTCCAACTATTTGATTTTTGACCTCGGAATTTCCAACTATTGAAAAAAAATACTCCTAGCTGGGGGGGGGGGGGGGGGCACCACACACCACGCACCACACACACCCCTGTCGCCACATCCATGCTGATGATATTATGCTAGCTATATCTAGTTATAAATACTCTAAAATCAGTTGGGTTAAAAGTGAACCGAAATCAACTGGGTTGAGTGAATATGAACCCAATTGGGTTCATATTCACTCAACCCAGTTGATCTGGGCTAATTTTTAACCCAACTGATTTTAGAGTGTAGGCACTAAACAGAATCGATCAACAGATATAAACAAAATACTTGTTCTAGTTCACAGCTTCAATGAAGTTCGTCTGATTTAAGAAATATGTACGTTCATTATGTAAACAATGGTGTTTTCACCCTTGTGTAAAATTACAAATATTTTCTAAACACGTTTGAGGGTGGATCAAAAAGTTCGTAGTCTCACATAACTAGCCCACTGGCTCAAAATGTTTTCTACATTACTTTTCAATATAATTGCCCAGAGTTTTCAATACAGTGATTGCAGTTGTGCTCCTGCAGAATATTCCCTGTACGGAGAAGACATCGTTTTGACTCCGAAGAAGGCCTCCATATCATCAACGGCTGAAGTAAAATCTTCACGTTGCAGGTGTAAAATGAGTTTTATTAAGTGATAGAAACCAGACAGGCAAAGTCAGGAGAGTAAAGGGGGTGAGGAAGTACTCCAAAATCACATTCTGGTGCGGCATCAAACATCACTTGTGAGGTATGGCGTTGTCCCGAAGCAAAATCACCCCTCTTCGGAATTTTCCACTCGGCTGCCTTTCATAATCTCTCCCAGGTAGCATAAACCTGTGGCCTAATATTTCCACCTTATAGGTTGATCTTGTTTGAGATAGTCGGTCATGATTATATCTTTGCTATCCCAGAGCACCAATGCCCTACCAATTGGTGCCGCCTTCTTGAATTTCCTTGAAGGAGATGAATCAGGGTGCTTTCACAGCTTGCTTTACAGTTGTACCTCCATATCGCAGTAATGGCCCCGTGCCTCATCCTGAGTCACATTTCTCAAACTAAAGTCTCGAGAATTCCCATATAACCGCGTCAAATACTCCCTGTAAATGTTTAGTCTGGACAGCCTCTTGCAAAGAAGACCTCTGTGGGGAGGGAACTTCTACGCTGTTGCCTAGCTGGAATATGTGTATTGGCGTTCGGAGAGATTATACTGCAAAATATGTGAAAAACGTTTTGATCAAGCACGACTATGGGTGTGAGGCCAGAAACTTTTGTATCCCCATCGTACAAACCTGGAACTGAGACAGAGATTATTGAACATCGCATACTGGTCGGTAATTATGGCATAACAGGTGTTTCTTGTCAAGTGTCGTCTGTCTGAAAAAAGCAGACGACACTTGAAGAGAAACAGCCGCTCAGATATCACGACTTGTTGTGATTGTTTTCCTGCTCACTATTATCCAGACCGTCTGTGCTAGCAACTGTTCGTATCGTCGAAGACAGCTTGTTGTATTCCATCACGCGAGAGTAAACTCCAACACTCCTGTAACCTTGATTTTTAATAGCCTTTCCTTCTAATTTTGCCGCCGAGTACCACAGTGCCAGTTTATCATTAAGTTCGAGAGTTGCAGTCCCCGATTCAAGCGCCATTTGCCACAGTGGAAGCGTGGCCAAAAGATATGGTTGCCGACCGTCTCCAAAGGATTGGTTTAGATGAATTGAAAGTGTTTCTAAAGGCTAGCAAGAAGTGCCTGTAAGACTAGAGAAATTATTTCATTAAAGTGTTGCTTCTCCTACATATTTAAACCTGATCAGTACAATGACTAGCCGAGTAAGGTGAGTGACATTCATGTATACTCATTCATGTATACTGACATTCATGTAAACTCATGAGATGATGAGGTCAGCTCAGTTGCATCGCATTCAGTTCGGCGAGGATCGCTTTGCCTCAGAAGAAGCTTCGCTTTCAGCTAAGAAATTTCTATTTTTGTTTTTTCCAAAAACACATTTGGTTTGATATTCTGGCTGGAGTTCTTCTGTTTTATCATTGGTATTTAAAGGGACCTTTATATTTGATATTCTAGAGTACCCAAGAACCCAACAGGTATATTTGGTATTCTGTCAGCCAGTATTTCTCGAATTCTGGGAAACCCAAAATGTTTTGGTATCTTACAATACAAATCTTAGTACGCTGGAGAACCAATACATTTGGTGTTCTGGAATACGTAATGTCGTTTAGTATTCTGTAGTAGCTTTGTTTTGCTACTATTGTGACAAGTGGAGTACCAAATTTGGTACTCTGGAGATCCTGTATGTTTAGAGTGTAGATGTTAAATTTAAAGGCGGATTTGCACACCCAAATTTATTTCACTTTCACTTAGAATATATCACTTCGATTTAGCGTCTTTTCGCATATCTTTTTTTTATCTGGAGATCTGTTTTAACGTCAGATATATAGAGGATATCTAGTGTTTTTGAGTGGATACCGAAAATTATCTCATGAGTGACCGAGACAAATGGTTATATTTGTCTCGGTCACAAGTGAGATAATTTTCGGTATCCACTCAAAAACACTAGATTTTCTTTTTATTATACGCTTTTTATAAGAATCTGATAATTCCACTCGTTTCAACTTTGAATTGATGCATGAAAGTAAACAGCACACTGAATCATTGAAACGCGGAAGTGATTTGATTGATATTCGGAACAGATAGCGTCTTGCGATCTGATTCAGCTGGCGGGTTTCTAGTCCAAACATGGCCTTAAAGTCCGTAATATAAGTTTTTGGTTTGGTACGTCCTTTGAAAGGACGTACCAAACCAAAAACTTATATTACGGACTTTCAGGCCATGTTTGGACTAGCGGGTTTCATCCATTAATTCAAGGTGAATACGTGCTGAAGTATTGCTGGAAATGATCGGAATCCACTCAAAAACACTAGATTTACTTTTCATTATACGTTTTTAGAACACATTGCTCATTTCCAGTGATAATTTGACTCATATTCACCTTGAAGTGATGCTTTGAAAACCGCCATTTTGATTGATACCGTGAAAGTGAAAATTTCTATATCTTCACAGTGGGGGGATGCGATTTCTGTCTTTCCGCAATTTCTTCGATAATCTATCGTTTAGAGTATAATATACGGATATACTACGTACTCACCCGTGGATCGTGAATATCTGTGTATTTAATTCCAGCGTGTTTTCCAGCAATGAACGCCGCGAGGTTGGCAGTATAACTTGCAATGATAAATATCGCAGCAAAAGCCCAGAAATTTTGCATCACTTTGCTTGGCCAAGCTTTTGGTGATTTTGTTTTCACGGTATGGCCGAATAACACGGAGTACACCATAGTCAAACCGGAAGCTAATGAATAGTTTGATTTTCTTTTTCTACCCCACGGATTTAACCCAAAGGGACTGTTCCATTCGAACAACGCCATTGCTATAGCTGTCAATGTACCACTGACAAATATCGCGAACCACACTTTTGTATCGAAAGGTTCCAAGAAGGCATTCATTGGTGTCTCTCGTTTTTGTTCTGAGTATAGCACAGAAAATCCCGAAAAGAAATACGGATAAGTAAAATCTATAACTTTTGATCTTGCTTCTGTAATACTCATAGCTGCGACAGCCATGTGTGCCGTTCCGTGAATGAGATCACGTATCATTCCGTTCCAGCTTCCATTCGTTATCGTCCCGTAAGTTTCATCAAACACTATATACAAAGTAAATTCGAAGTCTAAATCACTAGATAACCTGTTTAACAAATCTATGGATAATCCTCGACAGCAACTTATATTATACCTTGATGAGTTTGTCACACCTGATTCGTATTCCCGTATCGTTTCCACCGTCTCTTCCATGTCTGTTGACGCAATTTTGAGACATGTCGTATCAGATACGCACTCTGCGTAGTCGTCGTGTGGCACCTCGTCCATCACAAACGGCTTTACGGGATTTGTAACAATCCGGTATCTTTTCTTACCGTCCTTTACCCCCATATACTGAGAGTCTCCCGGCCAAATAATACCTATAGGTTTGACGTTGTTGGAACGAATATATCCTAGGTCTCGCCATACTTTCCACCTGCCGTCATCCACTAAATTACGAATCCGGAAACTCGTAGAGTGAAGACTGCCGTCGACGTCAAACTCGATGGACCCGTCCTTTGAGGCGTTAATAACTGTCCTGGAATAGAGAAGGGAAATGAATCAAACCATTGCAACAAAAACGAATACAATAAAATATATATATATTTTACACCGAATTCCTTAAAACACTGAAAAGTGTCCACTCTGTCCCCATCGTCTTTCTGTCAGGTGGGCAGTGGGAGACAGGCCAGTAGTGTATAATGTGGAGATATTCACTCACTTGGGTGAGCAAATGGGCGAGCAGGAAATGACGTAATAAATCACGTGACTAATGACGTCTTATTATTGCCATGGTGACGCAATTGAGTGTCGGGGTCAATGACGTCTCTCAATGCGCAGCACACGGTTTCTGTGGTAACAAGTATTTCTATTGTCCGTGTTGTTTATGGGATGCGATCTTGGTTTCTATGGTGTCACTTGGTTACCATGGTAGCTAGTGTTTTAGCAGGCTGAGGTCATGTTCTAGGGTAGTGTTCGATAGAAGTGGCTTAAAACTGTCGTATAATATTGACTATCTGTACATTTTGTTACTGTTTTCTGCTGCTTTAACCTTTTTGACCTGTTGACTTATCTGATACTTTGTCCTGTGAGTGCTATGAATAGCACGTGCTATTGCCGAAAAAGCGAACACTCACCAATTTACATTATGTTATAGGTATGCAGTTCCGTGTGGGCGGTAGTACATCCTCGTATACATATCAAACCCAAAGTTGTTGATGGAAAAAATAATCAAGCCATGCTATAAAAATAGAAAACAGTGGGACCGGAGGCCACGGGGGCCCCTGGACAGAACTTGCACGGGGCCGTATGTCACTTTATCATATGACTCGTCCGTTTTGTTCAATTTAAAACATTTGATATTTTGTTTTCATATTAATCAGTGATAAATAAAGCTTCCCGTCAATTTCATTGGTCAATTTCAAAACTGGATAATCTGATTGGCTGAACAAAATACAACTGGGTCACATATTCATAATTTGCATAATTAGAGTTGGGAGCTTTCATTGGTCAATTTCAAAACTGGACAATTTGATTGGCTAAACAAAATACAACTGGGTTACATTTGCATAATTTCAGTTGGGAAAATTTACGTTATCTGTCCTATTTAGGGTGGGTTATATTGTATTAATCTTTTACCTCCAAGAAAAACGGCATTCATTTTTTTTATATTTTCAGTTTTTGCTTCCAAAATGTAGGTTATGATCGCTCATTGGAACGAGCTCGTTCCAATGAGGGGTCATAACCTATGTTTTGGAAGCAAAAAAATGAAAAATTTTAGTTATACGAGGATGTTTTTTTCCAAGTGCCGTCTGCAACTCAAGTTAGGTGATAGGTTAAAAAGTCATACTAAGTGGCTAATTTGTGCGTGTGTGTGTCATATGATAAATAGGATTTGAAATGAGTGTTTTTCTCATATAATATTTATGAAACTCGTCCGAATTTTCCGTTTGGGCTCGCCAGAGGCTCGCCAAAACGGAAAATTCTTAGACTCGTTTCATAAATATTATATGAGAAAAACACTCATTTCATATCCTCTATTTACGCCCCAGGATGACCATGGTTCGGCCGAGTCGCGGCCCGGCTGTTGGCGGACAAACATGACCAATTAAGAGTACCGGCATAGTATGTGTAAAAGATGTTGCGGCGCGACTACTTCATGTATATTTTATTTATTCTCCCTCGCCTCGAAATTACAATTGCTAATGTAAGTGGGGGTTAAGAGTGGCATGCTCTATTTTTAATGGAAAATTTGGGTCTTGATTGGCAAAACTCGAAGTACACCTCGTCCCCTTTCAGCAGGCTAGATCTTATCAGACACCGCTGCCACATTGTTTATTGTTGTTAATGAAATCTAAATATAGAAACTGAAAACTTTTCACAAAATGGCGACGCCAGTCATACAGACGACGTAATGTTGGAGGAACGAAACATCCGAGTTACAACGAGTGGGCGTTTTGAAAGTCATGTTCGAGTATCACAGGGCCGTAAAATATTTGTTGTGTGTGGTACATCCAAAGGCCTCAGGGTCCAAGTTTGAACTAATGTGGGGGAAGAAGTTTATACAATTTCGCATTTCGGCTTTTGGGAAAAAAACTAAACTGAAAGACTGATTCATTTGCAACTCACATTATTTTAAAACTCAGATGACGACTATGGTTACGTGCATGCGGATGTTTAACAGTTAATAATTAACGCATTTCGTGGCTGTAAATCAGAACCAAGGATTAGTGTAAAACCAAAAATCTATTAACACCTGAATTCCGTTCATGGGAAGGATCATTAAATCGTGTAGTGCTGAATTAATTTTAGTTGTCAAAATTTGTTCACATTTATTGATTTATTTATTGGTGTTTAAGGTCACATACTTATGCACAATGGCTAATCGTGACTGTGACAGTTTTACGGGTGGAGAAAGCCGGAGTACCCGGAGAGAACCAGCGAGCATCGACGAGCAACTGCCAGCTCCTCAACATTCTAACTCTGTTCAAGCTCAAGCAGGGTTACAGCGGTTTAAGACATGTGCACCATCGACGTGCAGTACGCCTTAGTACACAACGTCATCGTGCCCCCGTCGTAGGCAACCGGGATAAAGTGCCTTGCCCAAGGACACAACGCGGGTCGTCCCGGACAGGGATCGAACCCGGGACCTCTAGCGTTGAACTCCAACAGTCTAACACTGAGCCACCGTGCTCAAATTTGTTCACAAGTCTTTGCCATGTTACCATTTATGGGAGAGTGCCAAAGGCACTCTCCCATAAATTGTTACCAGGCAAATCCATACACACTAAATACTCTCACTTCAAAGATAATATGAATTAGAGGAATCCGTCAAGTGGTAGACCCTTCACTCCAGAATAAAGCCTAAATATGGGCTTCCAGCACTCCACCCGTAAAGAATTTAACGCAACAGTCCAATATGGCTGGAGGATTGAACTACAACTATACCTCTCTAACCATTTGTTATTCAATATACTGTTTACCAAACGACCGCTGAGTTTTCCGTCACGTGATACTAGAACCGGGTTTAAAATCTGTCCAAATAAGGTTTAATACCGGGAAGGGGAATTTCACAGCTCTGCGGCGCCAGATTCTGAAAGTCAATAACGATATCCGGGAAATTCATAGACCATCGTATCAATGTTTGCGTATTATAGTTTATGTGATTACGGCGAATATCAACTTCTTCCTGGACCAGCATCACAGCTGGAAATATGGTTTAATCTTGCAAACGGGAATTTGGTTCTGAAAGTGAGTGCTAATGCCTGTGAAATTCCTAGACTAGAATCGGGAACCAAGGGTTGCGAAACGCAGCACTTGATTCCCGGTTCTGTTCTATGAATTGCCCGGGTGTCGGGACTGATATTCAGAAATGACAACCGGACAATTCCCGGAATCGTGACTGACTTTCAAAGACGAGAACCAGAAAATTCTCGTTCCCGGGATTAAACCCTAGTCGCAAATCATCACTGTATTTTATCGTTATGAAAATCAACTTCCAATAAAGTTATTGTCCTTGAAATTATTAGACGCGCGAGGAAGGTCCAATAAAGACGCATGTAATCGTTGAATAAACAGAGGATATGGAATGAGTGTATTTCTCATATAATATTTATGAAACGAGTCTAAGAATTTTCCGTTTTGGCGAGCCTCTGGCGAGCCCAAACGGAAAATTCGGACGAGTTTCATAAATATTATATGAGAAAAGCACTCATTTCATATTCTATTTATCATATGACACACACACGCACAAATTAGCCACTTAGTATGACTTTTTAACCCATCACCTAACTTGAGTTGCAGACGGCACTTGGAAAAAACATTCTCGTATAACTAAAAATTTTCATTTTTTGCTTCCAAAACATAGGTTATGACCCCTCATTGGAACGATCTCGTCGAGCTCGTTCCAAGAGGGGGTCATAACCTATGTTTTGGAAGCAGAAAGTTAAAATATAAAAAAATGAATGGCGTTTTTCTTGTAGGTAAAAGATTAATACAATATAACCCACCCTAAATAGGACAGATAACGTAAATTCTCCCTACTGAAATTATGCAAATGAGACCCAGTTGTATTTTGTTTAGCCAATCAAATTGTCCAGTTTTGAAATTGACCACTGAAATTGACGGAAGGCTTTATTTATCACTGATTAATATGAAAACAAAATATCAAATGTTTTAAAGTGAACAAAACGGACGAGTCATATGATAAACACCTCTATCCTATAACATCAATAGAAAATAAAGTCAAGTTTCCTTTTATTACCTTTTATAAACTTCAAATTCATTCGGGAAAGGGTTGTAATAAGCCTGCCTCGGTATTTTTATATTGCTACACTGGAAAAAGCCAGAAGTTTGTTAAAGGATGCGGACATCGATGATACAAAAGGTTGCTTACATTTCGAGATTTCAATCTTTATATGGAATTGCCATACCCCTTAATTCCAAATTTACTGATGGCTTTATGAAATTAAGTGCAGCTAACCTGCCCGTAAATCTCTTCCAATGAGGAAAATTTCAAGCCATGTAAAGTGACTGACACCCCACCACTCACCCCCATACACTCACTCAATGGTTGACCCCGTCCCATTCGTATTACTTGTTCCGGGGCGTTTGGTTGTGGGTTTGAATAACATGGTATTGATACTTTATGAACAAAACTGAATTCCACAAATGATTCTTTTCCTTCTATCACCCTCTAGAGCAGCCAGAGACGCCGGAAGCACCTGGGCAGGGGGGCTGCCTCCCTGCCTTCGAACCACGGGGGCGAGATGAGACAGACGATACCCTTCACGTGTTCGTCAGGCCTTCGGTCTTCGAATGCATGATTCGGCGTGTCATGACGGGATGTTAGTGCGAGAAAATGTCATTTTCTTGGGGTCTGACCCCCCCCCACCCCTCCTGCCCTGAAGTGCTTCCGGCGCCCCTGCTCTCTTCCAAGTTTTACTCCTTTTATCCACCAAGCTACACAATGTGGAATAAAAATATATTTCACTAAATTAACCCTTTCCCTAACATTAAAAGCAGACGACACTTGCAAAAAAAATTCTTGAATAACTAATTTTTTTAATTTTTTGTCTCAAAAACATAGGTTATGACTCCTCATTGGAACGAGCTCGACGAGCTCGTTCCAACGAGTGGTCAGAACCTATGTTTTTGAGAAAAAAAATGAAAAAAATAATGAAAATTAATTGGCGATTTTTAAGAATAGGCCTGGGCGGTTTTGGCCGTTACGTTGGGTAAAGGTTAATAAGTTTGATTCCAATGACGATACATCATTAGTGTCATCTACCCGTCGTCGATTGACTCGGATGTTATTTTGAGACACACACATCACCAGAAAAGGGTTAACGAACTGGATGGCTCCATTGGGGTCGTTACATCAGCGATTAAAAGTTGCAAGTGGAATTTCTTGCACTCAATAATTCCCGCCTAAATAGCTTCATTGAATTGGGGACGAATTGTTGTATGTGTATCCGGCACTGATTGCGATATTACAAATCAAGTAAAGTGATTACCGCCATAACTGACACGCTAAGTGCTCCGCATTCAATCTGTGAACTCATTGAATTCAAAGCTGGCACCGGTCAAAATGATCAGCGCTATTGTCTGTAACCCTACATGAGCTTTGTATGAATTATTCCGTTCAAACATTGATAATAAACAGGCATGGGTGGTCGCGAGATGATCTCTTGATTGGTCAGTTTGTACACAAACGGTGACCGTTTCTGAACCTGTGATAGGGTGTACAATGACTGAGGTTTGCGAAAGACAGCTATTTTTATCTAAGTTCTAAGCAATTGTCTTCTCTTCAACTGGAGAAACACTAGGGTAGCATCTCTGATGATTTCGTTCCTCAAGCATAAACTCATCTGCGTGACCGACGTCGCCATTTTGACAAATAGTTCTCAATTTCTGTATTTAGTTTTCATTAACTAAAACAAACAGGATACATGCTGCTTTGCAACTGAAACGAACACATATTATCCACTCTGGTGGGTCAATAAAAGATAGAATCCCCAATTGAGCTTAAAAGCATGAGCTGCCGCCCAATCCACGCTCAAATTACCATTTCTAAATTCGAGGCATGGAAGACGATAGCCCCTTTCACTTCGCCATTCTATTCAGCTGGCAGGTGTGTAAAGTTCGGCGGTCAAAGTCTGTTTCAATGCAGACTCTATCAAGCGTCTCGACAGGATATCAAAGTTAGGGGATAAGAGTAATATCCAGGGGGGGGGGGGGGGGGGTGGGGGTGGGGGCTAGTTCGGCGATCTGAACGTAGCGACTATCCCCAACGAAGGGGCTAGCCACTACGTTCAGATCGCTAAACTACTTTAAGGCATACATAATAGGATGCGCCGAGCCACGTAGCGACGAGTTTAGTGTGAGCACAAGAGGGGAACAAACCCTCTCGCAGGAAGAGGGAGGGCGGGGGGGGGGGGGGGAGGTGTCTCCCCTGGGAAATATTTTGAAATTCGAGAAAAAAACCCCCCGCAATTTCCTGACTCTGAGTCCGTATGTGTCCATAATTTATAAGTTGTGAAAATCATCAATAATTAGGCCACATCACCTGGGGAGCATGACTAAAATTTGGGGGCATGTGCCCCCATTAGCTCCCCCCATGGCTACACCACTGGACTCTAGTAACTGACGTATCTACATCGACAGTGAACATAAATTCCCGTGGAAACCTGAATCGAAATACTTTATGCATTACCACACAAACAACGTTTCAAAAAGTTTAATTCGATCTTTCAAGTTTTAGTAACACCAAATTTAAATCCAGCACCAATCCAGGTTAAAGGTCACGGAGCTCGAGGAAAGTTTCATGACATAAATTTAGTAGAGATGGGCAATATACCGAAAAACCAAACCGATAACGATAGCATTGGGATACCGAAAAGCCGAACCGAACCGAACCAATAGTTGAATACCAAAACCGTCTGAATCTTAAAATTTTCCCACATTCGCTATTTATAAGTCCCTGTTGAGGATTGATAACACTCGATTTCCCTTTCAGATTTATTAACCCTTAATGGTCTGGTAATTGTCCTGATTTCCCACTAGACTACAACCTGTACATGTACAGTTGCTTAGCAGTGATTTCTAGCAAAGTCTTGGCTGCCTGTTAAGGCAGCCAAGACCTGACAAGAAATCATGGGCCAGGTGATTTATCTATTGTCAACAGGAACTCCTAAAGATGGCATAGCCAGGGCACATGCTCTGAGATCACAAATGCATGAAATAGGTCATTAAACGTTAAGGTGCGTTTAGAACAAGTCATATAAAAAAATTACTGTAGATATGATTTGTGATCATAAAAGAATGCCAATGTTGAGCTCATTCACAGTGGCATTCATAGCTTTGTGGTAGAATGAAGACCAACTTATTCTGTCTTTTTCTGATGTGAATTCAGCATGGGTACTATCAAGAAATTTCAGTCAAGTCAGATACCGAATGCAGAACCAATGCCGAGGTATACCCGCCACCCCCCCCCCCCCCCCCCCACCAAACCACCCCCCCCCCCAACATAATACCGAAACCGATACCGAACTTAAAAATTCCAGTACCACCCATCTCTAAAATTCAGACTATCCAAGCACTACATTCATATACTTTTCTCTTTGCAATTTTATGGCTGTTTTCTCTCGTATTTATTGTTCCAAACATGTTAATCATTACTAATCCCCGTTTTCGCATATTTGTAAAGGGGCGTATTTTTTAAGAGTATATTTATTTTTTTTTGTATTTACATTTCAAACTGACTGCTCGTGTTTTTTTCCGGCGAACAGTTGGGTTTTTCACTCCATTCACCCACCCGAGGTGTTATGGCGAGAATTGGAATAAACCGAAGGGAACCAAATATGGGGTCGACAACTGTACGAAGTTTGAGATTCACCACGCCTTTCACGTCGGAATAAACCGAAGGGAACCGATTATAGGGTCGACAGCTGTACGGAGTTTGTGATTGACCACGCCTTTAACGTCGGAATAAACCGAAGGGAACCGAATATAGGGTCGACAACTGTACGGAGTTTGAGATTAACCACGCCTTTAACGTCGGAATAAACCGAAGGGAACCGAATATGGGGTCGACAGCTGTACGGAGTTTAAGATTCACCTTGCCTTTAACGTCGGAATAAACCGAAGGGAACCGAATATAGGGTCGACAACTGTACACAGTTTAAGATTCACCTTGCCTTTAACGTCGGAATAAACCGAGAGAAACCGAATATAGGGTCGACAACTGTACGGAGTTTGAGATTCACCTTGCATTTAACGTCGGAATAAACCGAGAGGAACCGAATATAAGGTCGACAACTGTACGGAGTTTTAGATTCTCGTCCTTTAACGACCAGTGCTGCAGTACAGTTAACATGTCTGGTGAACACAAAGGTAGGGTAATTCGAATCTTAATTTTCGGGTCGAATCGAACCAGACAGAGAATTTCGAATCGAATCGAATTTCGCGGGTTTTCAAATTGTAAATATTGCACCTTCCCATAAACGTAAATATTGTCAGTTTCGGCAAAAGTATCGTATCCAACGGCGATTCGTCTGTTTCGGCCAGTCAGTCAAAAAGCGGAATAATCCAAGACGGAATCAAAGGAGTTTCGGATGCGCAACATCCGGCAACTCTTCCTCTACTACAGGTCTCTTGAAAGGAGACCTGGTGGTAAAAAAAGAGTTTAAGAGGAGGTACTTGGTATGATTTCGAGTGCATCTCGATGATTCGAAATTTTCGGGTCCGCGTGACGTAACTTGTATCGAATCGACTCAACGCAACGAATTCAAATCGAATCGAAAATTCGCACAGCCATCCACAAAGGGGCATTCGCTATAAGAAGCTGAGCCTCTTTCAAAACTCTGCGAAGATATAATCTTAGGGAACTTCCCTTGGACTATCCGCAACCACAAATTAAATACAGAGGTGTGTGTGGGGGGGGGGGGGGGGGGGGAGGGGGTATACCATCCATATATGGTCAGCTTTTATCTTCAAATTAGTGGAAGAACTGTCTAGTTATCTCCCCTGAAATTGTCGTTTTTGGGATTGGAAATTAACATTACGGAGATGGGAATGTTTTACAATTCGTAAGGTTAAATAAAATGTTCAAAACTTACATTATGGAAGTGCATTTCATCTGAAAGTTTAATGTATTTTCTTTATAATGATTGTTGAATTTTACCAGTTTACTATCTGAGTTTTGTCCCCTGTCAATCATATAATGGACTATTTCTCCATTGCAATCATGCTAAAAATGTTTCAAAACAGTGTTTCCATTGACTTTTGGCCATCTATCTACACTTTTTGGTTTGACAAATGACTGGGAAGCGCATCAATTCGAAAAATACCACCCTGTTTCTACTGTCTGGTAGAAATATGTATCAGACCCAAGTCTTGACTTTCGTTCCTTTGATGTCCAAAATTCTGTATAGTCTGATTGCTTTTCTCACACCTCGGCCGATTATCTGGGAAGCAATTCGCTGATGGGTCCTGATAGTCGATAAGGGGAGATAACTGTCCGTCTGAACCAGTCGACTTAAGTGGAAAGCTGGGTATGCCACCCGGACCTACCTCAATGTTTTCGTAAACTCTGTTGTTGCATCTTTTCTGTCAACCCCAAATCATCTTACGTGTGTTATATTTGAATCATTTATCATCTGCTGTGTGAATAAGAATAACATAGTATTGCTTCGGGATAATTTACTGTTACAGGAAATTTGAGGCTTTGAAAACCCTGTGGCCGACTGGGCCATACTCAAAGGCTCTAGCGACCTGGAAAACATAACTTGCCGAGAACTTGTGACTGACTGTCGGTTTGCCAAAAATCAGCGAGATAGGACAATTCGTTTTCGAGTTATCGTGCGGACAAAGGCGTGCTTAGAAGACAGAAGACAAGAGAAGAAGAAGAAGAAGAAGAAGAAGAAGAAGAAGAAGACACCTTACAAAAACAAGAGTCTGTGTGTTTCACACAGACAAATGAGTCTTGAGTTTTTTTTAGCTACAATTGACTGACTAATATTTCAACTGCATCACCAAGCGGGCCTTCTTCATGTTGGTTGACTATTTTATCAGCCAGACTTGATCTATCACAGTGGGAAGAAATCAGGTCTATACCCATCCCTCCCCCGCACCCCCAATCGGCCATCTTTGCGACAAGCGTGGCCGCATACTTTCAAAACAAATTACCTGATTGACAAAGAATCGACGGAATACGACCTAAAATAATACTTTTGCCGCGAACTTGACTTTCATCGAGAGTCACTTCCCTTGATGTCTAATGCAGCGCCAAAGTAACGTTGGATTTTGCGAATTTTTACGCAGCACAGGAAAGAAGGTACAAACTACGGTGCGTTGGTTGTACTAGATATAGCAGGGGTTTGCGAACGGTTCGAAATTCGATTTGGCTCGAAACCGCGGCGATGATTCGATTCGGTTCGAAGCCAATCACCGAGGTTCGACATTTTCGAACCCAAGCCCACTCTTCCATTTAAAAGATGTGTACGCCCTTAACAAATCGACATGAATAGCGTTAACTCTAAACCCGCTGAGTATTTCCAAAATATTTTTAATCAAATCTAGTCATGGCTGTTGTGAAGCAGCCATGACTAGATTTGATAAAAAATCATCTTAATTTCTCAAGAAATCATTGGTGAAAAAAACCATGCCATTAGCAGAGGGAAAATTTGATTACGTGTGCCAAAATTATGCTAAAATCAGTAGCAAGAGGAATCCTGACCTGAGCAGGGATATCTGTCAGCAGCATGCAGTGAGTTAGTACGTTCGAAGTACTCGCCACTTTCATGGTAGAAAATAACGTCCACGTAATTGCTTGCTATTTCTGTCATTCGCGGATCCACGAGAACTTACTGCCCAAAGCAACAGATTACACTGTAATTTCACCATTTTGACAGTTTTCGCCACCATTCCAACAGTTTGGTGCTTGTCTAATTTATACCGCCACGCGTAAGCTGGAGTACGCCTACCTATCATAGTATCACTCCACTGGCCGACTGGTATCAGGATTCTCGATTCGATTCGATTCGAAACCTCAGCAGAGATTCGATTCGAGCCAAAATCGCAAGTTCGCAACTGACGCCCGGTCTTGATTATTACACTGACGGTTCAAAAGTTCAGAACATCAAAGCTTTGAATGTACCTAAAAGACAAATACTTCTAATGGCTTCTTGGGGTTTAACGCCGACGTTCTTGATCTTTTACCTTTAGAAACAATAGGTTTTTTTGTCAATTTATTTTTAATTATTAAACGCCTAAAAGGGGGTATAATTTACCGATTCTTCGACAATGAAAAATACTAATCGATTTCGGCCTGACCGATCGACAATCGATTAATCGTGACACCCTTAGTTCAGGGTAGTTTAGAATAGATGAGATTAACCGGGGATGTGGGGATGGGCTTATACATGTATGAACCAAGCTACGCCTAATATGGATGGCCCACATCCTGGGCCCATTTGTACATGTAGCTCTCATATCTGTGGAGAAACATATTTTGTATAAAATATGTATGTTATGACTTCTTTTGTTTGACTCATTAACTTCATGTTTCTGTTCATCTTATTACTTCCCCAGTCAGACTTTCCTATTCTAATTTTCATTTTTCTTCCTGATTTGTCTCTACTTTTTATCTTACTGCACACAACCCAGCTTCACCCATTCATTTTTTGTTCTTTTTGTTGCTGTTTGTTACACAAATGATTTATTTGATTGACCATTTTATTTTTCTTTATGCAACACTTGGTTAAACCTGTTGAAAACAGGTAAAGGGTAGGCAATATTGACCACCAACTGTTTGATGGTCACCATCTCACCAAACGTGAGGTACAACAGCTGGTTATCAGTCATGCTACTATGCCACATATGTACTAACTACCCTAAACACCATTAAATCACCTAGGAGTGTATCTCTAGATAGAAAAAAGAGAAAAATGTATACATTTGATGAGGGGAAAAGGGTTTCATTCATTTTTTCGCTGCAGGACTAGAACAAACCCACCCAACCACTCACCCACACACCGACCCAAACACCCACCCACCCTGGCCTGTGCTGAGGAATTTTTTGAAGACCCCCACCCACCCCCGATTCGCAGAAAAAAAAATATTTAGAATTTCCTGCAACATAATTGTACAGGTCACCATAATGCATTTTCTGGGGTTTAATTTAAAAAAAAATCTCACAGGGCGAAATATTTTTATCACGCAAATTCCACTTAATATCCCAAAAAGATCTCCGAGAAGGGCCTCAAATTCGCTCTCAGAGAACTGAAGTTTACAGATATTTCTCGTGGGAGGTCCCCCAACCTCACAGTGGAATTCCGCATATCATGCCCCCCGCCGCCCCCCCCCCCCAACCAACAGAATCAAAAACTGACTAGGCACCCCTAAACTACAAAATTCTGGGTACGCGCCTGACACCATGTGGGATATTCGGTTCCCCCAAAAGGTCCATCACAACTTCCATATCTTATAAACCATGCTAAAATGTTAGAGAGGGTGAAATTTGTCCCCATTCGTTGTTCAAAACTCGTTCAACTGAACATACGTTAAACGCACTTTCTGCATATGCACCTGACCATTAGTGTTTACTAAGCTGCATTTACGGGCGTGACAACCGCTACTTATTCCCAGTTCCTTATTCGGCGTTCGTTATCAACCGATTTTATCGGTTGATAACGAATGTCGAATAAGGAACTGGGGATAAGTAACGGTTGTCACATCCTCGCTGCATATTTGATTATTTTGCAGCGTGTGAATGACGGGTGAACCTTTCAATCTGACATCAGGGCGTTGGAACACGTAGTTACAAAAAAGGAAAATCCCATCTGTCTGTATTTTTAATGATAATCTGAAGGTGATTTACCACTCTTTTTTATTATGTATTCGGCATTAATCGACAAAGAAAAATTGTAATGGCAGCTAGTCATAACGTGCAGTAGTTGCATTGGAAAGGTGGAATAACAGAACATTAAATTCTGTATCGGTTGGGGAAAAAAGTTTCTCAGACCGGAACATATTACTGTTTTTACGACGCAAGTCAATTAGCGCTAATCAATGTAAAATTGATTTGTTCCAAGTCTTTTCAAACGTAGAGCAAATAAAATAACTTCGTTTCGTGTTCTTTGCGACAACACATTTGTTTCTGTTACACAGCATTTAACAGTTCCGACGCCGGATACGTTTTTTGAAAGCAACACAAATCGATTCTTGTTTACCCGTTAGCTCGGGTTGTTAACGCGTATGGTAAAAATTACACACATATATATAACGGTAAACACAGGCATACGGGAGGTAGAATTGTTAGAGGAGGGGAATACAGAATTGTTTTTCCCGAGGATCGGAGGACCGAGATGAGGGTAGATATGGGAGGGGGTGTTCCCCTCGTATTGGTGGAGGTCCGGGAAATTTTTTAAAAATTAGTGGCCCTGAGGGCAATTTTAAGACTTCCTAAGTACACAATCAAGGTATTTTCAGGAGGAGCATATGGTCTAATTTTTGACAGAAAAATCTTAATACATCAATATCTATTGAAGTAAATTCTACTCCTGAGGCCCCCATGCATGTCAAACCACTGGGCGAGGATACTTCCAGAGAAAAGTAAAATTTGTCATTTTTGTCTGATGGCGTTACGTGGTTGTCGTAACTGCCAGCTGTGTCTTGTGATACTACCGTGAGTTATGAACCGGGCTGCGGATTACAACTCACAATGATTTAGTGTCACAAGAAACAACTGACGATAACGACATCCACGCCATGCCACGCCACGCCATCAGACAAAGGTGAGAAATTTTACGTTCGGCTTGCAATCTTTTCCAACAATAGCAGTGCAACCAGAGCTATCGATTTTCTGTATTTTTTCTCAACTATCTTTTCTCGACCATCAAATATACCAATTTGCATTTCATTCTTTTCCAGATTGGGAATTAATTTTATGTATACGTCCAAATTGTGCTTATATGGTGAGCATCTTTATAGCCCGAATAAGCGTGTTCGGCTTTCCTGTTTTGAGCGTGAATAGACGCTTGGTGTGGGCCTGGCCGACTCCCAATTTCCAAACCCGACCAAACTTGACAAATAACTCGGAGAGATAAAAGCCTCTACTTCTGAAGAAATGCAAGTGTGGAGGCGGGGTGGGTGGGGGTGGGTGTGGGGGGAGTATGGGGGGGGGGGGGGTTAAAAGGCTGTTTATCAGGAATTTGGTTGACTATTGGCCGTCAATTAATTTGCCATCAAATGCCCATGATTGTAAATCTCTCTGCTTTCCCTGTCTGATTTTTTCTTCTTGCTTTGCTCGAATTTTCCCCACTGTTTTCCCCGAATTTGGGAGAGCAGTTGCCCCCTGGCTCGTACGCCCATGACGGTAAAGCTGAAGAATGGGGACCGCTGCAATTTAAAAAAAAAAAATACCTCGTCTCCTCACCTTTTTTTCATTTTCCTCTACTCTCGGTCATACTTTCAATATGATTAGTGAACCACATTTGAATTTAACCCTTTTATGCCTCTTTTATTTGCACATTTCGTGGCTGTATGACAATCGAACACACTTTCCCCGCCTGTGTTCTGCTTGCATCCTAAAGCTCCATCTGGTGCCAGAATAAATACATGATAAAAAGCGTGAGAAATAATTAGGGTCAGTAAAGTAAAGACAAGTATTAGCAGGCTACTGTTAACTCTTACCTCACTGACCCTAATCCACTACGGACGTCTCCCATTTAGTCCACTTCAAGAAAAAGATTATGTTTCTCAGTATGTTATATGTATATTTATTTATTTATTTATTGGTGTTTAAGGTCACCTACTTATGCACAATGTCTAATCATGACCGTGACAGTTTTATGGGTGGAGGAAGCCGGAGTACCCGGAGAGAACCACCGAGCAACGACTAGCAGCTGCCAGCTCCCCAACATCGTAACTCCGCACTGCAGCACAGGCAGGGGGGTTAGATTGGTTGAAGACATGCGCACCATCGACGTGCAATACGCCTTAGTACACGGCGTGATCGTTCCACCATGGGGAGAATCGAGGTTAAGTGCCTTGCCCAAGGACACAACGCGGAAGTCCGAATCGATCGCGCAGACGGTCACCCATCCGAGGATTAACCAGGCTCGACGTTGCTTAACTTCGGTGATCTGACGAGAACCGGTTACCGCAACGCCACCGCGCCCCTCTCAGTATGTTAAATTTTCAGTTCGAAAAAGGGTTAAAATAACTTATGATATTGTTGGGCAAAAACAAAAAAACTAAAATAAATAAATAAAATATAAAAATAAAAATAGAAATAAAACAAAATCTGATTTTAACCCTTTACCCAACGTAGGGGCAAAACCGGACAGCGCTATTCACAAAACTCGCAAATTAATTTTCATTATATTTTCATTTTTTGTCTCAAAAACATAGATTATGACCCCTCTTTGGAACGAGCTCATTCCAATGAAGGGTCATAACCTATGTTTTTGAGATAAAAAATGAAAAAAATAGTTATTCAAGAATTTGTTTGCAAGTGTCGTCTGCTTTTCATGTTAGGTAAAGGGTTAAAGGAGGATTTTTTTATGAATAACGTTGGCCGCTTTTCGCCGTTACATTGGGTAAAGGTTTGTCAAGGTTTATAAGCACGCGCGCGCAGGGCAGGGGTCTTTTAATCAAATAATTGAGGTTCTTTCAGCTGAGCGTTTGTAATTAAGCAGCTCAGTTCAGGGGACTCTAATGCAATGCGTTTGGATTAACCAGTCCTATTATTAAATCCAGGAGGGCACAACCAGCCCAAACCTTAGAAAACAATAAATGCGCTAATTCCTAGGAAACATACTGGGGGATGGCAATGAGAACAAGGACGTCATCCCAGAGAATGAAAAGAGGCCAATCGTTTTCCAGATTTCATTGATTGTTCTCTCTGATGTTGTTCTGCAGTGAAATAGTTCTGTTCACCAATAGAATTATTAGTTTTTTTTCCCGGACCAGGAAATAACATCAGATTACTGTGTGGTATGTAATAAAAATGTTTCCAATTGATATATAAACAAGCTTTCAATTAATCCGTCTTCATTACAGTGAGTGTACTCGGTAATGCCAAAGAGATTATTTTATTTCATGGGGCAGGAAGTTCATTTCTTTCTCCACCATCAAAGAATTTCAGGAGAGTCAAAATATTCTAAACTAAGAGGTTAAAATTAATGAGAATATAACTGTAGGTAACTTAATTAAATTGTGTACAAGGAACGAATCACAATAATAAATACTAATCAAAAATAATAAACGCTTGTCTATATTTCTGACACTCTTGCTTCTTTGCACTCGTCCAACAGTGGCGATGATGAGGTTGCACTCAGCTGGCGCAGACCTTCTGTTCCTAATGAAGAAGTTGGTAGAAATGTAAACGTTCTGTCCCGTGATGCTTTCAGAAATTAAGAAGAAGTAGGCCAATCCCTATCTCCCAAAGTGTTCTTTGAAAAAAATTCCATAGAGAACCCATCAGTTATTTGGGTTAAGAATTAAGCTCTTGAAAAGGGATAACTGTTGGAGAGTTAAACGCCACTACGAGGGTTAAGATGGCTAACTCCTCTTTAGTATATAGAATAAATAAAACCTATGGCCGGTAATCAGATTTAAACCACGAGTAGGATAAGGGTTTTAACCACGCGGCACTGCCGAGTGGTTAAAACCCTTATTCTACGACTGGTTTCAACCGGATTACCGGCCCCGGTACCTATTTGTTTTAATTATACCATGCTCTTAATTAATAAATGAAGTTGTCACTGAAAATGGGGAAAAAACGAAATTTTCGATTAGCAGACGAGTTTATACATGGGTTTGTTTTGTTTACATCTGCGCCGGTGGGCAATACTTCCGGCTGCACGCGAATGCTTGATTGACAGCTAGACACATCGTCAAAGTTGATTGAATTTACCTTGCTTTTTCAGCCAAATTATTATTAACATTTCTAAAATTTTATTTTAAATATTTAATTGTAGGTATTTTAAAGTTAATAATCATAAGTTCATTGCACGTAGTAGGTGGGTACAGCAAAAAGTCGTATGTTTGAATAAAACATCGCGAAGTGTGAATGTATCAAAGTCGGCAAATTGGGTCATGTCAAAGGTAGTTCCTACCATACGTGTAAATTTTTGTAATGAAATTGCCATTGAAAATGTTTTAACCGCAGTAGAAGCCTTACCCTGGTAGTGGGGTTAAAGGTATCGCGGAACTAAATATTGAAATTAGAGCGAACCGCCTTAAAATGTTGCACTCGGAAATGATGCAATCTCTAAAAATAAACAGCCTTGGGAAAATATATTGTTTCAATAAACGTTTGAAACATTCTATTGACATTTTGCATTATTGTTGAATATTCCTGATAAAAAGGAGGGTGATTTGATGACTTTTGGACCTAAAAAATACAATTTACTTTTTGTGTGTTTTTGTAGGGAATTCCCTGAAAAATATGTGCACGTGACCGGTACTTCCCTTTGTGTCAGTTTTTCTCTCTTATTTGTTGCATGACCCCCTGTTTTCAGATCAGAAAAAGTGGTCTGAAGGGCAAAACTTGACAGAGATATTTGAATGTCAGAATTAAAGTGATACGATCATATTTTTTCCGCCTGAACGTTATAATGGTCGCATATGGGAAAATATTTAGTTCTGTGATACCTAAAAGCTGAAATTTAACATCATCCGGGCTTTTCACGGGTAGTAACATATGCGAGCATGGTATAAAGTTTCATTACCTCCAAAAAATCCCCTGGAGATTAAACAACCAACAGAAAAATCTTGTTCAGATGACTTGAGTTCTTTTGTTAAAATTTGTTGAAGTGTCGACAAGTGGTCTCCCATTCATCATTTCAAACAATTTCAAACATTAATCTTGGAATAAATTTGTAAAAAAATCAAACTGAAATGTTTTGGTGTTTGGTGAGAAATTACTTTAAATTAATATTTAGAACGTCTTATCCCTCACTCATTGGTTTTGTGTTCACCTCAACTTTACATCCCTGTTTTGCTCAGATTTAATCAGTTCTATTGGTTTCTCCTCAGCCCACACCCTCAACATCTTCCACAATTCTTTTTCTCATAAAACTCTACTTAAACACACTTCTAATTTCGAAAAGAAACCAGAGAAGAGATAATTTAATTAAACCTCTGCACCCTGAGGTTGAAATATGGAAGGTAAATTTTCCCCATAACGCAGGTGGGAATTTAACCAATTCAATCTTGTTTAACAGAGCTCGGTGAGCTCTGTCAAACAAGATTAAATTAGTTATATTTTCAGTTGCATTATGGGGAAAAGTTGTTGCTTTAAATTTCGGTATTTTTCTGTTTTATGCTTGTTCATTTTACAAGAATTGACGAGCAAGTAATATTAACGCCTCTCCATGAACCAACGGGCGAGTATGTGGGATGAACTCCGTAGCGCCAACGTCTTAGCCTCGCCTTTCTCGAATGCTAGTAAGTGGTCTTTAGCCTGCATGGAGTGTGTCTCTCTCCGAACAGGTGACAACCATCTTGCGTCCAACAGGACGGTATACTGTGACAGCATCAAACCCCCAAGTGATGCCGACAGAGAATATCCGAACATCTCGAGAACTTTCCCCGGTTGGGGATCGATCGCGTGACCTCTGTCATGAGAGGCCAGCGCACTTATCTACTTGGCCACCAGTCTGAAATCAGTATACAGGGCGGTATAAGGGGGTTAAAACAGCTGGCTGAACTTGACATAGCAGGTGACCACCTGTCTCACACAAGTTACTCACGATGTAACCATATCTTATTATAACTGTTTGGATATAGTTTAGAGTCACATTCAGCATTTATGGCTGTAACATGATCACAACACAAGTACACCATTGCAAGTCATGTGTAGTCAATCGTTTATAAATTTGTTGCCAATAGGAGAGGACTCGCCCCACTGGTTACCGGATCTCACTGTACATGTAATGGTTTTATGACACTTATAAACTATAAATTCTTTTAGCGTGCGTCCGGAGCATTGCGATAAAGTAATTCGTGGCGAATTTTTTTCTGAATTTGCAGTCTGGACACAATTCCTTGGCTCTGAGTTTTGATTCACTGTAGAACAAAGACAATAATCAACCGAAGCTAGTTCAGTACTAGATATGGAATATATAATCACTGAATATAATTTTGACGCAACGATACGTTGCGTCAAAATTAAATTAAGTGATTTGCTCACTTTAGCGACATCACACTATGCAGAATTCCAAAATTGGATGGAAATTTAGTTTAAACAGTATTTATTCATACTCGGTGATGCAGTTACAAGATACAATAGATTGCAAAAAGAAATCAAGAACAGTTGGAGAATTCTCAAAAGAAGACCCTACAGATTTAGAGATCTCTGGCAGAGGAATCTCAACACTCAATGGAAGTTGTGGATGGATGGGGCACAAGGCCTCAAAACTGTCCCAATTCACGAGATTTGGTTTTCATTCTCACAAACTCCCTCTGCGAGAATCAGTTTTCATTTTTATAATTAATTTAGAAATTGAGAGTACTGTTATACCGTTGTGAGTGCGAGCAGAACATATTCCACAGTAAAACACAAAACTCGTGTTTATATATTGACATGAGTTTACCTACCCCTTAAGAACCTACAGTATGTGGAGAGTGGATTGTAACTAAATCACCCAGGGAGTGGAGTTATCACCCAAAGTATCACTTTCAAATTCTGTACACGTGGACAAAAAACACAAACAACGTTTCAGCCAATGGACCTCCGGATATAACCCGGAGGTCCATTGGCTGGAACTTTGCCTGTTCTTGTAATGCTTTGCAACAAATTTGCTATTATTGCTTAGGTGGAATCTCCACTCTGCAGGCGATTTAGTGATAATACACTCTCCATGTACTGAAGTTTCAATCTTGGTTAGTCTTTTGTCTTGTGTGTACATAAAGAACATATGTTCCAGCATTCGGGCTTTTGGTGGTCTTTTTGATGGAAGTTACAGCACTTCGGCAGTGGTTTCTAGTGATGTCTTGGCTGCCCGTATGGGCAGCCATGACTTCACTAGCCACCGCTGCTATGAACATACAACAGATGTGAAGGAAAAATCAAGAACAACAAGAACTGCGTGAACATAATGCAAAAGAAGAAGAAATGGATTCGACATCAAGCTTATTAGCTTATGCAAGTCGTCTCAAAAACGTAGCTAATTCACACACATGTAGCTCATAATTTGCGATTTGAATGAAAGATTGGTCTGTGCAGTGTATTGGAATACTGCTACATTAAAAGCAAACCATCTACTTTTAAAGTTCAAATGAAAGACGGAAGTTGGATGTCATGTTGGTGTAACCAGAACTACATAATTTGAAGCTCGTTATTACCCGAAAGTAGTAATATATCTATTTTTTTATCTGTTCAAAAATTCATTCCTGACTAACACAGATTCGATCTACAGCCTCATAATTAGGTATGTTCTCTACACAATTGTGTCCTCTAGGATATATTAGAAATAATCTGACTTCCGCCATGGGTATGCTATTGCGAAGGGTCCTGAAACCCCCACTGTGATAGTGTACCCATGGCGAAAGTTAGGTTATCAAGGGTTTGGCCACGCAATGGATTTCGAAACTGTGGTGTGAACATCCCCAGAAGAGAAAACCTGTGCTTAGTGGCAGTCACAAAGATGTTATTAAGACTCACATTACGGACCAAGATACTATAGAATGCAAATGGGTGGGTGGCGGGCATCATCACTGGATCTAATGTTGTATTTCATGTTTTATTTTTTTCTTTCTATTCTACTTATATTCTCTCTCTCTCTCCTCTCTCTCTCTCTCTCTCTCTCTCTCTCCTCTCTCTCTCCTCTCTCTCTCTCAGTTTAATTCGTGTTTGTCTATAATGTTTTATAATATTTAGATTTTGTTAGATTCTATTATTTATGGAATACGTTCTGCCATATTGTAAATTTTTAGTTCATTGTACAGGAACGGAGGGGCTTTTTCAAGTGGTAGGCACTTGTCCTCCAATCCTGATTTGCATTATGGCAAATAAAAATATGTTTGATCTACATAATTTGATAAGACCCAATTTCATCTATCCGGAAAGTTTTTTAGAAAGTGACTGTTGTGACATTTCACTAGGAATCCTTCTGTGTAGCTCATTCAGATGGAGTGTGTGTGTGTGTGGGGGGGGGGGGGGGGGTGGGGGGGGGGGGGGAGAAAACTAGGAATGAGATTTTTATGCATTTCCGACTTCCAACTCCGCTCAAACCATCCACGATGGCTTAGACATCGTTGATAATCCCAGCAAAGAAGGAAAATCAGCTTCGATAGATCTAAAAAGTTCAAGTAAGCCCACGAGCCTATAAGCAATGATGTCAATGAATTATCACCCAGAAGTGTTCGGACGTAAAACAGATTAGTGCATAACGCACCGAATTCGCTTGTTTGTTGAAATCGGAAGTCTAAACCATTTAGTTGCAGAACGACGATTCCTTTCGCACTTTCTGTTCACGAGGGAGTCATAACCGCATCCTAGAGAGTTGATGAATGTCGGTAACTATTTCGACCCTTCTTTACCTGTACACATATACACGTGTGCCTAAATATATTAGTATATAACATCCCCCCTTGCCTAGAAACGGTCTGGAAAATACAAGGGAAGATGATGCCCTAGCAATAAAGCTGTCGACCTTTCGTGAAGGCGATCGAGCAGGGGGTGTGCACAGGTGCGGCTTGACTCATAAACAAACTGGCCCAGTCTACGAAAGTAAACGGAAGTGACAAGGATGTATACTGAGGCTGTGAATGTGTTTTGACGGAAGACGGAGAGTCTTCCAAAGTAACTTTCTTGGCGGCAGGGCCGGGGAGAGGGTGGGGGCCCGGGATAGTAACCCCGGACCCGAAACTTTGGGGGGCCCGGGTTTGGAACAGGAGTTCAGGATTCTTGGGTTAGGAACCCCAGTCCAAACATGGCCTGAAAGACTGTATTTTAATTTTTTGGTTTCGTACGTCCTTTCAAAGGACGTATCAAACCAAAAAATTAAAATACGGGCTTTCAGGCCATGTTTGGACAAAGACCCCCGCCCTCATGTTCTGACGCCTGTCCAACAGTTAAGAAGGGGCTGTATCGTGAATGGAGCTCTGCACTTGACTGTCGGTTGTAATTTTGGATTGCACGATTCTTGATGTAGTAACTTCATGAAATGAACTAGACGTAATAAAGTTATCACTTCAAGAATTGTGCAGTCATA
The DNA here is from genome assembly GCA_031216915.1 of Pictodentalium vernedei. NCBI lineage: Eukaryota > Metazoa > Mollusca > Scaphopoda > Dentaliida > Dentaliidae > Pictodentalium > Pictodentalium vernedei. Next base: position 304,586,936 of record CM062290.1, on the reverse strand, counting down.
AACTATAACTCTACGTCACTGGATACTCACTGATGAACTTGGAAATTTGAAACATGCTGGTCAAAACGTCATTTTGACGGCCAAAAAATAACGTGATTTTTTATTCCAAAAGCCGCCAGAAGTCTCCATTTAAAAACTGATCTCAAAGGTTTTTTTTTTTTTTTGGGGGGGGGGGGGGGAGATCCCCAACCCGCTGTCATCGCCCGTAACTTCGGTATTAGCGGCAGATGCCTTCGGCATCGGCATCAGTATCCAGACACTTTTGAAAAGGGACCCGTCACAGAATTAACCCTGGGGATCGAATTTCCTCTCCCCGGCCCTGAATGAGTAAGCTTTACAAGCTCAACTGAGATGCGAATAGGGAAATCATCTTCCACTCCCAGAGCTGTCTGTGGTTTTCGTTTATTAAAAATAACAAAAGGAAACTTAGCTTTATTTTCTACTGATGCCATAGGTTTTTCCCAACAATTACTTGCCTCTTAATTGGACGTTCCTCTCTCGTCTAAAACTTTCAAGGGAAATAACTTTATCGAAAATCGATTTTCATGACGATATATAAGTCAGGGATGAGAGGTCTCAAAATGGCGATGGCTATGTGAATATTAATAGTTACACAGTTTGTTGGTGGCCTATATATGGTAAATATGGTGTCAGTTAAGCTCGAGTCCAATATGGAATTAACTGACACCATATATACCATATTAGGCCACCAACAAACTGTGTAACGAATATATCTTACCGACTGCTGCATCGATGCACAGAACTAATAACAACAGCGATCAAAATTAAATGAGAGAATTCTCACAATGTGTTCACATGTCTTTGCCTTGTTACAATTTATGGGAGAGTGCCTACAGGCACTCTCCCATCAATTGTAACAAGGCAAATTCATACATACCAAACAGTTTCATTTCGAAGGTAACATGACACACATCCACAGAATATGAAGCCTTGTAAGTTGCCTAACCTGCACTTCAGACCAAATATGGGCTTCCAACACTCAATCTTTCAACTTGAAGCGTTTATCGGCTGCCGCCATTTTGAATAATCAACGAACAAAGGGGAGATTACCCATAGCTGTCAGCGTATATTGATGTTGACAGGCATTATATGGTTTTATATGTAGTCTGCATGTAACGTCTTTGAACCAATGAAATTCCCAGATACTTGTAGGAGGTAAGATATTATTATTTGAGCAAGATCTGTGCATTATTCGCTGTTTCATTGTTTCTTGAAAATTCTGGCAAGAGACGTGTCATGGCCTACATTGTGTTTTTTTTGTGTTGATAGTATAATATATATTTTACTGATTATGTTAAATACCGATAATACGACGAGCGCATGTGGTTTATCACTGGATGTTAATCCATAAAGAATTTTATTCTCCGCGTGTTTACGTGTTTCTCTTTATAATTGGGGATTGTCAGACAAGGGGAAATTATGTTATGCAATTCTCCGCTGTTTGACTAAAATTGAAATCTTCAATATTAGCTTCTTTAATTTTTTCTTCTAAATTTCAGTATTCGTGAACTAAGTAAGTAAAAATAAGAAGTAGCAAAACCTTTCATCATTTTTCTTTATTGCTGCAAAATTTCTTATAATTATTTCTTATAATTTCTTATAATTAGTTTTCATTAGATTATAATATCATTTGAGAGGATTTTTAAAATTAACACATAGATCTCATTTAAATTCTAGTATTCGAGTTCTCAAAATTCTTATGAAATTGACATTTGTATAAACATGGCGTGCTAGAACAGTTGAGATTTCTTTCGTAACTTGTACTTGTACTGAAACACGCCTAGAATCTTTCATTATGGGAGATTATCGTGTGTGTGTCGAAATAGATCATGATTTGCAGAGTTATTCACCCTAGAGGGTCAGTAAGTGGACTTTTTGGCTTTCGGGGCTAAACAATTATTCATTTTTTTATTTGTTGGTGTTTAAGGTCATATACTTATGCACAATGGCTAATCATGACCGTGACAGTTTTACGGGTGGAGAAAGTCGGAGTACCCGGAGAGAACAACCAGCTCTCCAACATCGTAACTCTGAACTCTGCACCGCGGCACAGGCAGGGTTAGATTGGTTGAAGACATGCACACCATCGACGTGCAGTACGCCTTAGTACACAGCGTCATCGTGCTCCCATGTGGACAATCGGGGTTAAGTGCCTTGCCCAAAGGACACAACGCGCGAGTGCGAATCGGTCGCTGAAATGGTCACCTATCCAACTACTGACCGCGCTCGACGTTGCTTAACTTCGGTGATCTGACGAGAACCGGTTACCGCGACGCCACCGCGTCCCCTCGGGGCTAAAAATGTCTGTCCGTGGAATAAATCAAAGAGATTTTTTTTTAACCATATGAGTAATTTTCGCGAACGATTCAGTATAGTTTTCAATGAGTATATGGCCGGACAAATACATCGACGAGAACGGTAATAAGTAAATGAATCCAACAGTGCACTCAGCTGTCAGTGGTGGTGCCAGGATTTCCCTGACAAGAGAAGGGTGGGGGAGCTTGTGCCCGACAGGGTGGATAGGTTGCCCCCGTGAACCCACAATAAAGAAGCAGCGTCTTCGACAGGGGGGGGGGGGGGGGGGGGTATGCTTGTCCTCCCCAGCGGGTTTAAAATACGCCCACGGGTGCATTAATGGACAGATAAACAAACAATACTTCCCATATGGCCTCAAATCACTTTGTCAAAAACAATGTTTTGAATATAAGTCCACTACAAAAAATAGTTCCAAATTCGAAGCATTCATTAAAAGAATATCCTTGAAACAACTCGTCCCCTGAGTTCCAATGTGTTCTATGTGCCTACTGGCACATAGAACACTTTGGAACTCGGGGAATGAACTGTAAATGACGTCACTCGAAGTGTTTTCGACACACAGTGAACGAAAATATAAATCGACGACCAGATGTCAGACAGAGTTCAAGTGTCGCTCAAGAATATAACTATGTACACCCGAAAAAAAAAATCCGGAATACTATTGAATTGTTGTGATTTAATGCTTTTAAAGTATGTGTTTAATGGCTGGAAAACGGCCAGATATTCTGCCTTTATAGGGAGGTTATATTAATTAAGCCACAACATTATACTGTCATTTTTTAGCTAAAAAACTTTATAAATCCTCATTTGAACCAGTTCTACGGGCTCGTTCCAATGATGAGCCATAAGCTATGTTTTTGAGGCAGAAATTGAAAAAAACTTTGTAAATTGCACTGGCCGGTTTCTGCTGTCACGTGAACAGTTTTCAAAAGGTATCGGAACCCAGGAAATACAACACAGAAGCGCAACAGATATACAAGCACCTCAGTTTACAAATTTTCATCTCACAGCTGTTACTCCAGAAGCTCCTGCAACGGCTGGTTTTAATTTTTTATCTCCCACCGTACTGGAAATGTCTTCCAAACCACCACCACCACCACCCCCCCCCCCCCCCCCCCACCCAGTCGCTGAGTCGCGCCAAAATCGAAGGTATCACACAATGCGGTATGCGTTAAAACTTAAAGCCATTATGAAAGACAATTTTATCATGTTAAAAGTCACTCTAATCGACGGGTGCTGTATGCTGGGAAATCATGACATTACACTATGTGGCCCAGCGAGATGGTCTGATACGGCTGTCATTTACTTCGATTAGTCCAGATTGCCGTTGTGACGGAGGAGACAATACCATTAGCGGAAGATGGAATATTAATAGAGACAGCATATAGAACATCTGTCACACTTCTCTCCCCATATGGCTCCCAGTCATACAAATATCTTGATCCGATAGAGTGGTAATTACTGCCCGGTGAAAATGGCGTCTCTCGTTCCAATGCAAGAGGGGTTTCATGTCCATTAAATAAGTAAGTGAAAATGAGTCCCAAACCACACATCTATCAGTGTGCCATCAAATCCGTCATGGGAAATTCAAGATAGGAAGATTGGATCTGTCGATGTAATGACATGCCAAAACGCCTTGTCTGGCAAATAGCAGACCTATATAAATGGGCGAATGGTAATTTCGTTCACTTCTCGGTCGCCTAAAAAAACTAGGGCGAGCGAGGTTCGTCACTGCTCTGTATACAACTGGACTAATGGAACGTCAGCGAAAAACGTAACTCCCCCCCCCCCCCCCAATGGCGTCAAGTCAATCAAAGCGGTAAGGTTTCGCTCCATAATAATATTGTCCAGGCATTTCCAAAAATGCCATGCCATACACTCAAATGCAAATATTCTGTAACTCACTTATCTAACCCATGTATTACATTTCCCAAATCCACAAAAACATATAACACTATCTGACTAAGTAGAAATAAACAATCTGAATATGGGTGGAATAATTTATTGTCAAAAGCAAGACTTCAACCTGCAAAGTTGCATGAAAAAAATGCCGATCGAGTCATTTTCAGCCACCCAGCAGCCCCAAAAGCAGAATTTTCCCACCTATCTACCCCCGGAGCATAGCATCACCTGTTTCTAAAATGCAAAAAACATATATATGCGTTCATTTCGTTTTTTAGTTACATGTCTGGTAACAAACCCGTGTAAAAAATACATTTAAAAAATAGCCAATTTTTCGAAGCCACTGTTTCCCATAATTCATCTGGTAATTTACCCCTATGTATCAAACTCCAACTCTAGGACCAAAACTTCAAATTCTCTTGTCAAAAAAAAAGCCTTATGTAATCATATATCTGAAACTGAAAATATTTCTCTATTTTACATGGCCTTAGTTTCAACATATGCCCTATGTTTAGAATTTCACCCCTGTGCAATAGTGCGAAACTGTAGAGCGGAACCTAACTTCTCCCAATTCATGATCCTTTGTTGACGTAAAAGCCGCTACACTGTGACCACAGTCACAGCATAACAGTTTTCACTTCATCAAACGTCATCGCGTTTACCGAACACGAAAACTTATAAAACTGTATCAACTTTTCAATCTCGGCTCTTGTTTTTTTTCAATAAAAAATAAATTTGCCGTAAATATTCAATTTACTTTGCTTTATAAAACTCGGCACATCATAAACATACTATTTTTTCACAGACATCAAAGTGATCAAAAAGTGATCGGTGATTACGAAGCGCTTGGAACTTGAAAACCTTGTTTTGTTTGTTTTTAGCAACCCCGCCCATAATATGTTCGAAATGGAGACTTTTTTCCATATGTGACTAATGAGCGTCATGGCCGAACAGCAGTTTTTTTTTCAGTCCACATACATTACTATATAGATTTCAAGGAGATAGTAACAAATTAAAAAATTCAATTGAAATGCCGTTAATTGATATTGCCTTGTTAACCCTTTACCTAAGGAATCACCCACATCCGCCCGCGTAATATGCAAATTGAGCAGTAGAAAAAATTAAATTTTTCAAAATATTTCAACAAAACCATATCATGTGACCCCCTCATTGGAACGAGCTCATTGAGCTCGTTCCAATGAGGGGTCACATGATATGGTTTTGTTGAAATTTTTTGAAAAATTAAAAAAAATTATATTTAAAATAATAAATTTTGACATCGTCTGCGTTGGGTAAAGGGTTAAATATTTTCGAACCATCGTTTCAGTTATGATAATGATGATGCATGCAGTAGTTTAAATTGACGAGGGAATGCATTGATGAAATATTCTCTGAGCTCTTTCCAACAATGTATTATATTACAGAATATGATCGGCTTATTTATTTATTTAGTTATTTGTAGGAGTTTAACGACACTTTCAATAAGGATGTGTGCCATCGACGCGCAACAGCTTTGTGCTCCCAGTTGCGCAATTGAGATAAAATGTCTTGCATTAGGGCACAACGTCAATTATGATCCAACCTACGACCTTCGACCCCAAACCAATGCTTCAAAATTGATTCAAGCCGCCAATTCTTGTAAATCTATCATTTTTAGGAGATGGCTGTCAAAAGCATCTAGCTTACTGTCTGTCTGTCTGTCTTACAATCTGTGTCTTTATCAGTTGTCCGTGTTACATTGGACACAATTAACTTTCTCGGATGGCGCTTATTTTTTCATCTTTTGATCCATATTATGTATACCTGTAATATTAATAAGAACACCTTGGCCGGCTGCTGTTTTGTCGCGGTTCTCAGGCGAAAAGACCTCTTGCTCCCAAATACCTCCCTATAGTCAAGCCTTTTCTGTTTTTCAAAATATCAAATGTTTTAAAGTGAACAAAACGGACCAGTCATATGATAAAAAAGCTTATGAAACAACCTGCAGTATTCCAGATTGCTCACATTACCCTTCACAATAAAACTATGAGTTAATTAATATAGGTGTTGTTGTGAAGCAGTCGGGGCGACTTGGGGAACTATTGTTCTATCCGAAACGGATGTTTTTACCAGGAGACCATTCTTATATACCGGTGCGTTCCGGGGCACACTCACAGTTTTTACGGTTCAGACAGACATTGATCGATTAGCCCTCTATTTACCTAATTAACATGTCTTTCCTAATGCGGTCGTTTGATTATATGCCGGATACTAGAAGAAAATCGCCCTTCCCACTCCCTTTCTGTCTTATTATTTTTTTGTACTTCTGTACACCATCTTTTTATTATTATATATTTTTTTCCCACAAACAACTTATTGTATATATTTTCAAAACGCTTGTTGCCACTCCTTGTATACTATGTTTATTGTTTATTGTAAGGGGAGCGGAGGGAATTCTCAGATGAAAGCACTTGTCCCCCAATACTCGTTTGAACCATAAATGGCAAATAAAAATATACTCTCCCAAAAAAGAAAATGTGCATTGCAGAAATTGATCAAACTCCAAAAAAATAATTTCGTAGGTGTAAAGAGTGTTAACCTTTTCATGAATAAGTTATAGTGAACACAAAAACGAGCCGTTTCTAATGATATCCATACCTGTGAGGTTTTATTGAGAGATATCTAAGATACTTTTGCGGGGCGCGCTGGCGTTGCGGTAACCGGTTCTCGTCATATATCACCGAAGTTAAGCAACGTCGAGCCCGGTTAATCATTGGATGGGTGACCGTCTGAGCGATCAATTCGGACTCCCGCGTTGTGTCCTTGGGCAAGGCACTTAACTCCGATGGTCCACATGGGGGCACGATGACGACGTGTACTAAGGCATACTGCACGTCGATGGTACGCATGTCTTCAACCAATCTAACTCTGCCTGTGCTGCAGTGCGGAGTTACGATGTTGGGGAGCTGGCAGCTGCTCGTCGTTGCTCGGTGGTTCTCTCTGGGTACTCCGGCTTTCTCCACCCGTAAAACTGTCTCAGTCATGATTAGCCATTGTGCATAAGTATATGACCTTAAATGCCAATAAATAAATAAAATAATTAAATAAGATACTTTTGGCCGTCTTTGGCTTATTTTTGTTAAATATATGGCCGTTTCTCTCCGCTATGTTAGGTAAAGGGGCTGGGCTCTACATGAAACTCAATCTGACTGAATTAGAAAATGATTAGGAAACCCTCGACCAAGAAAACTCATGAACTAAAATGACTCAGCTTATTTGCTTATGGTGGGGATGGGAAGGCAGAATCTTGTAACTGGGGGGGGGGGGGGGGGGGGGGGGGGGGGGGTCCGGATAACACCAGAAAAATGGTAAAATGGGGAGAAAATGCACATTTGGGGTGGGTGGGTCCTCAAATGGGTTGAAAACAAACAATAGGCATCAGTGTCTGCAATTTTCTGACCCCCCATCCCCCTCCCTGCATACTAGAGCTCAGGTGTACTATCAAATTCGTTGGGAGGGATTTACAATAATTCAGTTTTCTAGAATTATTTATTTATTGGTGATTACGCTGACATTGAGCATCTGTGGCTATCTGATGACCGCAATATAGAGATGAAGTGAAGTCTAGCCAATCGTTCCTTTATACCCATACTACCCACTTCTACCCCAGGCATTGGTTCTAGGTCCTATTTCAGCAGTAAAGCAGAACTTGTTCACCATACTAAACAGGCACTGCTCCTCTTCTCGGGGTTTCCACGGGGAAATGTTCTTTCATTGGTGGGAGTAAAGTATTGAATCTCGGCATACGAATCACCCTCCCAAATGTTTGTTCAACGCTTCGCATTGATTTTTCCCAATATACAATAGGCAATCGCGATTGAATGGCGCATATGACGAGGACTTTTCGAGATGCAGACATTTTGGGTGCAGCTAAAAACAGACGTTAATCACAACACCCACAGTTCTTCCATCTTTCCATCAAAGCATACACGTAATTACCGGGTAATCTGCTTTCAACGCGATGCAATCATTGTAATGAATTTCCACCCCCAAATAATATTAGCTCGAAAATAGGCAATCTGAACTCTCCATCTTCATAGATACTTACAGTACGTGGAGAGTGTATTATCACTAAATCACCCGTAGAGTGGAGATTCCACGCAAGCAATAATTACAAATTTGCTGCAAAGCATAACAAGCACAAGCAAAGTTTCAGCCAATGGACCTCCGGGTTAAACCCGGAGGTCCATTGGCTGAAACATTGCTTGTGTTTGTTGTCGATGTGTACACAATTTGAAAGTTATAGCTTGGGTGATAACCCCACTCCGCGGGTGATTTAGTTACAATCCACTCTACACGTACTGTACACAACAAACAGGTTGTTGAATAAAAATACAAAATCTCATTTTGGCCTGTTTTTGGCCTCCAAAACATAGGTTCTGGTACCACATTGGAAGGAACTCACGAGATCGTTCCAATAAAGTAATAATAATAATAATAACTCCTCGACCTTCCGCTGATTTGTCTTGGTCCTCTAACGAGGAGGCCTACATTAATCCAGTGCCCCATCGGGGGTATTCTTCCCTTACTCTCTCTCCTAAACTCCCAGCATTCAGTCAAAAACTGTTTCATAATTCCCCCACTGGCGCCATCTCGATCTCCCCAGCTATAAAGTTGACCCTTTTCCTCATGTCATTCCTCAACCAATTATCCTTCATGTTTCCATCCCATTTTTCCATTACTTTCCCAAGAAGTCTTGTTCTACTCGGCAAATATTTGGGGCCTTCTAAAATGAAATCTTCCAGGGTCTCCGTTACACATAAGTTACACATTTGGCACACTCTTTCCTCGCCTTTCCCGATTCTCCCCTTTAATCGTACGATATGTTTTGGATGAAATAACTGAAAAATAATACGAAATAAACTGGCCGGATATAGCCACTTCGGTAGGGAATGTTCACAAGAATGGAATATGAAAAAAAAAATAGTTCTATGAAGTAGTAAAGAATGGAATATAAAAAATAGTTCCATGAAGTATAGTAAAATTCTCCTGTAGATTTGTAACGCTGATTTCATGCTTTGCCTTTGTTGCCTATTGCATGGTCCGCACCAACCTACACTGTGAAGAAAGGAAGAAAATTCCTTTTGAATATGGTAAAAAAGGTAACCACTTGCTGGTTCTGTAACCGTAAGTTTGGCTTAACCCATTAAATCCTGGTGGTATTTTCCATATCAGTTCAATAAGCTTTTTTTGAAACTGCCATCTTGGCTTTTAATCTATTCAAGGTTACATGTTGCGGGGTGTAAACAAAGCGATTTCTAAGTCCGTCACGTTGAGTTTGGTGTCAGCCAAGACAACTGGTTTTGTGAAATATCAAGTGTACATTTGAGGAAAGGATGTCATCATTCGAATTAACTGAAGGGGCAACCCTAGACGACTTTAAACGATGAGACACCGCAGGTTTAAAGACTTTTTTACGGAGGCGAGGACTTGTTTTGAGTGGCAACAAGGACACTCTGGTTGCCCGCAGTTTATCGGCTTGGGGAATCCCCGAAAGATGTCGAAACAGTGCTGACGGCCACAGAGTCATGACACAACGTGCATTCAAACACGATAGGAAATGAATTCGAAATAATGAAAGTTCTCATACAATATTGCGAGTCTTCAACAAATGGTAATCTTGGATAGAAGTTTTTTTAATTCGCACTAATGAACGTAATAGGGTCCGAAGCACTTCACCTGCTCTTCTATCCAATTTCTTACAACGTGTTTTCTTGTAATGTTTACACCTCGCGACCTGTGACCTTGCATGGATTAAAAGCCAAAATGGCAGTTTAGAAAAAGGCTTATGGCAACAATTGGAAGAGTCCACATTCATTATTTGGGGGTAGACCAATTAATATTTTCAACGTGCAGCCGTGGGGCTGCACGTTGAAAATATTAATTGATATAACACATACATTCACTCAACAACCACCCTACTTAAGGAAATTATGACGCTTCCGGGCCGGAAAAGTGGCCGCTCGGGTTTAATGTGAAATCGTGCGAAATACCAATGGGAAAGCGCTTGTATTAGTGGAAACGCACACAACTCATTTACTGCATTGTATTCATGCTTCAGCAAGATGATCGGTCTTGAAAATTCCATTCTTGTAAGCCGTTGCTCGGTGATTCTCTCCGAATACACCGGCTTCTTCCGCCCGTAAAACTATCCGACACGATGGGACCGTGGCTGTCGAAAGTGTCACTGAACCCGAATAAACAAATAAATAAATCAGACAGTGAAATATAGGCTTAAAAACACGAAAAATGAACATTAGCGTGACAGTGAAATAAATTGCGACCGCAGTATGATGAATAATCATATTAAAATTTGAATGAATTTACTGCAAATCAACCCGATGAAAAGTTGTTTTTGCACATGAGATGCAATTAAAGGGATAAAAATAACTAAAACTTATTAAAAAGGTTGATTTGCTTGAGAAACGAGAGAATCGAATGAGAATTGATGCATCAAAATACTTCACTCAAAGACGGTACCTTACAATGTCACCGCCTGATGTCATTAACCCTTTAAACGCTCATGGTATCTTCCATGCCAGTTCAATGGCAGCAACAAGAAGAGTCCATATTCATTATTTGGAGCAGACCAACTAATATTTTAAACGTGCAGCCTCGGGGCTGCACGTTTAAAATATTGATTGGTCTCCCTCAGACATTTACGAAACACTCATCCTATTAAATGATGTTATGACGTATCATGTTCCTGACCGGAAAAGCGGACGCGCGAGTTCAAAGGATTAAATCAAGACAGTCTATTTTATTTATTTATTTATTTATTTATTTATTTATTTATTTATTTATTTATTTATTTATTTATTTATTTATTGAGTTTTAACGACACTTTCGACAGCCAGGGTCACCTCGAGTCGGACAGTTTTACGGGTGAAGGAAGACGGAGTATCCGGAAAGAACCATCGAGCAAAGGCGAGCAACTGCAAGACTCCCCGACGTACCAACTCCACACAAGCAGGGTTAGCATTGGCTGAAGACAAGTGCACCATTAACGTGCAGTACGCCTTAGTACACATCGCCACCGTGTCCTCACGTGGGCACTCAGGATGAAGCGCCTTACCTAAGGACACAATGCAGTTACTCCTGTCGTGGATCGAATCATGGACCTTTCCGTTTGAAGTTCAATGCCGTAACCACTGAGCCACCGCGCTCCCAGGACTGTTTAACCCCCTGCACACTGATGTCGAAATATCTAAAGTTCAGGGTGCAAATATTTCCCATAATGCAACTAGAAATTTAACCAATTCAATCTTGTTTGACAGAGCTCAATGAGCTCTGTCAAACAAGACTGAATTGGTTAAATTCCCAGTTGCATTATGGGAAAAAATGGCTACTTCTAATCTGGATATTTTGACATCAGTGTGCAGGGGGTTAATAATAGAATGTGCTCGACACTCAACTGACATTGCCAGAAAACACATTATGGTCGGATATCAACCCTTAACAAAAAGGAATATGCAAATCTTGTATGACTAATATGATACTAATACGATACCGTGTCAATATTGCACAGTCTTTTCTGCAAAGGTCACGAGACGAGTAATGATAAAAAATATCTGGTCGGGATTTGTTGCTCTATCCCACTCGTAAGAAATATGCCTCCCTCATCGACTACAATTTGATGCTCCCCGAAAACATTTCGGAGGAGCATATACTAAGATATGAGACTTATGGGGCAAATTGAGAATTTTCGGGGTTCATATTAAGGGTTAGGGTCAGTTCAGGGTTGGGGTTAGGGTTAGTGTCTCTTCAGGTTTAGGGTTGTGACATGTAACTCTGTCCCTACCCCCTGAAATCCCCCCCCCCAAAAAAAACCCGAGGTTTTAACCGATGTCCGAACGAATTAAAATTATCAAGTTTTCTGTAATTTTTCAAGCTCACAACCAGAGGGGTGGGGGAGGGGGTGGGGGCACTAAAAATTTGCAAGACGTGACGTCCTATTTGTAAATATTCAATGTTGTTCTTTGCATACATATCTGATCTGAAATAAATATTGTTTAAACAAAAATCCAAAATAAACTTACCCCAGCTGACCACGTGGGGGCACGATGACGCTGTGTGCTGAGACGAACTGCACGCCGAGGTGCACATGTCTTCATCCAATCTAACCCTGTCCGTGCTGTGTAGTACGCAGTACCGCTGTGCAGTGTGTACTACAGTCGTGGGTTATGATGCTGAAGAGCTGACAGCTGCTCGTCGTTGCTCTGTGGTTCTCTCAGGGTACTCTGGCTTCCTCCACCCGAAACCTGTCACCGACACGATATGACCCTGGTTGTTAAAGTGTCGTTAAACACCAATAAATAAATGAATCAATTAATAAATAAATAACTTGGGTTGAATTCAGTGCATAAGAGAGAATTTACCCAAAATATTGTCTGCACATTTTCTACATTTCGAACAAGGCACCCACTCCCTGCTAACGTGTGACATTTTCCCAGATTAAGCCCAATATTCTCACATATAAAGCCTCTGGATGTTGTATTTATGTTAAGAGTGTGATGTACAACATCATCTTTAAGGTTTGAAACAAAAATGATGGTATATATTAGCTGATATATTGATATATTTTTAAAAAAAATAAAAAAATTGCACAAGTTGGAAATGCACATTTTTGGCGCACTCAAGAGACCCACCCACCCCCACGTCACGTCTTGCAAATTTTTGGTGCCCCCCCCCCCACCCCCCGTCACAACTCCCATTTTTAAGAACTCCGTCTGTCCGTCTGTCCGAAACAAATGGTTTCCGGACGACAATTTTAGTTTGACTGAACAAAATAAAACACAATTTTATACATGGGTTTATAACCACATAATACAGGTTGGGATTAATAGTGGACTTGGTTCGGTATATTTGAGTTATGTCCCTTTTCCAACTTAGACATGTTCATATTGGTTTCCAGGCGATAACTTCAGTTTGAGTGAACGAAATGAAACAACATTTTGTACATTGGTTTATAACCACACGATACAGGTAGTGCTTGATAGTGGGCTTGGTCCAATATTTTTTGGCATAGTTATGGCCCTTTTCCGACTTGTTCATACAGGTTTCCAGATGGTAACTTGAGTGAAAGGTGTCAGATTTCAATCAAACTTGGAATATAGTTTATTGTAGACCATAAACCAGTCGGGTTTGATTTTGAGAGTGGTGCGATAATTTTTATATGAATTATGGCCTCTTTTTTTAACTTTGTTAACTACTAAAGTATAGTTGTTCATAAAGCGGGGACATTAGTGTCCCATGGACAGATTTGGTGGCCTGTCTGTATGGTTTAATGGAGATAAAATAAGATATTTATTAATTCAACATCAACAAAGACAAATCGTCGCCTGAGTGCTAGAATGTTCTATGTCCCGTAGGGGACATAGAACATTCTAGTACCCAGGAGATGAAATGACTAGAATCTCATGCTTGGCAGTTGAGGGCAATTGTATAGCCACCCTTGGCGTTCGGTGAGCATGTGTTGGCTGTGCCAACTCATTGCCCTTGTTATGAACTGAAATAGCAACTCTGATGAAAAAAGAAACAATAACTTGAAAATTGTGATTCTGTAGAATCACAGCCCCCCCCCCCCCCCCAAGATACACTGTACCGGAAGTCATACACATGTAGGTAAACACTTCATCTACACCACACTGTAGCCAAAATATCTCAACCTTGTTACCCAACGAACACGATATCAAAATTTATTTTAAATAATATTTTTCCAAATTTTTCAAAAAAAAATTCAACAAATCCACATCACGTGGCCCACTCATTGGAACGAGGTCGTTTCAGTGAGTAGTCACATGATATGGTTCTGTTGAAATTTAAAAAAAAAATTCAACTGGTCATTAGGCGAGTGTCCAATTCGTTAGGTAAAGGGTTAATACTGAAATTGAAGTTTTTATGACCCCACCATCTCCTCCCAACTTCATTGACAATGAAAATGGGTTAATATTGACATCCCAAAATATTGAGCAGATCGTTGTCTCAAGCTCATTGACAAAGCTGCTGAAAGTATTTCTGGCTAAAATGAGTTAAAAAATTGTAAGATTTTCTAAAAATAAGTGGGGTCACTTTTTTCAAGCTTTCGCATGTTCACAAAGAGCGCGGTGGCTAAGTGGTAGACTGTTGGACTTCTATGCTAGAGGTCACGAGTTCGATCCCCGTCCGGGACGACCCGCGTTATGCCCTTGGGCAAAGCACTTTATCCCGGTCGCCTACATGGGTGCACGATGACGCCGGAAACTAAGGCGCACTACACGTCGATAGTGCACGTCTTCAACCGCTGTAACCCTGCTTGAGCGTAGCTTGAACAGAGTTAGAATTTTGAGGAGCTGACAGTTGCTCGTCGATGCTCGGTTGTTCTCTCTGGGTACTCCGGCTTCCTCCACCCTGAGAGCCCTTCCAACAATTAATCAGATTATAGAGTTTCAGGTATGTCATATTTTTTACTAAACTTCCTCGCATGAAGGCGTACATAGAGGGCCTCCATATATGGCTAAAGTGGGTGTGGCAGTGACAAGATTAATGCTGAATACGGTTATGGAAAATAATATGAGCTACAACATTTTGTTTTGGAAAGGGAAACATGAGTACAGAAAACTGCAAAATTCACTGAAAATCGACTTTTTACTGACAGTACTATTGATTAAGCAGTCACAGCAGATGTTGGATTAAGCCCCACATCAAAAAACTTATAACAGCAGATTTGTTTGGTTGGCAACTCTACATACATGGTATGGTATAGTGCTAACTGTAACAGAAAAAAACCCAATAACATTATTTTTTTTATTTATTGGTCCTTAAGGTCACATACTTATGCACAATATGGCTAATCATGACCGTTACAGTTTTACGGGTGGAGGAAGCCGGAGTACTCGGAGGGAACCACCCAGCATCGACGAGCAACTGTCAGCTCCTCGACATTCTAACTCTGTAAAGCTCCGCTCAAGCAGGGTTACAGCGTCGACGTGTAGTACGGCTTAGTACACGGCGTCATCTTGCCCCCCATGTAGGCAATCGGGATAAAGTGCCTTGCCCAAGGACACAACATGCGGGTCGTCCCGGACGGGGGTCGAACTCGGGTGCACTAGCATAGAAGTCCAACAGTCTACCACTGAGCCACCGCGCTCCCAACAATAACATTATTATATGATGAATGTTACACCTGTCTATCAAAATATCTGTCGGAAGCAGCAAAATGTCTGCAGAAATTCACAACATTTGTGTTGTACGTGGCTGATGAGGGTTTACGCTGGAAATGTTAGATGTTGATGTTGTATTATATCACGCTCTAACTCAAAGGAGAACTAGAGCTGAAGAAGACAGATAATTTTCGAGAATTTTCAGAAAAAGATCGATTTTCACTATATTTTGGCCTGGCGTTGGCGTTGGCAGAAAAAAGTTTCACCACAAATTTTGAGAACTAGAGGTCTAAATATTAGTTGCAAAAAATGCAATAACATCTATTTTAATGGCAGGGTAATCTACATTACCTGTTTGACCTGAAATGGGTCGGTCATGATTAGCCATTGTGCCATAAGTATGTGATCTTAAACACCAATAAATAAATAAATACCTGAATGTTTTGACAGATGGATGAATAAAGGGTAGATCACTCTGGATGTCCGGCGTATTTTGGTTTCACGGTGTTTTGTTTCTATGTTACTTGCACGGGCTAGCCTGGGAATAAGCAGGCTGTCATCGGCAGAATGAGGTTCACAGAGGGTGAATTTGGTGATGCTACCCTGCACAGCAATCTGAATCTAGATCTCAAGCCTAAACAGAAAGAGGTACCCAGAGAATAAGTTGGCCCATTGTATGGAATAGCATTAGCAAATTCACACTCTGGGTTCCTCCATCTGCAAATGACAGATTGCTTATTTCTTGGGTTGTGCACGTGGTGTATAAAAACCTTTGGAATTTGTCTCATATAATTGTGGAAGGTAATAATCATAACACTTGGCCAGCCGCTGATTTGTCGCGGTTCTCGTATGAGAAGGCCTTGGTTACCCATGTTCTACCAACTGCCTCCCTATTCCCGCGCTTCTTCTCTCATCCCAACACTCGGAGACGAACTGCTTGATGACATCCCTTGCCCCATTCTTCCCAATCTCTCCGATTAGTATATTAACCCTCTCCTTTGAGTCGCCCCTAACCACATGTCCTTCATTCTCCCATCCCACTTCCCCATTATACTCCCCGTGAATCTTGTTCTTTTAGACTGGTATTTTGGGCATTCTAGAAGAAAGTGTTCCAGGGTCTCGACCACGCCCAAGTAACACATCTGGCACTCCTTTTCACTGTTTTTCCCAATTTTCCCCCTCAGCTCCAGGGACCGCGACCTCAGCTTGAACAACAGTGACCCCCCCAAAGGTGCCGTCAAGGTACTCTTCAAAACCAGGCTTCCCTTTATCACGCAGGCCACCCAAAGATCTCTTTGATTTGACCCCCCTCTCGCCAATTACGGTTACGATCCTCCATGACCCTTTCTCTGACGATCTTTTTACCCTGGTTTGCCCCAACGTCAAGGTCCGAGATCTCCAATGAGAAGTTTTCTACTAGCTCCCTCACTTGGGACCATCCACTCCGTCTTGATATTTGAGTTGAAAGTTCTCAGGAACATTACTTTACACCATCGGCTATCGGGGAGATTTACCAAATAATTAAGATAACCGAGTTTCAATAGGTCTATCTTGTCCTTGATCCTCATCCACCCAAGCTCGACCCTGATTGCTTCTAGCGCTGCGGCATTACTCGAGCCTGTTATCCATCGGCCAGCATCGTTCTGCAGGATTTCCAAGCGCTTAACAGCTGTCTGATTTAGGGGTACAACTTTCGTATCGTATGTTATACTTGGCAGACCCACCATTTCCCAAATGGTTTTTCCCACGAACACCTTTTTTGAAACTGTTTCTCACTATAAGTTTCATTTGGTTAAGGATTCGCTTCCCCTTCAAAATCAATTTATTTGTGCGGTTTCGGTAGATGCCTCTTCCTGTTTGTTTGTTTGTTTGTTGGTGGTTAACGTCACATATTTATGCACCATGGCTAATCGTGACACAACATGGAGATGAAGTCAAGTTTAGTCAATCGTTGGTCAACATGTTGCCCATTTTAGAGGACTTTCACCCCAAGCATTGGTGACTGGGTCCTATTTTACTAGTAAAGCGGAACTGGTTTACCACAGTAAACAAGTGCTGCTTACTTCCCGGGGTTCCCACGGGGAGCCTCTTCCTGTGATGTTTATATTTACCCCCAGGTACTCATAGTAACTAGTCTCTCCTACACTAAGAAGTCTACTGCTACCTTCCGGAATGCAGAACTCCCCCACTCTCCACATTCGAGTGGGGTCCACTTTGCAGTCCACGGGTATAACTCTGCTCTTGCTTTCATTAAGTTCGAGTCTCCATTTGCTCCCATATTTCCCAACAATTCCCAGCATCTTCGCTAGCCCCTCTTCGCTTTCTGACACTAGCACCATATCGTCTGCAAAAAATAGCCCTGGGATCTTCAAGTCACCAACTACAACCCCCTCGTCGCTATGCAGGAGTTCATCTCCCAAACCTTTGATGTACAATGCAAAAAGAATTGGCGAAAGGATACACCCCTGTTTTAGGCCTATCTCCATAGGCACACGTTTCGTTGTAATGTTACCCAGGCTTAGTTCACTCTGTACATCTTTATATAATGCTTTCATAATCCCAACAAACTCGCCCCCCCCCCCCAAGCCCAGAGCCTCCAGCTTGCGCTACATACCCTCCCTCCCTACTCTATCGTATGCCTTTTTAACATCCAAAAAGGCCTTAAACATCTTTTTCTTTTTTGCTTTCGCGGATTCTATCATTTGGGATAGCGTGAAAAGAGGTCAGTGACTCTCCTTCCCTTCCTGAAGCCATTGTGGATTTCTCTCAAAAAACCCTTCTCCTCAATCACCTCCTCTAATCTCCCATACAGGACTTTACAAAAGACTTTTCCAATGTTGCTGCTGACAGAGATCCCTCGATAGTTATCCAAGACGTCTTTTTCCCCCTTTTTGTGAATAAATGTCTCTTTACTTTCCCTCCACTCCTTTGGGACCTCTTGTTTTTCTATGGCTAAATTGAAAAGGACAGTTAGGCTTTCCAAGAGTTCCTCTCCCCCTTTTTTGATAAACTCGTTAGGAATTTCGTCCACCCCTCCCGCTTTTCCATTCCTTAATTTTGAGATCACCCTTCGCACCTCCTCAGTTTTGATTTCGCTGCACACGAAGTTCGATAGATTTTCCTCGACCTGGTTCGGACACTCTGGTGGGTTCCCCGTGACCCATAGCTTATCGTTTACCTTTTCCCAGTTCTTGACTAGTTCTAATGCGATTTGATCTCGCTCTTCTGTAACTCTGCCATCTAATTTAATACTCTGTGGGTTATTCCCTTTGTTACGTTTGTTCACCCATTTCCAAAATACGCTCGAACTCGACCCCCCTGTCGTTCTTATCGTCCTAATAAGACTGCTATCTTGCACTCTCCGGTTGTCGTCTTTAATCTTGTTTACTTTATTTCGTGCTTGTTGGTATTCTTCCTTTGCTACCATGGCCTCATTGCTTTCCACCCCCTTAAGTTTTCTACTTCTCCTGTATGCAGCACATTTAGCTTTTCTAACCTTTATGGCCCTTTTCAGTTCTTCGTTCACTCTGTACCCAAGTTCCCGTGTTGGCACCCTAATCTTTCCTACACTTTCCTTCCCTGCCTCCACTAGGCTCGCAACTATGGCGTCGGCCATCTTCTGGACACTGCCCCCTTGTGTACGGCTGCAAGCTTTGGTTTCAGTTTTTCTTCGAACTTCGCCCAGTCGGCATCCTTTTTGAGTTCCCAAACCTCCTTGAAGCTTCCTTTGCTTTTCTCTAGGTTTTTGGCCCCCATCGTCACTGTAATCAAGTTGTGATCACTATTCAACTCCATTTTGCCCTCATCATAAGAGATAAGATATGCATATATATTGGCAGCCAAATCACTGTCGAGCCATTGGAAATACAAATTGTGATTTAATGAAGATACTGGAAAAGTGTCCTGGGCTTGAGGTAAAGCAAATCTAAAACAACATATATACGAATAGAACTATTCGTTTCGTTTCATGTTACACATGTGACGTACATGGAATTCTATGTGGAGGAAGTAGAAGACCTATCTGTACTGTAATCTAATTGAAGTTGCCGAGATTAGATCGACCTAATCAAGTAGAGATATCCCCAATTAACATTATCACCAAACTTCATTGTAATGACTTACGCACGGGAGTTTCCCATTAACTCTATTTATTTCATCGTCTGTACTGGAATACAGTCCGATCGTAAAAAATTACATAAACTTGCACATTTATGGTGACTCTAATGTAGACTCTTATTTGAAGACACAAGACATCTCGCCAGCATGTTTTGACCATTAGCTACGGCCTTCTAAGCTTTAAACTTATTTATTCATTGGAGGTTTAACAACACTTTCGCCAGAGTCACCTCGTGTTGGACAGTATTACGGGTAGAGGAAGCCGGAGTACCTGGGGATAACCACAGAACTGCGTTGAACAACTGTCGGGCTCCCCAACGCACTAACTTCACACACACAGGGTTAGCATTGATTGAAGACAAGTTCACCGTCAACTTGTAGTACGCCTTAGTAAGCTCTAAACTACTTTCTAAGCTACACGTGCCTGCAAGGTACTAATACCGTCCCCTGCCTGTGAATAGAAACGCCAATATAATTAAAATTGTGCACAACCATGGATCGTTACTGCTGTGGTGTGCAGCCCATTTAACTGAATATAGAAGAATGATTTATTTGGATGATGCATACTACCCTGACTGGACAACCCTGTTAATTGAATATAAATTCTAAGTACCAATGATTTATCATACTATCAGTTGAATATTGCCCTGTTAATTGTATAAAGATTAAATCATAATCTCCTGCTATTTGCATTAAAAAATTGTGAACTGTGGAAGTGTTACTCCAACAGGTACTAAATTCGGCTGGTCCACCTAGTCTCAGTAAGTCCAATATAGGCATTTAATCTATTATATCTTGTTTGACAGAGCTCACAGAGCTCTGTCAAACAAGATACAATAGAATGGATGCTCAAGTTTTCACCAGAATACAGGGAAATGACCACATTTCTGTTCATCAAATACTCCTATCAACTGAATATTTATAATGGAAATTAACGATTCTATTAACATAATTTAACTGTATTATTCACATGAAAAAGCAGAAAATCGAAATTGATCTGCATTTTGTAAGAACTAGTGAAATTCTGAAATTTTAGATCATTACCACCAAAACATCCTCAAACATATTATGTGAAATCCCTGAAGAACAACGTTTTTGCATAATCCAAGACAATAAGTACGGTTGTATGAAAGAAAAAGGAGAAAATCGAACTTCGCCTTCTTTTTTGCATATATCAAATGCTCGTTTATAATAAGGAAATGTCTTTTATATATATAGGAAGTGCCTTTTTCTGAAATGCCAGGGTCACCTAAAATTCGCTCCGGCGCTCTTGTCCGAGCGATACATATCTACATTTTTCAGGCAAAATTTACGATTTGCCTCCCCTGTGTGGTGGTAGATAAAACAGCTATTTTTGCTGTTTCTTGCCAGTATATTGTCATTCTGCTAACCTCATATCTCTGAAATTTCAGCAGATATTAAAAACCATCTTTCTCAAAGTGAAATAGAAGGAGAAAAAACAGTTACATAGATTTTTTTTTTCGTCCACAATGTTCAATTTTTTTTCTGAAACGACGGTGTGCTAGTTTTTTTTACCGGCGGTAAAGTCGTGATTTAACATAGAAATAGCCCCAGACAACTTTTTAAAAAAATATGGTACACAGATTTGTACATTAGAAAAGTGTTAAACTTTAAATGCAACTTGATCTGAGTCATTTGCTATGGCCTTCGTGAAGTGATGTCGTGCTTTTCAAAAAATGATCATTGTTTTTATCTAAATCTTAACATTAAATTATTTCATCCTATCACTGAGTGCAAAAGTCAACTGTGAGCAGGCGTCAACTCTGCGCACTGACGTAACATTTTTGTGTTCGTCTCCATTTGATGGGATTCCCAAACTCAAAAACAAACAAACACACTCACACTCGGAAAGAGAAGGCAGAGAATTCAAGAAGATGACCCGATTAAGGAGGGTGGGGGGGGGGGGGGGGGTATGTATAAGCCTGTCCCAACTATGATGGCTCAAGTCCCACCTGGTAAAATATTACAGCTAAATGATCGGGGAATGCCTTCGCCAACTGTGAGTGTTGAATTCTAATTCCGGTTGACTAATATTGCCACTACATCATCAAGGCATGCCTTCGCCGAAGGCATGCCTTGATGAGGTTGTGTAATATTAGTCAATCGGGGGTTGTAGTTCAAAACTCAGAATTTTTTAGAATTTTGTGTGTGTGTTTTTAATTACACGAAGTAGCCGTTACGCGAAGGAGTCCCAACTTCCTATCTTCTCAGCACGAACAATACTCCAAAACTGGTCATGCCGGACATTCGGTAGCCTGAATCGGGCACCACAGAGGTCTCCAGTTGTATGACAGCCCGCGTGTGTGACATACGTCAATTTATCAAATCTAGTCTCGGTGGTTAAGGGTTCTTACAACATCTGTGGCTATATCATGATGACATTCAAAGTTTGAAGTGGCGTTTAGCCAATCATTTACATCTGTACTCCACATCACAGATGGCAAAGATGATTGATTTATCAATTTGTTTATTTATTTATGTATAAGGCCACTTTCAGAATCTACGGCTATTTTATGGCCGTAACCCAAATATCGAGCCAAGTTTAGCCAATCGCTGGTCACTTTATATGACATCCACCCCCAGGCGTTGATCACAGGCCAGACTCAGCCAGGACCAGACCATATAACCCACATCAGTCACCATCAGGCAGTCCACCAACAACGCCGACTGCCACTGTCTCTCCATCAAGACCACCACCTCTAAAAAGAAGCAAAATAGGCACAAGCGCCGCTAATTACCCACAACCTCTCCCCCTTTACCACGGTCAGACATAACACAATTCCACAGCTAAAGAGGGTCGAAAGGGCTTGCCCCACGCCGTCCCTGCGCGCCTTCGGCGCGCAAATACCATTTAATTTGATTGATCACAGGGTCCTAATTCACCAGAGTAAACGAACGCTACTCCACTTTCCGGGATTCGCAGGGGAGGAAAAGATGATTGAATGTCGACATTAAAATAATGGGATCATATTCATTTTCGCACAAATGTTATAATTGTCGCCAGTGGAACACATATTATTGCCTCGTTGCACATTACGAACAATATAAAATAAATATACGGACAAATAACAGTAAACGGTAAGATTTGTAAATTACAATTTGGTACATTTCATTCTCTGCTTCAGCACACAGAAAAGAAATGTCAATATTGCTTAACGAAGTGATTATTTTTCGGGGTGATGCTGGGTAATGTATCTAAATTTTATCTCTCACACGCTTCTCTTTTCAGAGGACACTTAGGAATACAACGTTACTTTCACAATCACTTAGTTATAGTATTTTTTTTTAGTTGTAATGCCACTTTCTACAGCCAGGTTCACAAAGTACTCAACAGTCTTACGGGTGGAGAAATCTAATTACCGAGAAAAACCTCCCAGCAGCGGCAGGTATTGTGCCGGCTTTCAGAATTAATAACCAATCACAAAGAACCCTGTGGAAAG